>VTON01000039.1:600000-1185047 GCA_009617725.1 Hydropsyche tenuis
AAAATACAATCTCTACCCACCACGCATCGATAAGGGGCAGGGAACATAAGAGCCAACTCCTCCCCATGCCAGCAGAGAAGGCTCAACAACACCTGACTAGATATCGAATATTTAATTAAACGTTTTTAATTCGTATTTTTCATACTTCTAATTTTTACGGTTCGATTTATATTGGAATGGAGATTGACAACACCTGATTTTTCGTATTCGGAAAGTGATTCGATTATAGTTGACAACACCTGACTGTAAAAAAATTTATATACTTCGATTTCAGTTGACGACACCTGATTTTTCGTATTTGAAAAGAATTATAATTCGATTATAGTTGATAACACCTTTATTTGGAAAATAATGTATAATACTTATATGCTTCGATTTCAGTTGAAAGCACCTGGCTAGATATCGAATATCGAATATTTAATTAAACATTAGTTATTTCTAATGTTTACAATCCCAATTATATTGGAAAAATTATTTTAACATATTAATTTTATTGTATATTCTACATGTTACTAATTATTTCGAAAAACGCATAATTTTTATTTGTTAGTATTATGTCCGGTAGCGTTTAGTCCAGGTGGCGTTTTGTCCATTGCGCGTTTTGTCCAGGGCGCGTTTTGTCTAGGGCGCGTTATGTTCAGGGCGTCTTTTGTCGGTCCCCTTTTATGGTTGCGCCATATGTTCGGGCGTCTTCCGTCGCGGAACCCTTTTAAACATTATCGCGGCGCGACGATTCACGTTTGATTGGAATATTATCTTCTACGTGTGAGTATTAATGATTTGGGAAAAACTTGAGAGTATAAAAGTTTGGGACACTGTGAAAATCGGCACAAAGAGCTTCTACAATGGTTTAAGAATACGAGCGTAAATCGAGTCCAGATGTTATAGGTGGGAAGGCACGTCGTCGAGTGTGTTTTGGCGGGGGTTGTTGATATCGGTGTATTAATTAGGATATAATTAGTGGGTGCCTCGAATATGGTTAGTGAGAGAAAGGGAGGTGTTTACTCCTCCGAGGTTTAACTTGAACTCCGTATGTATGTATGTACATATATGACAAAAAAAAATCAGTATCGTGCGAATTATCCCTTATTCAATAATAAGAGGTGACTTTTGCATACTTTGAAAATTTAAATCTTATATTAACGATGCAATATCACATCCATCTATTGAGTGCACTATATGTTGCTTATCTTTTATGATTGTTAGAATTGAGATGTTATATTTTATTTTCTGCTGTAAATAGAATGTTTTATCTGAAAACGGAAAGTGAATACGAAAAACGAGAAAGTATCTAGTAGAGGAAACGAGTTGGATGTATTATTATTCTCATTATCTATAATTTTTTTGATCGAACGGTAAAATAATTTGCATGATTGTCAGTTGGAGAGTCATCCATTCGGCGATTTGCAAGTTTTGAATCATTCAATTCGATGAATAATACAATTCGTATGCGCATCCTGATTCGAGTGAAATTCAATTTCACTGGAAAACTTTCATATTGTTTTTTCCTGTTGGTTCTTCGGACAATTTCTCTATTGATGTCTGTGTTATATTCAAATTCCAAATCGTTTCATAAATATACACACAAATCATCTGAAAGTAATATATATTTTATACATAATGTCAAAAGCATATTATAAATCAAACATTTTTGAAAAGTAATGTGAAAATTTTCAAAATCAAAACACAAACTACAGAATTTCTCAAGACAGATTCCTATAAAAAAATTCGTATCACACTTAAAACACAGAAATATTCAATCTGTCATAACATGAAAGTGGACAAGACACGCAATCGTTGAGGAATCCACGTAACAGTTAAACCACGAGGATTCCCGAAGCTAAAACACCCACCGTACATGGTCGTGGGCGACATTCTTAAGATTTCATTGATGAGCGCGCACGATCCGAAGGCACACATAACGTTACATCAACGTGTATACAGTTACGCGACAAAAATGCTTACGCTTGCGTCTAATCTGTTGAAAGAAAAAAAAACAGCCGAATAACAGTAGTTTTGTTTTTGTAGGCTACTAGCGGAAGGTTGTAGTACTGGCGGAAAGCTTTGCGCTCCGATAGCCCTGAGAGCGCGCCAACTTTCGAAATTTGCAGCCATTATTCAATTTTTCAAAATATATAATTTTAAATGTTTAATTTCTTTAATTCTGATTTAAATACGATAAAATATTGATTTATATATTATTTAATTTGAAAATAATACAAATTATGTTTTGTTATTAAGTAATGTTGATTTTTTTTGTGTTAAAATTGATTGAATTAAAGTGAGGTTTTTGAAATATACTAATTTTCATCTTATTTTTATTTTCAGGTTTATTAGATACTTTAGATTCAACATTGGATGCAAAAGACTGTCCTGGAATGTGTGTACATACTTTAGCTACACTAATTTGTTATGATGTACTCGATGATGTACAGTGTCCGAATCCATCGATGAAGTGTTGTGTAGATTCAGCGACAGGTCATGATCAAACAAATAATGAATTTGAAATATTTTTAATTGATAAATAATTCAAATTCTTTATGTAAACAGCGAACGACACGACAACAAAGAGGCCTCTTCCGCCTCCACCGAAGACTACTGAGATGACACCTATCGAAGAATCACCGATAAAACAAACATCGTTTGATAAACAAAATTCGAACAAACAAAGCAACAAGAAAGACAGTGGTAATTATTAGGTACTACCATTAGCATGATGAAAATGTGAAAAGTGATGGATAAGAATGTATAGTTTGAATGACACCTTTATATTTAATTTACAAAAATTATAATTAGGTTTAGTCAAATATTAAATATATGAATATTTTTATGATGCATGTGTATTAATAAAATTAATACCTATTTGTTCCTGCTTTCAGCTAAAGCTTGCCCAGGCGTTTGCGTGGCTGATAGAATTGCTGAATATTGTGAAGCATATCTTACAACTGGTGATCTGTGTAAAACAGGTTTAAGATGTTGTGTGTCTCGTGATATCTATGGTGACAAGCCACCAGATAATTTATTTGTGCCAAATAAAGGCAACGGGAAAGTCTCAAATTCAACAAGACCAACATCAAGACCTACCGCAACCACGTCTGTAGTGGTAATATAAAGTATAAATCTATTTTTAAAAGGTTAAATATATTTCAATTTAAATATCGTTGTTTTCAGCAAATAACTACATCTCGTCCAAGGCCAAAACAACCTGAACCCAGCACGTCTGGAAAGTCGTGTGCAGGAGAGTGCGTTAGTGGAATATTTGCTCTATTTTGTGATGATATAGATTCAGATGCTGATTGCCCCGGAGATGGAAGCTGTTGTATTACAAATAGTGTGAATGATGCTACTACTCCTGCACCTCGAACTACAACCACTCGAAGACCGACAACACCAGTACAAAATTTTTATTTTATACTACTTATATGTTAACAAAGGTTATTTTAAAAATATTTTTTTCATAAATAGCCACCAGCTCCACGTTGCCCTGGTTTTTGTTTGTTGAGTATTATGGCAGCTTTTTGTGAGCGACCATCTGTTTTAGTACCACATACATCTAATTGTAAACGGGGTAGTGTGTGCTGTGATAATACAAGAGCACCACCACCTACTCCTCGGACTACTACACCTGCTCCACAAACAACCACTAAGGCTGTACCGGTTGATAACCGCGAAGAATGTCCTGGGTCATGTATTGTTTCATACTTATCTTTCACATGCTTTAGTAAGTAAAAATTTTGCATGAATTAATAATAGATATTTTGTTTATAGTTCTTGAAATAAAAAACTAATATTTTTCTTGTACAGGAAATGCTGAAATGACTGATTTGTTCAAATGTCGAAAAACGGGTACTCAATGTTGCGCTCCAAAATCTAAGATCCAAGAAACATTAGGCAATAAGCAGCAACAAACTGAAGGACAACAATCGATAAGTCGAAATGATACCACTAGTTCCTATATTCCACCATCTCCATATCCCACAACAACCCCCATGCATATAACTACTACTTATGGTATTGTATTTGTATTGCATTATTTTCAAGTAAATACAAATTTATAACTAAATTTATAACTAATAATTATTCAAATTTCAGCAACTATAGATCAACAATCCCCATCAATCACTACAACATTAAGATCTCCAGTTTATAGCAAGTATGTGTGTGGAGTAAAAGGTACCTCGCGTTCTTCTCGACAATATAAATTATCTTCCAACGAATTGAAACATGATAAAGCCATACAAACCCTCGATGATAAATGGAGATATTTAAAACAATCACATCTTCAAAGTAACAGTACTAGAAGAGGTAGAGTCGTGGGTGGTGAAGATGGTGATCATGGCGAATGGTGCTGGCAAGTGGCACTTATTAATTCGCTTAATCAATATCTTTGCGGTGCCGCACTTATAGGAACTCAATGGGTTCTTACAGCTGCTCATTGTGTAACAAAGTAAGAATACGTTAAATCAAATTTCAATTCATATAAGAGTTTAAAAACTAACTTTTAATTATTTGTAGCATTGTCCGATCTGGAGATGCAATTTATGTGCGAGTTGGTGATCATGATTTGACAAGAAAATATGGATCACCTGGTGCTCAAACTTTAAGAGTAGCCACAACCTACATACATCATAACCACAACAGCCAAACACTAGATAATGATATAGCATTATTAAAATTACATGGTCAAGCTGAATTAAAAGATGGAGTTTGCCTCGTATGTTTGCCTGCTAGAGGTGTTAGCCATGCCGCTGGTAAACGTTGCACCGTTACCGGTTACGGCTATATGGGCGAAGGTATTGGATAAATCAAATGTGTACCATTCATTTGAAATATTTAACCAATAAATTTTTTATTTAGCTGGACCAATCCCATTACGTGTTCGAGAAGCAGAAATACCAATTGTTAGTGACGCTGAATGCATAAGAAAAGTTAATGCAGTGACTGAAAAAATTTTCATATTACCTGCTAGTAGTTTCTGTGCAGGTGGTGAAGAAGGCAATGATGCATGTCAGGTAAAAAATAAATTATTCCCATTTTTTTTAAGGGATATGAATATTAATTTGTCCTTTTTTCTAGGGTGATGGTGGTGGTCCTCTGGTTTGCCAAGATGATGGATTTTATGAGCTTGCTGGATTAGTGTCATGGGGCTTTGGTTGTGGTCGAGTAGATGTTCCGGGAGTATACGTAAAGGTCTCTTCATTTATTGGTTGGATCAATCAAATTATAAGCGTTAATAATCTTTAGCCATTCCTATGATTATGTACACTTAATTTGATTCTGAAAATAGTGTCATACAGTGTCTTAATTTTTGTGAAAATGATAGACACTGTACTGATACCACGTCAATAATATAAGTTTAATGTAAATAATTCTTTTTGCACTATGTTAGAATATTTCGAATACTGTGCATCACAATAAATATATTTATTTTAATGGTGAAAAATTACTAAGCAAATGAAAATATTTTAAGTATAAATTTGTGAACAGATCATATGCAAATTTTTACTATAATTATTTTTAAATCAAAATATGCACATTTTCTAATTTTATTTTGCACTGAATTTTTATAATGAAAAAATAAATTTTATAGAAATGAAATTATGCATTCACGAAATTGTATAATATATGTATAAGCATAAATTTTCGTGAATAAAATATTCATTTCAAATTATTTCATAATTTTACACAATTGCACCAATATGTTAGTAATTTGTGAATTACACTTTTTCTTTTTTGAAAAATTAAATATTTTTGAATATGGCACTATGCAAAAAAATCTTTGTAAATAGTGTCATCAATGTATTTCAAGCTTTTTTTTTTAGATACATCTGTGGTTTGATTTTAAGAACAGCTCAAGCCTATTTTGTATGATTTTATAATTCTCGAAGTATTAAATATATGTTTGAAATTCATATCAAGGCCTGAATGTTTATTTTTTTTTTTTATTTGAAAAAAATAACTACAGTTATGTTAGTTACTTTGTATTTATTATTATAAGTTATGTTTAATAAGAATCGATAATGTTATCCAGTGATTTAATTTATTTTTGTAAATAATTATTTATTCATTTCCTTTGTGAAATCCTGAAAATTTATGACTGTACATTTACATGAGTTTTGTATTGTGTGTCAAATAAATCTAAAAAATTTTCAATTCTTTTTCTCAGTTTTTTCATATATAAAATATAGACTGAACCATTTTGTCATTTCAAAATTATTAATATAAATAATAAATAATATGTGATGAATGGAAATGATGACATTAATATAGAAGTTATAAAAATTGATAAAAATTTCAAATATTGCTTTTATTTTATAGCATTATAAAAATAGTGTTCTTATAAATAAACTGTGATATTAATTTTATTTTGGGTAAAATAACAAATTCCATTTTGATTAATCTTTATAATGAATATCCAAATTCTTCTATCCATTTTAAGCCTTCATTAGTTTCTTTTAATGGTTTGTATTCAAGTCCTATATAACCTTTGTATCCATTATCTTCTAGTAAACGTAAAACATACCTATAATCTATTTCTCCGGGTGTATCAGGTTCATTACGAGTGGGTACTTGAGCAATCTAAAACAATCAACGATAAGTTCAATACATAAGAATTATTCACATTGGTTATGTTAATAAACCAATATTTACCTGAACATGTCCGATAAATGGCAATAATTCTTTTATATTGTACGTCAAATCTCCTTTGATTTGTTGCATATGGAAAAGGTCCAACATCAATTTCAAATTTGGGCTGTTGATTCTTTTAATAATATCAATAGCTACAATAAAAGTTAAATAACATTAAATTTGAATCAAAATTTTTTAGATTGATATAAATATAATTTTTTTTCGTTTCATTACTGTGTAAAGTTAATGAATTGTAATAATTATTTGTTATACCTTTTTCATATGAATTCATAAAGTATTTTGGCACAGTGTGTTTGTTAATTGGTTCTATTAAGCCAATTATATTTTCAGCAGCTAATTTTTGAGCTGCATATTTAAGATTGGATTCGTAAGTTCTCCAATGATTGTCTGTAGCTTCTTCTTCTAAATTGCCCGCCATTACGTGTAACAATGAACATTTCAGAGATTTTGCATAGACGATAGTTTTATCGAGATCTTCTTTGAATTTATTTTCTAATCCAGGTTTACAAGTAACCCCGAGCTCACCTTTGCTCGTATCGCCTAACAATAAGATCAATTAATTGATTTAATTCAAATCAAATGAAAAACTATAGACATGTAAGTAGTTGTCAAATAATACCTGTGTACAAGTTAATCAATATTTGTTCAATGGCAGATTTATTTTTTGCTTCTGTTGTCTCTTCAACAGTGCATCCAAGAGGAAATCCACTTTCGACAGTTTTGAATCCTGCGTTTTTAGCCAAGAGGTATCTTTCCAAAAATGGATTTTCGGTGAACATAAAACTGAGATTCGCACAAAATTTCATGATGGATCTTCTATTTGTAAAGACGTGTGTGTATGAGAATGTTTTTTTAAAACTGGCACAATGAAGAGAAGAACACTTGAAAAGAATCATTGATAGTGGTTTGAAATGAGATAATTGTTATTTTTTTGAAAACGTGGTTTCGCTTATCTTATCATATATTAAACAATAATAGTTCAGGGATGTGATTTACTTAATTATGTGTTTATAACTTGTTATAATAAAACGAAAATCTCGAATATTATTCAATCTCTCTAACAGCTGTTTTTGACATCGGATGACTTTAGCCTTTGACAAGTAGTTATGTCAACTTTTTAAAATTTTGATCAAAAGAGTTATTTTATTGATTATTTCTATTTCTATTTTGAATTAAAATTGCATCTAAACATATATTGTGATATAAAATATAGTAAGCATATAAAAAAGACAATTTTATAATTTGTAATAAGTAATAGGTTTTTCTGCGAAACTTTCATTTAATTTGTTTTTTCATACATTTAGAAACGCACACATTTTTTATAATATAATATACTTATATGTAATGTGATAAATATAAAATAAATCAGTACATTATTCTACGTAAACAATTCATTTTCATTTTCTGAAAATAGGATATTGAATCTAACGATCCTTAAGAATGAATTTCACTGGTACTTTAGGATGTAAAATAAACAAAAATTCAATATCCATTTCTCCTTCGTATTCAATTTTGAATTCTCGAACAATCTGAAATTTATTTGTAGTTTAGCCAAGTGTTTAACTCTATATTGGTATTTAAAGAAAATTTAACTACCTTTGCTACTGCTACTATCATTGCCTGTTCAACAAACCGTTTCCCTGGGCACATTCTTTTGCCATGTCCGAAAGGTGAAAACATACAAGTAGCAGCATTTTGACTTTCTTTATTATTATTTAGCCATCTTTCTGGTATAAATTCTTTAGCATTTTTAAAATATTTTTCATTTTGACAAGCAATTTTCGTATGACATAGGATATTTGTCTGAAAAATTAAAACGATATTTGCTGATTCTATGAAATTTAAGTGTTAAAAACATATAGTTACAAATTAATTAACCCCAGCAGGAATGTTATATCCACTGAGCTCCATATCTTCATCAAGAATTCTGCTTAGAACGAATGCCACTGGTAGCAATCGGAAAGATTCCAACATACATGCTTTAGTGTATGACATTTTAGATAAGTTTTGGGCAGTGACACAGCTAGAAGTTTGTGCTATTTCGTTTATTTCTTCAAAAAGTTTTTCTTGTGCGTCTAAATTTTTTGATAAAAAATAAAATAGGATCATAAGACTGCTGCTTAGCTGAAAGTGTATATTTTTTTAATTATAGAAAATTTTCTTTTAAATGGTTACATTAAAAAGGTGAATAAATTTACTGTTGAAATTCCGGCTGCAATGAAATCAATCAAAGTAGATTTTTTTTCTTTTTCATCCACATCAGGTTTATCAACAACGGACATGAGAATGCTTTGGATATCAGTGTACATATCATTGGTATTATTTGCTTTTTCAACAATATCTGATATTATTCTGAAATTGATTAATATGTTTATTTTTCAATGTATCAAATTGAATAGTTGAAAAAAAATCGATCGACTTACGTATACATTATATCTTCACTTTCTAAATAATCTTTATATTCTGGAGTTTTTTTATATTCTTCTAAAGTATATTTGAAAAAAGAATCCCTTTCAGCTTCAAATCGTTGTGTCATTGCACTGGATAATTGTTTAGCTGAGTTTGATATTTCATTATTCAAAAATGCCATTCTTTGACCGAGCACAAGAGTACAGTTACCTTTTCAAATTATTTTGGATCAAATAATGTTAACATGGTTAAAAAATATAATAAGATATTTAAATGCTCACATTCGAGACTGAACCGTTTTGCATAATCATCAAATGTTTCGATTTCTAAGTTTTCATTTCTATTGTCTTTTAAAAGACTTATGAAATCATCAGTTATATTATTCAGCTCTGGTAAGAAACCTAACATAGTCTTTCTGCTCGTTAACTCTGGTGTAAGTTTACTTCTTAAGTCATGCCATAATTCACCTGACCTTTAGACATGATTTATGTAATTAAAAATCAATTCATAAAATTGTGGAATATGAAAAAATTAAAAAATAATTAATTTTAATATGAGAACTGTTGATATGTTTGATGAAATTCAAGGTTTTAAAATATAAACATACTCCATAGCCAATCCACCACTAGAATATCTTTCTGGTGTTGATAATCTATAATCTTTGATAATATCTGATGGAGCTCTGATTGGATATCGACTAGGGTACCGCAGCACCTTTTCAATGTCATCTTTATTCGCTATATGTATAATAACATAGCCAGGCGAAGGAGTTTCTCTTACAATATCACCATATTGTTCAATAATTTCTAAAATAGGTATTTTTATTTTTAAAAAAATACATTGAATATGTTTTTTTTAATAAATGTACAAAAACTTGCCACTATACGCTTCGTGTATTTTTTCAACTTTATATTTCCAGAAAAAAATCCATTTAGTTCCAAAAAATGGTAAATGCAATGGTCCAGGTATTTTCCATATATCACCTAATTTCTTATCAGTAGAATTTACTTGAAAATGGAAAATGATTTTTTGCAATGAGTTCAAGAAGTAAAATAACGCATTCGATATCCAAAGAAATATTTTTTCAATCATTCTTGAGCTCCAACTTCTATTGAGTATCTAAAATTTGAACATTGAATTAATTAGATTTCGAGATGTTGTCATTTTATCAGTGTGAACATATTTTTAAAATTTTGTTTATAGTTCAATAGTGCAACGATTAGACACTATAATAATCATTTTCTTTTAAACAAATAGATTTTTCAAAACAATCGAAGTATAAAAAAAACGGTGTTCCTGTTAGATGTTCGAAACTGAACGAAAAAAATTATGAAAATTTGATGATCAAGATCTATCTAAAAGTACTTATATAATAAAATAATAAAAAGCTTGAAAAACAGAACAAGTTTATCATAAATCTTCGAGCGAAAGACTTCTTATTAGTTATTACAAAACAAGCTAATAAAAAGCTTGAAAAAAAATGAAATCGGATCAACGAAAAATTTATATCGACACTAAATTTCATACTTAAAAGTTAATAAAATAATTATTTTTAATTATCTTCATGAAATAATTTCGATTAAATTAAGCTATTAATATTCCATAATTGAAATTGACTTATTAATTAAACCTGCCGTTTATCTATTATATTATTTTTCTCTCACTCCAAATAATAATTTTCTATATTCAAATGTGTATTTTTAATAGAATACAAATAAATATATAATTGATACATACTTGAAACGAGGAAGACGATCAAATTAATCAAATAATCGCCGAAATTCAAAAAAAATTCAGTCGTCCACATGCACCAATCGTTTAGTTCGTTCTGACCGAGAAGACAGTTCAGAATGGGCACTACGCACAACCTCTTCCCGTCTACTTTTGATTTAAACGTAGGGTGATCAAGAAGTCAAGAACGTCTGTTCTTTTTCAATGTATTATAATATTATATTATATTCATTTGAGTATAATATAATCACCTATCCCTCAATTTACACGGTAGATAGGTTCCTGAGAAAAACGTGTAAATCGAAATTGTATATTTTTTAATGTAAAACCGTGTAAATCGAAAAGTACACAAAAAACGCATAATTTGGTTGTTTTTTAAAATACATAAATAAAACAAAATTATTAAAAAGCATAAATATACATATTATTCTATTAATTAAATATGTATGACATATAAAGCATATATAGAGGAATAAAAAAAAATTAAATCCAAAAGATTCATAAAAAAATTTTTGCGACGATTGGTGGAGTTATTATCATTCATCATTATCACAAATCATTGTCAATCTCTTCTTCGTGACTGGTTCAAAGTCACTTTCATCACTCGAAATTATTTGTGCCGATTCGATGTTTGAAGTAGAAACATTTACACCCCGAGGAGATTTGGTAATAAAAAAATAAAATTTCTTTTTACTTCTTTCGACATAATAAGGCTACAAATATTATTCAAGATATAAAACACGTAATTAAAAATTATGTATATACTCGTTTTTACTGATTATTGATTATTTTCAACATTTATTTTTAATTTTTTTTAAACCGTGTAAAGGCGAAAACGTGTAAAAATAGTACCGTGTAAATCGAGGGATAGGAGGAGTACATTATATATTCATTATACATTAATTCGTTCATTGCATAGTGATAAGAAGGTGTTTGTGTATTAAAAATCAGTTTAATGGTTCGTAATTGCGTTCTTCTGTTGATTGTGATATTTACCACATAACTTCTGTGATTGTGAATAATAAAAACCGATGCATTCGATGAAATAAACTGTTGATAATATTAATCACTAATTCAACCTTTTTTTAATAATATCTCCTTGGTTATTTCTAAAAATCTTACGAAGAGTAATAGTTTTATAATATAATCACCTTGTAAAATTATCTATACATACATATAAACAATTATTAATAATAATCATATTGTAGGTAATTGTTTAGATTTTTTATATTTAACATATCTTAAATAAATCTAATATATAATAAATAATCGATAAAATATTTTCGAATGACTAAACTTTTTAAATAAATTGAACAAATCTTTATTATAGTAAACGAGAGAAAGCTATTAATCATAACAACTTTATTTCTCATTTTAACAAATCTGAATCGATTTTTTGAATAAAATTATTTTGAGACTATTCGAAATAATAAGTATAAACAAAACGTTTATATTATAGTTAATTTTTCACGCTGAAAGCATCGATTTCTCAACTCTATTAAACATCGCATAGTGATGACAACGAGAATTCTTTATTATATCCATTTGAAGAATTTATAGTACATACGTACATGTAAAATACTTGCGATCCAATAACCATGTGTCTGTCTAATACATTTCATTCATATTTTCCATTTCAGTCATCAGTTCAGCATTATCATAAGTAGAGACATACATATGATGCAATTAGTAGATGGCTGATGGCTTATGACCATGATTTTTAGTACCCAAATTCTTTGTGAATATCTTTTTCTTTATATACGTGATAACATTTTCTTTGCGTTAACATTCAAAGATATGGAATGTCAATAAATAAAATAATAGAATTGGAGGTTTAAAATGAATTAAAATAATTCAAAAGTAGACAACTATGAATAAAAATTATTATGAAAGAAAGAAAGCAATAAATTTTATTAGATAGGAAAAAATGATAAAGCAAGTACCAAGTAGTATATATCTATTCAAGTTTTTGAAAAGATTCCGATTAAACGGATGATTGACAAGCTCTATTGATTCATCAAATTAAGTCTTTTTAGTTTTAAGTTCTTTCCAAAATTAAATTTTGCTATACAGACAGATATTTTCGATTTTGCTGACAAACAAGCTCAAAATATTCTACAAATGCGTTCTACGACTTTTCCTAGAAATGGTAACATCATGAAAATTTGTGTGTAAATGGAAATACAACCTGATGTGTAATTCTAAAGTTTTGTTTTTTACAGATAAATTCCGTGATCTATGTAATTGTAAACTGTCTCATTGTCAGTAGTACATATGATTTTTGAATTTTTCTGTAATACTTTGTATAATAAATTCGAATGATGAGCAGCCTGCTCAATGCTGGACAAAAGCCTCCCGATACTTTTCCATTAACTTCTATTTTGACAAGAGCCACTCTCAAATTCTAATACTAGTAAAACCGCGCAAACAGACGAAAACGATTCTGTTTCGAATTCGGGACAGCCAAAACGAATAAATTTTTCGAATGCGCACAACAATATGTAGATTTATAAATTTACGATTCAACCGATGAGATTTTGAATGTCTAACATGTTCATCTAGCTGTAAACAAATGTTTCATTCTGTATAAAAAAAATCCAACGTAACCAGAGACAAAATTTCTTCGTGCGTGCATGTGAATAGCAATAATTTTTCAAATGTGAAATAAATTTGCAGTTAAAAACTATGTATTGTCGTAATAATTCCAGTTTTATTAATTAGTCACTTGAGTTTCAACCCAATCTTCTGAATTATTCTGTTAAAAGCATATTAGAATCAATTTTATACTATGTATATCGAATGTACATATGTATTCAGATTTTGATCGGAGGTGTTGCAGTTAAATGTTCTTATGGATGAGGTTACTGAATGTAAACATTTCGAATAGCTAAACGATAAATAGAGCGGGATTTGTAAAATTTTCAGTCTTTACATTTGCATACCAGGGCCGGCTCAAGGGTATATGGCACTCTAGGGAGATTGATTTTCAGCGACCCCCATAGCCCCATAGTTTTTAAATATTTTCCATAAAAACAACAAAATTTCTCGAAAAAACCATACACTTACAAAAACTGATTTTTTAAAAACACATTTTCTAATAAAACGACAAAATTTTTTAAGAATATTGGAAATACACAAAAACTTTTTAAAGAGTAAACATTTTTCTAGTCTAATTGTAAACCAAAATAGATGTATGAATAAATTTATAAGATTATACAAATTCTTAAAGTTCATTCGATTTTCAGAGCAAATCGATAAAATGATTATTGGTTTATTCCAGGGCTTTGGAGCAGAGCGCGGAGCAGTCGGAGCAGCGTTTTTTTGCCCGGAGCAAGAGCGGAGCCGGAGCAAAAATTTTTTAGAAAAATTTTAGTGCTCCGTGCTCTGATATATATATATTTTTTAAATTTTAATATTTGACATTTTGCATCGTAATAAGTATTTACAGATTTTTTTTAAATATTTTGTAATACAAGATCTAAATCAAACTTTGGGACATAACATGTTATGTATGTCTTTTGATTTTCTAGAGTTAAACTAGGTTTGCAATTTCTCAGTATTTATTATAGATAAAATAATAATAATTAACGTTGTTTTCGGAAATTTTACGCTGTTTTTAGAATAAGTCATGACATATCAACGAAAATAATTTCGCCTGCGGCGCTTGTCTGTATTATAAATTAATTTAAAACTTTCATAAGTTATTGTTGAAATTCATAAAAAATATATTATTTACATTTGTTTAATTTTATAATGAGAATTAGTCTTACAATAAGAAAATTTAGTAATTACAATAAGACGGTGGGCTGGAGTAAATCTCGTAGTAGACCCTGAGCTATACACAACTGGTTTAGATCTTAAGAAATCTATGAAAAAATGAAAAAAATTTCGCCTGCGGCGCAATTTATTGTCTTTTTTTTATATTATATTTTTTATATCTATATATTATTTAAATTAACGCTTCTTTTAGATTTTCTCTATTCGTAAAAATGGGGGGGGGGGTTCAAAAGTTGAATAGCCTATGGCCTCTTATGGTCTAAATCTGGCCCTGACTATACCACTTTATAAATTTAATATTTTTTTCCCTGTTTTCTCATTCTCACAGTAATATAATTCTATTTTTAGTTTGTGAGATTATTTTCTATAAAAAATTTATAAACGTATATAATCATATTAATGCTAGGTAGCATATTAATGCTACCTATATACTGTTTTTCTCTTAATTTTTATATGTAGGTATACATGTATTTGGGAAAATGGTATACCAATTTTTAATATTTTTTATCTTTTTTCCCCTATTTTCTCTTACTCTTCGGTGAGTTATTATACTCGTATATTATTAGTGTTTAATATGGATTTTTAAATTATAAGTTCATTTTTTTAATAAATTAATTGTAAATAAACACGTTATTTTTATTTTTTACGTGAATTTATAGGTATATCAAAGAAAATCAATGAATATAATTTTTATTTAAAATTTTTTACCGGAGCACGGAGCGGAGCGGAGCAAGTACTCGGGTGCCGGAGCGGAGCAACTCCAAAAAGTGCCCGCTCCAAAGCCCTGGTTTATTCCACATTAATGCGCATTTCCACCAAAGATATAACTTTTGTCAGTTAATATGATCAGTTTTTTTTTACTTAATTTTAAAATTCATTTGAATTTATTTTCTGGAAATATATTCGGGCCGGCCCTGAATAATGCATAATGTATTTTCTAACGATTTCTCACATTTTTTGTGATCGTATTTGAATTTAAGATCGATCGTAGAGTTCTGACAATGAATTTTAAATATATGGAACATTTTCGACTGATGTGTGTTATTAGCTTTAAATTAAATTATAAATAGAAAAAAAACTCTTTCGTAAAATAATGTGGAGCTCGTGTATTTATTACTGACCTCAATCCTATCAATAATATTATATAATTAATTATAAATATTTTAGCATATCATTACATTATCAGAATCAGTTGTAAATATTATAATATAATATGATAACGGAAATTACACTTTTATAATAATAATAATAATAACAACAAATGTATATGTTCTTCAAGAATTTTCCATTCGTTGAATTTATCGAATGGACAATATCCCAAAATTTTCTGATTGCAATACTATCCGTACGAAAATAAAATTTTAATGAATTGTTAACCTTTGTATAATAAAAACAAATCTTATATTGTTTTTGAAATTGCTGTATACTACCCTTAACCAATTCAATATGTTATATTATCATTGCCCCTTATCGGTACGAGGTTGGCTCTCGGACAAGGTATATAGCCTAGACCAGTCATTGGCAATCTACATATGACCCGCGGGTCACCGAATGACCCATTTGATTATTTCAAGTAACCCACATTAATTCCACAAATAAAGCTTGTAAATAGATAAATTCAAGAAATTGTGGAAAGATTTAGAAAAAAACGGAAGATAATCATTTTTTCAGAATATCAATGTGTTGGGCATCACTTCTTTAAATAAAAAGCTTGAAAAATGGCTTTGTTATTTTGTTTGCGTTCGGTTCTATTATAATATAATAGTATAATATTATTATACTTGTAAATGTATATGTACAAATATTTTCGCACATGTTCGGTTTTCGGTTACAGTTCAAAAAAAAAATTTATTGTGGTTTTCGGTTCAGCTCCAAGTGATAAATTTTTAAACTTAGTAAGTAACCTTGCATTTAAGTGCATAAATTGCTTGTAATATCAGTGTTTATATTTAAATTCTTAACTCATTTCATGCGTAATTCATGCATTTATAAGTGCGTGAATTATTTTATTTTTAACCAATTTAAACGAAAAAAAATAAAACTGTCGGTTACACACATAGATATTTAAAAATAATTGTGCATCCTTGGAAATAAAAAATATTTGTAAGAAAATTAGAAAATTTGCCAAACCGAAATAAAACGATATTTTTTCAGTTCAGTTCCGGTTTCCATCCCAGCAAAAATTTCGATTTTACCGTTTTTCGGTTTCGGTTCGAAGCACATGCTTAAGGCGACTAACCAGAAGTGGCTATATTAAAATAAAAAATTTAGCTATTGCAAAGGTGCCATTGATAATTTGACAATTATATATTATTTTTTTTCAATAAAATTTATCATATTATTCACTAAAAAGACCATTTTAAAATGAAAATATCTAGTTAGCCAAAATGTTTTGTTAATGAAAATTTTGGCTGATATTGACGCACGACCAAAAAAGGTTGCCGATGCCTGGCCTAGATCTTCAACATTTGATGAGGAGATTTTGTCCTGCAGTGGGTAACTAACGGGTTGATATTGACGATGATGATATTATCATTGTATGTATTAACTATTAAAGTTTTTGAATGTTTACTATTGTTGATTGTTGTACTGGAAAACATTTAACTATTGAAAAAAAATAATTTATGTGATAAAATACATTTATAAGAATATCAAGAAACAAATTAAAATAATTTTATTTTAATACTTTTATTTCAAATTTTAAAATCAAATAACTAAATTAACAATACAACATATTTATATGAAAATAAAACAATAAAGGAACATATTGTCGTATTCGTAATTACAATAAAAATATTGATTCATTTGATAGTGCCTAGCATTCATCAAATAAATTAATGGCACTTTAAAAAAGTTAATTTAATACAATTTCATCACATTGATAACAATTCAACCACTTGAGATAGACTTTTAACTAGATATGGTGACGTGTAGCTGCCCATCAATGATATAGAATATACCTATATAATTTACACATTGTAATACCTTATATACATATAAAAATACGTATAAACATTTTAATAGTACTTATATGAACACAAATTTATACAGACCAATGAAAAGGTAATTTTTCGATGATTCAAATCAGCTATTCAATAATGATTTAATGATTTGGTTGACATAAAGATAACTTGAAATATCTTCAACTATAATATTTTTGTATTTATAAATTTGTTTCATACTAAAAACAAACTAATTAATTGACTCATACTATATTTTTCGATCATCGTCTATAAACTGCTATCTTTTGCAAAGAAATAGTTTTTAAACCAAATAATATATTACACGAACAATGCTTGTCAATCGAAAATGTTCACCATAAAATAGTAGTGTGGTTTATGTTAGTTAAATTCAATTATCAATGATGGCACTAATCTGGTTTATAAATATTCCAAAATTGTGTTACATTATATAATATGATAAAAACAATTTAAAATCACAACCAACGTTGTTCCCATAAAAATAACAGAATTAAGTAGTAGTGAAATAATGGAATCTTTGAAATGCGCAATGATATTGATTTTTTATGAAACATTCACGGATTAAATATATTATTTGATTATTTTGTGTAATAATACTCTCAACATATATACATATGTAAATTTGAACAAAATGATAAAATTTCAGTAATAAAATCACAGGTCAGTAATTCAAACTGTGCTCACATTAAACTATAAAGCATAATATTAAAGGAACATTGAAATAATCCTTATATGTATAATATCACATAACATAAAATTTGATTAAATCGATTAATTCATATTCAACATTGAAAACATTAATACGCATATATTTTATGACCAGTGCAACATTAAATGTTGCATTATCCATTTATGGAATGATTAGTGAAAATATAATAAGCTAGAACACTCATAATACACATACTGAACTACTTAAACATCTATTATTTGGCAAAGTTAAATTAAATATATAATTCAATACACAGTTTTGATAAACATCGATGAAAGTACTTATCTATGATTAAACCAGCAAAAATAAAACAAATTAAATTTTACGTAGTAAATCAAAATAACAATTGTGACAAGTTTACGTATATTATTTTATAAAAATGAATACGGGAATTAAAAAAATATTGAGTAATGATTTAGTAGTTGACCATCTATAATTGACCATCTGACAGAAAAACTTAAAATCAAGGTTTTTAAAAATGGTGTGATTGATAGGCTATAAATTACAGCCTAACAATCGCACTCTTTCCGAAAAATTACCGTTTTTGGAAACCTTAATTTTTTAAGTTTTTGTGAAAAATGGTCAATTATAGATTCATAGTCAATCACTGGTGTATTACCTTAGAATGTTAAAATTTCATAGCACCCAACACTATGAAATTTTTGTCAAAATTAGACTAACAATTTGAATTTGATCCAGTCATTGACTCATTTAGTATTATTGTATTTATAAATACAATCTTTTTAGGTTGAAATCATAGAATCTCTCAAGCATTTTTCATAATAATTATCGTAGATAATATTTCAATGTGAAACATAATTTGATGACTTTATATCAAAAATTTCCTTATGAAAATATACTATATGATGGGAATATGTTGTTCAAAATTCAATATAGTGATATTTTGAAAGATTTAAAAACCGAGCCGGAAAAATTGATTTTCATATTATAATAAAAAAAAATAAAGATTGGATGAGATATTATTTTAAATATTTGTGTAATTAATGTGAATGTTAAACCTCAAATGGAGGTAAGCCGAATAATTCTGGCTTGAATTCGTCGAGAGAATTTAGAACTAAAGTAGCCTCCATAGTTAAGGCTCTATCCAATTGTGGATCAGGAACCATTACCACTTGCATACCAGCCGCTATGCCAGCAGTGACTCCATTGGGAGCATCTTCAAACACAAGACACTGAAAATTAAATAATAACGTATTGAATGTAATATTGTGATTATTTGATGAATTATTGAAAATTTCAAAAAATATATACATTTTCTGGTTTAGGATTGTCAGGAAATCTCGAAGCGCATATTAGAAAAATGTCGGGCATAGGTTTGCCTCTTTTTACTTCGGGATCAGACGTTCCGAAAACTTTATGATTAAACGTGCTGAAAAAATCTTGATGTTTCTGCATTTTCAAATGAGAATTTTCTTCACTAGAACTAGTAGCAAGAGCAAATGGTACATTATGTTTATGCAAATGGTCAATAAGACGTTTTGCACCTAAAAGTAAAATTCTAAATGAAAAAACGAACCAAATAATCAAAAAGCCAAATGGCGATACAAATTACCGGGCATAAGGTCGACGTTTGGAAATAGCACCTCGAAATGTTTCTTAGTTTCACTAATGAATTCATTCGCAGTCAAAGGCAATTCAAGGGTTTTGATAATAATTTCAGCACATTCTTGACCCTGTTTTCCCATTAGCTGGACTTTTAAGTCCCACGTGTAGTTTTTACCATATTTCGAAACTACATTTTGAAAAGCCACCGTGTAAAGTTTTTCAGAATCTACAACGCAAAGGTATCAAGTGGTGTGTTATCTATTCGAATATAACCAAAAAAATTTTGAGAGCTGAAAGATAAAAAAAAATGTGAAGAACTACCGATTAGAAGGCCGTCCATATCGAACATAACGTGGGTCACTTTTTGAAAGCCCATTTTCTTCTATTCTTAGCACCAGCTGATTTCAAGTGACAGCGACAATGACAACTAGCTCGTTATGCAAGTTGCAATGCGTTTGTTGCACTGGCAACATTATCAAAAATTGAATGCACATCATAGAAAAGGTTCCCAGACGTTTGCTCAAACGACACTAGGTAGAGTTAGAGTTAGAGTATATGGGTTGGGCTTGGGGGAAGTAAACTCACACGAAGCAAACGCACACGACGTAAACTCACAGGAAGCAAGCTCATAGGACACAAACTCACACGAAGCAAGCTCAAACGAGGCAAGCTCACATGCTTTCGAAAATTTTCAAATTTTCAAATTAAAGTGAAAAATATTTAACACGAAACTGAAAGCACCAAAATGCGTTTTTGTGTTAAAATAATTTCATGTTAGATGTAATACCTAGTATACGTCCAGTATTTCGCACAGTAAAGTTGCCAATAACCTAAAAAAATGATAAAACATAACTGAAATCAAAATATTCTTAATTTGCATAATATTTCGTATGGAAATCAATCACATTGTGTATATCATAATGACTACCTATTTGTTTAATAACAACAATACATAACCTCGTATTATAATACGGTGGAATAAAAGATGTCTTTCTTTATGAGATCATCTCAAAACATTGTAAAGTAATTGATTTCTTTACAAAATCAGTTACTTGTCATTAGCTTTGACAGAGACTAACTACCAACTAAATAAAATGCTATACCACGCTATAATTTTGTATAGTATATGGTTTCAAATATAATAATACGTATACTAGCCCACAAAAAAAAACATTTAAATTAGTGTTCACTGGGTTTAATGTTCAGTTTTTATAAGTTCACTACTAAAAATGTATTTTTGATATTAGCAACTATTTGTCGGGCGAAAAGGCAATTTAGTTACGAATTTGACGTTTGATATAGGTATATGTACTGTGAATTTGTAATGTAAATACTGTGACCAATATATTGTCCCATAGAAAATGTAATATATCGGTATTACGACCGGTTTACGAATGTTTACAGTTTGGCGGCGTTGTATACGCGGTTGTCAATTTGACGACAGTTAATGTCAAAAATGAAAAGTGGCGCGAAAACGCGATACGTCATTGTACAATGAACCCTCCAGGTGGTAGCATGTTCCTGGGCGGTCCGAGTATCTATATTGATGATGCTGCTCAACGTCTTCAAGAGCAGGAAGAGGAAGAAGACCAGAAACGGAGAAATATTGAGGTTTTCACTAGTGATATTATTGAAATATTTTTATGAATAATATGAGAGCGTTTGTGTTTTGACAATAATTGCTTTTGTTGTAAATTGTTATTTTTAATATAAACTCATTGTAGCTACATCGAGAATTGGAAGAAAGATTTAAACAATTAGATGATGATGACTCTGATGACGATTACAATCACTCAATCAATAATAGTTCTAGATTCGAAAATAATGCAAGTCTCGAACAAAAAAGTAAAAGAAATATAGAAATTTTTATTTTTTTTCCTAGCATACAAAATTTTGAGTATATTTTATTACTGTCCGTTTCATAGCAAAAGCTCAAAAGTCTCACAGTGAGGTGCCTCTGGGAAATCTTCGCGATGAACTTTCAAAAGTGATGCGAAGGAAAAAAACACACTTCAACGAAAGTTCTCATGTTAACGATAAAATTAACATTCCCGGTGGTAGCCTGTTTCTTGGCGGCCCGAGTATCTATATTGACGATGCTGCTCAACGTCTTCAAGAGCAGGAAGAGGAAGAAGACCATAAACGGAGAGATATTGAGGTTTTCATTACAAGATATTTTTGAGAATAATATGAAATTTTTTTATGAGCGATTGTGTTTTGACAATAATTTCTTTTGTTGCAAATTGTTAATTTTAATATAAACTTATTGTAGCTACATCGAGAATTAGAAAAAAGATTTAAACAATTAGACGATGATGATGACGATGATGGCATTTATGAAGACGACGACGATTACAATCACTCAATTAATAATAGTTCTAGATTTGCAAACAGTATAAGCGTCAATCGTAGAAGTAAGAGAAATATAGAAATTTTAGTTTTTATCTTACAATTAGCATAGAAAATTTTAAGTATATTTCAATACTGTTTGTTTCTCAGCAAAAGCTCAAGAGTCTCACAGTGAAGTACCTCTGGGAAATCTTCGCGATGAACTTTCAAACGAGATGCGAAGGAAAAATGTCCAAGATGAACCTTTCAGAAATTATACACGTTGCAATGAAAGTCCTCATGTTAACGATATAAACCAATGCAATGACCATTACACTACTTCAATAGAGGGATATGAAGGTTTGTTTTTTATTATTATCATCATCGTTTCTTATTTTCTTTATTATAAGAACTTTTATTCCTCAGAATATATAAAGAAAAAAATGTCAAATGAATTTGCATCTGATGATCAACAATTAGAAACGCTGTATAAAGTGAGTATTTTTATTTTTTTCATAGCAGCTTATTAAGTTAATTAAATTTAAATATTTTATCGCAGGTCCGCGTTCATGAAGTCCAAAGATTAAGCGAAGAATTAATTAAATGTCGAAACGATGCATCTAAAGCTCATGATGAATTATATGCGCGATTAGCTATTGCTAATTCAGAGAAAGAGCGAGCACAAATCTCTCTTCAACAATCTCAAGAACTCGTTGGTAAATTTTATATTATTTTTTTTCTTATGATTATCTAAAATGTTTATATCGTTTGAAAACGTTTTTGTTTGTGATTTTAAGCAAATAGTAAACATCACATTACCGAGTTAGATCGTAAAGTGACGAATCTGTCCAATAAAGTCGAAACATTGCAAAATCAAAATGACGAACTCACTGCAGAAGTATCTGCTGCAACTGCTAGTTTGATCGATACCCAAACTCGAATGCAAGCAGAAAAAATTAAAAATGGAAATGTTCAAACTGATGCATTATTTAGAGCCCAGCAAGAACGGTATGATGGCTATATTTTTCATACATTTAGTCTAATTTCATACTATATCATTATAATTTTTAGTTATAAAGAGGATACTCAAAGATTAGAACAAGATTTATTCAAAACCAGAAATAGGCTCACGGAAAAAGTGAGTATCATTCGATGGTCGTTATTATTTTCATTCTTCATTATTTCTGACATTTATATTTTTAGGAAAATGAATTGTTAGCTTTTGAAAAGCGTTTCATTGATATGGAACGCTTAAAAGAAAATTTACTAGTTGAAAAAGGAGCAATAATTAATAAATTGGCTATGGAACTCGAGGAGGCACAAAATAGAATTTCCAATAATGATAACAAGGATCTAAAAGATAAAATTTCAAGATTAACTACTGAGCGAAATACTGCACAATTTCAAATCAAAGAATTTGCAGTAAATATAAAATATTAAGTTCATATGGTTTTAGATTTATTTTTTTTAATAATTCTCATATGTTGTTGATTGATAATTTTAGAATAAATTAGAAATAACAGCAAATGAATTAGTCGAAACAAGATCGAAACTTCTAAGTGCACGAAAAGAAATGACAGTTTTGGAATCGACAGTTAATGAAATGTTATCTGAAAGGCAATCCGATTCTTTTTCTATTTTGAGAAATTCTAAAACAGGTGAATTGTTTTTTTTTTATGTATGTCGAATTGTTTTGTTCCTCGTGAATGTTAACTTATGATTTTTTAGGTCAAGAATTTTCTTCTCAATCTGATAATATTAATTTGCTTCGTAATGAATTTGCGAAAACTACACAACTTCTTCAACTTAGAAAAGATGAGATAAATAAATTAAAAATATCTCTTAAAAAACAGTAAGTTAAGGTTTAACTTTTTATATATCTTTAGCACAAAATATTATTATAAATCTTTTTAATGTAGGGATGAGCAAATAGAGTTTCTTAAAATCAACGAAAAAAAGCTCAACGAAGAGTCGAAATTATTTAAAGAAAAAGAAAAGCTTCTTTTAGCTGAGATGGATCTAATGTCAGATAAATCACAATTTGTAAACTCCAATATAGACTTTAGCTTAGTCGAAAGTCTTAAAACCTGTTGTGAGGATTTAGAAAAACAGATCATTATGAAAACATCTGAGCTCAATTTTGTAAAAAGGCTTTGTAATTGTTATATATTTTTTTTGTAATAAATGTCATTAATACTTATTTTCCAACTAGCTTCGCATTGAGTCCTCTCAAGATGAAATGAAAAATAGAAGTAATCGTACAGATAAAGTTACTCAGAATGTTTTCGATGAAGTAGAACATTCCAATCCAACTGGAGACATTGAAAAATTGTCCTACCAACTTCATGATGCAAAAACACAAGTTAACGAGTACAAAAATTTATATTTTGAGGTAAAATTAATTTGATCAATTTGTATATGTATATTGTTTTTCATTTATTTTCATAATTGAAATTCTCTATAATTATGCTAGGTTTGTGTAGCTAGAGATAAATTGTTAAAAGAATTGGAAGAGCTAAAATCGACTGACTTATTCAAAAGTCTAGAAGAAGAACGTTCTAATTTTAAAGAACTTTTGAATCAACTGAAAAATGAGAAGTTGAAAGTTGATGATTTGGGAAATCAACTTTTAAATATCAAAGTAGAAAAATTTCAAAAGGATCTCGATAATCGTATGTTTTGTGCAAGGATTTTATTTTTTATTAATATAAAAATGTTTAATGTAAATATTATCAATTATTTTATAGTGAAGAAGAATAGTCCTGAACAAAATAAAAGTAATTATGAAATTGATGAACTTAAAAAAAAAACTGAACAAGTATTATATTTGATTTATTCTTATATAAAATTATATTATCCTCAAAAATACTTTTTGTATAATTATTACAAATTTTAGTTGATAGAAGAAAATATAATACTTAAATTGTCAGACGAAGACAGAAAAAAGAATTTTTCTTTATTAATTAACGAATTAGAAGAATCGAGGCAATTAATCAATCAACTCAACACTGAAATCGGTTAGTAACTTTTAAAAAGTGACATCTTAGATTTCTTGTTATAAATTTTACAAATTTTAGAACTTCAAGGACAAAGAGAAGAGCTTATTTCTGATCTTAAAAAGAAAGCTAAACAATTTGATGAATTTATTGAAAAAAAGAATAAAGTCGTTGATATTAAAAATGCATCAACATCTCCACGACCTTTTGAGCCACAAGATAATGCATTTACAAATCATGTTAATTTAGAGGTATACTTTGATGAGATGAAATATAAAATTGCTATATTTTTATTTATTGTTAAATCAAAAATTTAGATGGAAAGGCTAACTATGGAGAAAAAAATCAGACAGGAAAATGCGCATCTTTTCAATGTAGAACTAAAAGCAGTAAAAGACGATTATAGTAAAAAATTTATTGACATAGATAAACAGTTTAATGAAAAATTAATTCAATTGGGTGGCAATCTTAAAATGAAAACGGAAGAATTAGAAACTCTCAAAGAATTAATATTGTTTGAAAGAAAGGAATTTAAAGAACATTTAGAAATCTTAAAAAATCAATTTGATGACAAATCTCTTCACAATGAATGCAAAAAGCAGATTTTAATTTATCAGAATAGTGTAAAAGAACTTTTATCTGAAATAAAAAAATTGAAAATTGAGAACAAGTCTGATTTAGAGTCACAAGAAATACAATCAAAATTTTTAGAAACCTTGCATGCAATGGAAAAATTGAAAGAAAAATATAAAGATGCTAAAAAAATTTCTGTTAAATATAAGGTAATACATTACTCTTACTTATTTTTATAAATTCGACCATTTTATTTTGATATTTTTATAGAAATATATTGTCGAAAAGGATAAACATTACAAAAGTGAAATGATCAGGATTGAAAATGCTTATAAAGATTCGTTGGATAAGTTAAATGAACGACTGGATTTCTATATAAATCAAAAAGAGCAGGTAATTTATTTCAACATGTATTTATGGATTTTTATACTATTTAATTTTTAATTATAGTAATTGTTGAAATCACAAAATTTCAGGAATCAAGATTGAAAAGTTCAAACTCAAAATTAATAAAAGAAAAGTCTGCTCTAAATGAACTTCAAAGTAGTTGACAAAAATTTATCCAAATAAAAATATGCAAACTTATGTATTTTAGTTTTCATATTTTAAATAAACTTTATTTTTTCACTTTATTATTTTTTCGAGTAATATTTTGACGAAATAAATGGCATTTTTGCCACTTTACAGGAAACAGATATGTTGCGAATGTTAATTGAAAGTTCAGTTTCAGGCTTTTTAAATTCTTCTTGAACGTATCCCATTGCCACATTCCCACCCAAAGAAGGACTTGGACACCCGCTAGTGATCGTACCGATTATTTCAGTACTTCCTGGTTTTAGAATTTGTGCTCCTCTTCTAGCTGGTGGTCCTGATTCCATCCTCAAACCGATTCTGCGCTTAGTTACACCCTCTTTTAATTGTTTCAATACAACTTGGGCACCAATAAAAGTTGAATCTTCTCTACGTCTTTTCGCAATCAACCAGTTCAAGTTAGCTTCGATTGGTGTGACCGTATCATGAATATCATTTCCATATAAACATAAGCCTGCCTCTAGTCTCAAGGAATCTCTAGCTCCCAATCCAGCTAGTTTTACATCTGGTAGATTCATTATAGATTCACATATTTGAATAGATTTATCTGAAGGCATTGATATTTCCACACCATCTTCACCAGTGTAACCACATCTGGTGATTCTGCAACCATCGATCCCTGCTATCTTTGTTACAATGGAATTCATGAAATAGAGTTCTGAAAAATTATAGTCAGATAAGGTTTGAAGTGATTGCACAGCTTTGGGACCTTGAAAAGCTACCAATGATCTTTCATTAGTATTGTAAAATTTCAATTTAAAATCTTTTTTTTCTGATTGAAACTTTTCAAAGTACTTTGTCATATGTTGTTTATCATGTTCCATTCTTCCAGCATTTGAAACAATATACAAATGCTCGGAATTAACCTTTGTAACTATTAAGTCATCTAAAATTCCTCCGTTTTCATTTAAGAAAACTGTTAAAGATGATGTTCCATCAGCCATTCCTTGGAGGTCTATTGGACAGAGCAATTCCATCCAACTTATACAATCTTTTCCTTTTACTTCAGTTTGTAACATATGAGAAACATCGAAGAGTGATGCTTGATTCCTTGTATGTAAGTGTGAAGCGGAAACTGTTAAATTTGAATATTGAACAGGAAGCAAATGGTCAGCAAAACTAACCATTTTTCCACCATATTTTACATGAAAATTGTAAAGTGCTGTTTTGATATCTGCTGAAGAGTTGATGCTTGAAGCACATACCACATTTGTTGTTCGGAAAAATCTGACATCTTTTCCTGCATTGTATTTGAATATACTTTTGATGAAAAAATTGCTTCGTTGAGAACTTCGAATGAGAAACATGTTGCGTACTTCGCTGCTTGACTGGAAGTAATTTATATTATGTTTTATCTTAGGTGAGAGGTCGCATAATAAAACTTTATCTGTTATGAAAATGATCAAAATAATTTAAAGCTATGTTCTATAATTTCCAGATAATTTGGGTTTTATTTATTGCAATATCATACCTACACAAAAGAGGTCAACGAAAGTATTGAATATTATGAAACTGGGTTAACTTTTAAATATCTTATTCCTTGTACAACAGTTTTGCTTTATGTTTAATTTGTTTAAATTAAATATTAATAAACATATGGGTATTAAAATTAAATCAGAATTATTATTTCAGAAATTTAAATTTGCGAACAAAGTAATTTTTCCAGTGAATTTTAATACTCATGAAAAACCAATTCTGTATGTTTAAATACAGAACTGGTTTTTAATGAGTATTTGTTTAAAATCGGTATTTTAATACATTTTGATCAGAATTACGCAACTTTCATGAATTAGTAAGAAACTTTTAATTTATTAACAAAAAAATTTGAACTATACATGATCTAATTGTAAATTGAATTTTCTACTAACCAAAAACTATTTACGTACTGACAGAATTGTAAAACTATACTTTGTGAACATATTATCATCATCATCATCATCATTAGCAGCCTATTAGTTATCCACTGCAGGACAAGGCCTTGCCAGACAAATGCGACAGTCTAGGCACTCTAGGCTATATCTTACCGCGCTAGCCCAAGTCGTATTTCGGTAAGGGGAACATATTATAATACTGATCAAATAAATCGTCACCTGTATAAGTATAATATTGGTGATACCTAGAAAAATTGCCATTAAATAATGATCGTTTATGATTAGCTTTTACTATAAAACGTCTAATTATCAGAATCTGATATTACCATCGACATATTTCAAAACTTTTTTTGCAAATTGTTCAATTGTGTCTAACTATCACGTGTTCAACTGTCTATTTTTCGAATATTATTTAACAATATGTTTCGAGTTTTAAATTAATTTGTTGTTTTTCACGCTTTTTATTAATTTACTTTAATTTGACGTTTACATTTGTTCGTTGTTTGAGTTCTAAACTCAAATTATAATATAGCTAGTGAACATTTTGATTGTTATAACTGTCAAAATTCAGTTTTGCCGGTGACGTTTGTCGAGTGGTTATACATGCATATTTGCGTTCCGTTACGCAAACATTTGCTTATCGCTTTGTAAACGACAACTTATCGTTTTAGTCCTGTAATCTATTAAGATCAGTTCAACATTTGCCATTTTGTTGCAACGTGGTCGTCGAGAATAGGACAGAAGCGCAGGGATGCACACGGACCTCTCGCCACATCTTCACACCGAAGAATGCAATGAAATCATTGCACAGTTCAAAAATTGCAATACCTTCGTAAGTTCAACTATGTTCATTATCCTTGTGATGTACTGTTTCAACTAAATCTAGGGAAATCTCTATTACATAACCTGTATTCTAACCTTTTCGTGGCGTGTTCGGGTTTTTCTAATACAGTTTTTTCAAGTTCATTTCACCTTTTTGCAAATGAAATTCACCAATTTGCAAATGAAATTAAACCTTTTTAAAAATCGTATTAAAAAAATTTAGAAACCGAATATGTATGTATGTAAAACAATGTGAGTTTATGTATTCAGTTTAAACTTATATTTCTGTTACATAAATACATCATATGTACATATTTATTTACAAAGTGCAAATATGTACATATGTATTTTTTTATTTTCAATTTTTATATTTTTATTCAGTAAATTATGTTACTAAATATGTTAATACATACATACATACATTCATAGAAATATGGTTAGGTATGTATGGTTTAAAATTAAACGTATTATGTATATGCTCCGAGCTCGATGGCTCTATATACATAATAAAATACATACATACATACATACATATGTACCTTCCTTTGGGAAATTAAAATTATATAAAATAGAAATAGAAATACAGAAAAAAAATTAAAGAATTACAAAAAAACCCTATGGTTTAAAAATTTAACAATAAGTAGTAACATAGAAATATAACGTTACATTTACGTGAAGTACTGTAATGGGACATTTATTTATATGAACAATGCATAGAATAAGAAAGAATAAAGAACATATACACGATTTTTAAAAAGTTTTAATTTAATTTGCAAAAGGTTTAATTTCATTTGAAAAAGGTTTAATTTCATTTGCCAAAGGGTGAAATTCGTTTGAAAAAGGGTGAATTTCATTTGCAAAAAGGTGAAATGAACTTGAAAACACTGTATCTGTTACTTTCACGATTGGAAGTTTAAAAGGTAATCCTATACTACAGGTGCGTAAATATTTGTTGACAAATTACATTTTGGCGTGAATAAAAATGCGTTATGAGTACTTAAATTGAGACTCTTGATGCATTTCACGTGTAATCCGTGCATTATAAGTGCGTAAATTAAGTTTTTATTATATAACGAATTTCGCGTGTAGTTTGGAGGTTATGTTTATCAATTTTTAACCATATTTCAGCAAGTTTTGGGTTTATATGCTATCCTGTTGCACTTTTGCCGTCTGAACCGTTAACATGTGTAAATTTATACAACATAAGGGATAAGGGTTGCTTGTTTGTAAAGACTGACAAACATAACCTCTGTACATGCATGCAAACTATGCATACATGCTCATCCAAACTACGTGTGAAATTCATTATGAAACCTAAATGCATAAATTACGCGTGAAACACGTTAAGAAATTTAATTTAAGCCCCCATAATGGATTTTTATTCATTAAAATACAAATTTTTCAATAAATAATTTATGTACCTATAATAAAGGATAATCCAAAGCAGTATTTATTTGTACAGATTTTTTAAATAAAAATTGATATTTTGTTTCAGCATACATTCAAAAGATATTTTGGAGCCTGTTCCGAGTTAGACTTTCAAATGATTAAATGTTTGAAGAGAGAAAGGCAACATAAAAGGGACGAGAATCTGAAAAAATCTATCGAAAGGCAAGCATTGTCTCGAAAACGTATGGCTGAAATGTGATTTAATTATATACAAATTAACTATTAACTATACAAATCAACAAAATATGGATGTGATAAGTAATGATAATTCAGAAATTAGCTATTTACAATCCGTTCCGGATATTATTGATTCGATTCCTAATCTCGAATATAAGTCTGTAACCGATCGTTATTTTTCCCGACGATATTGTGTAAATGTAAAAAATGAAGAAAAAAACGACCACTTGTTATTATTCCATTCTAATAGGATTTGTTTAGTGACTTTGGCTCCAAGTCATCCGTTGTTCAAAAGTAGTTCTGATTTTGTTGTTGATTATCAAATTGGCAACGTTGATAGATCGAAAAATGCTGTCAAAGGTAAGGGTAAAAAGGGTGGTCAGTTATTGGATTCATCATCGATACTTTGTAAAATTTTGCTCAAGGATGGAACCGAATATAAAGTTTCTAGTTGTATAAATGGGAAATTAATAGAAGTGAATGAAATGTTATCAGTAAATCCATCATTATTGAGAACGCACCCTGATTCTGATGGTTATATAGCTGTTATCTTATCTAATATTGCTACAAGTGACTCTAGAAAAGATGAGCTTTTAACAGAAGAGCAATATTTGAGTACTCTTTCCGTATAAATATGTATATTTTATATGTTAAATTATAATTATTTTATATTGTAAAATAATTTTAAATTCATTATAGATTGTCTGGGTTTTAGTTTTACGTCACACTTTTATAGTCACATCAGTAAAACAATACTTTTATCACTTAATTTAGAACTTATATCTATCATATTTCTTTGCTTGTGTTTTTATTTTTGGAATATGCTCATTTTCTTATAATCCAATAGTTCTTTAAATTGATCAAGTTCAAATGTTCGGATAGGTTTATCTTCTATGGTAATAATCTGGTGCCTAATCGATACTCACCACAAGATTCCTCCACATATTGAAAATTGACTTTCGAATAGTGTTTTAGAGTAGATTATTTTTATGATTTCTTCTGTATTTTATTTTATCAAATCCTGAATTCTGGAGTTGGACCTTAAATGTCTAATTTAAGCTGTTCTTCGTAATGCTTTTAATCAAGATTTTTTTCTTTCTTCATTTATAAGATTTATGTGTTTTAATGCTCTTGTCATTCTTATTGTGGAAAATACATTAGTTTTTTTTCGGTATACTCACTTTGTTCAAATGTAAAGTGGTCAACCCTGTAAGTGTTTTCAGTTTGCCAAATTTATCTTTACATACATTGAGTAATTCATTTAATTATAGGTATCTCTCGTTCAACATGGTACTCACTTAACATAATTTAATTTAACATGGTTTCTGTTTTGTTGAAAAAATTTTTTTTTCAATACAATTTTGTTTTTCCGAGCTGTGCATAACAATGCAAGTTTCTGAGAATTATGTTTATAATGCAACTTCATCCTTTACTTACCCGAAGTGACACCAAAAGTAGTAATAAAAGCTTCAATGTAATTTCCACAAAAACTGACATTATATATTTCTTTAGTTTTTCTAAAAGAACCTATCTCTCTCTTTTTCGTGCATTAGGAAGACTCGTTCATCACTCATATCGTTTTTAGTGGAAATTCGTCAGGGGTTTTTTGAAATTTCATCATTTTTTTCACACGTTTCTCTAATAGTGGTGTGTGGCAATGTGCAATAGAGTTTTATTGACTTTGTAATGTCTAATTGCATGATGTTCATAGTGACCTTTAGAATTTTGATATGCTCACGTTGAGGTATCATAATTTGTCACTTTCTATTTGACACAATATGAGTTAAGATAAATTTTATTGGTTCCGTAATGTTGTCTTTGTTGTTTTGAATGTTCAATAAATTCAAAAATTGCTAGTAAAGATCAAATATTTCGCGAATGGCAGTTTACGGGTTTTACATGTTAATTGAATCGTGATTTAGCTACTTGAAAATATTTGTATCGGGAGTATCTATTGACATAATATCTGGATAATTGGATATAAAATAAAATTTGATTTTTCTAATTGAACCTGGAAGAGAATTTGTATTTTAATGATTGAATTACAGTGAAAAATTCTTTTGTCAATTAAATACTTAGTTAATTTAATAAATATTATTTTTATTTTTATAACTTTAATGAATTACAGTGAAAATTTGCAAGCAATTTTTTTATAAGTCACTTTGTAATGACATTTAAAACTAATAGTGTGGTATAACTTTTTTTAATTAAAAATTAAAGAATAAACTTGAAGTGAAACTAAAATAAGCAACGGTCAGTTTTCTTTTCGTATTTTTTTTTTTTGTTAAAAGAATGTGAGTTTTTCGAAATAAGAAAACTCAAATTCAAAATGGCTTTTTTGTGATACTAATTCGTAATGTTGTGTTTTTATTTTTTTTTCACCTCCGTAATGACTTGATCTTTTTAACTATTTACAATAATTATATGTAATGTAATTGTAAATAAAAATATTTAGAACGTTTTTGATTTTTTTTATTTCAGAATTTTTACCCTTTTATAAAACTTAGGTATTTACATAACAAGTATACATAAATATATAACTTGGAAAATTCACTGATGTTATCTGAGGAATAATTTTATTAATGATCTACAAGGGAAGCTTTTTAATAAATGTTCAAGATTCTGAGAAAATACCAATCATTTAAAATTAAAATATGTACAAATTTGAAAAAATCTCAATGTGAAACCAATTAATAAGTTTCTTATTTATGAAATATTTGTTTAATGGAAATTTAAAAAAAATAGGATATTGAAAGTAAACTGAAAATTTTCAAATTCAAAATTATAGAAGCCATGTTTTTTTAACGAAAGAAATGCAAAATTATCCGTTTAGGAAGAAAATTTAATATTTACAAAAAAAGGTATTTAAAATACAATTTTCTATTTGATAAAATAATACTTTTAACTTAAAAGTAATTGACAATTGCTCATATTAAAAAGCAAACGTTTCAAAGTAGTGTTGATTGCCACATGTTTTCATACACACTTTTTTTTTTGTTTTCATTTTTTTTTCAATATCATACATGAATTCAAATAATAAAACTATCCAAATTCAGAACAAATAAAGACGATTTGAATAAATAAATAGAAAATGAAATGAAGTGACTACGAAATAAAAATAAAGTTCACATGAAATATCACATATTACTAAATTTGATAACAACACCGATATTTCAATCATGTAACAACCACGAGTTGACTAGATAGTCGTATAAAATAACTACAAAACATCGCTCTGTGCCTGTGACTTTTTTAATTTACATACTTCATTTTTCAACAAATAACAAAATGACGAGTCTGAATGCAAGATGGATGCCGTCGTTGCAAACGGCATCGGATGTGGATATGAAGCATCGTGCAGACCGAAACATTTCATGTTTTATATCATAATAATTATAAGTTATTCTAATGTGTTATGAAGACAACTTTCACATTCAAATAATTAATATGAATATGAAAGTTTGGTCCATAACCGTGATGCGGGTCAAACGCATCGGTCTGCACGGTCCTTACAAGGATAGTTTGCAGTCATTTTTGAAACAATGAGACCACATTAGCTCTTGGGCATTCCTTGTGGTGTTGCTGTTTCGACCATCTTCTTGTACTTGCCCACCAACTCTGGCAAGTCGTAGGCGATGGCTACATCTAGCCTGTTGATCGGGCAACCCCTGAAGTATGTGCACGTGGCAGAGAGCTGTTGGAATTCATAAAGCGGATTGAGACGGAAGAAGTCCCTGTATGTCTCGGGATCTGGGAGATCGTAGCGGGAGATATTGGTCAGTGTGCTCAGCCCTTCGTAGATGTGGTAGTTTTGCGGGTGCTCTATGATGGCTTCGGCGACCACCTTCTTGTTGCCGAAAATGGTTTTGTGGTTGTAGTAGGTGGTGAGGTAGCAGTCGACCATTTTGGCATGGTTTCGCACTCTTACCTGGAATGGATAAAATCATTTGAAGTTATTGTTGGAAAAAATTAAATCAAAATAAAAATATATCCAAATATACCGCAAATCTTCTGGCACTTGAGATCTTGTTTTCAATTCTCTTATCCATTGCTTCTCGTAAATCACGAAGGAAAGCTCTTTCTTGAGATTGCAGAAGACGAGCTGGTGAACCTACTTCATAAGGAATTGACCAGAGAGATGTAGTGTACATGACTGGAGGCTGTGCGGAACTCATCAAAGGAGAAATATTCCAAATGAGAGCACTTTGAACTCTCATTAATTCTTCAGGTTTCACTTGATCAGCTTTATTCAATATGATCCTCGTCTGCAACACAATTTTTTTTCAATAAAGATATAAATAATTAAATCAATATAAATAAATTTAATATAGACCTGTGATTCTCTTCCTTTGAGCTGATCAAGAATAGCTTCCGTCTCAGGTCCCACATCCAGCTTTGATGGGTCATATACTAAGAATATAATATCAGCACGGTCAATGAACCATTGACATGCATCGTTGAATGGAAACACCCTAGAAACTTGCTTGCGAACTTCCAAAATTCCAGGAATTTCTACGATATTTACCTAGGGGACAAAATAATTATATAAAATATTTGAATTGATTCAGGGTTAATCATTTTTGTTTCGACATACTCGTTCCAGTAATTTGTTGGGCAACTTCAATCCTCTCAAGCGCTCTTCTAGACCTTGACCAAACTTTTGTAAGCCTGAAAAGGTCCAGTCAGCTGCTAACTGAGTACCGTCCAATACTTCAGGTTCTTTTCCATGCATGAGAATGTTGAAATAAGCTGGTGATGGTTCAGCACCTATTTAAAAAAAAAAATGTATTTATTATACAGAGTTAATATTATGTTAGTTGAAAATTATAGTGTTTATTACCAGTTCTGAGAGACCATTCTGTAAATTCATTATCAGTGAGATAGTTGATCAAAGATGACTTTCCGCCGCTCCATGGGCCCATGAATAAAACAAGAGGTTTAGAGAATATTTCAGGATCACCAAAGTGACGGTTGCTCAAATCGCGGTATTTATATAAGATTTCCAAAGGTTTAATGGCATTGTCGTACAATCTTTTCAATTCTCTTAAAACCACATCCGCAGATTTTTCCATAATCAATTCAGTTTCAGTGGATTCTTCATCAAGTCGAAGCAATTGATTGACATGCTCGCGTGCTCTTAAGTTTTCAGGTATCTCAATTTCCTGTAATGTATAAAATGAAAAAAAATAGGAAAAAATAAAGTAATAATATCGTTTGTAGTTATTGTAAAATCACATACCATAAGCAAATCGTCTTCTGGGGTTTCAGCGTCAGCTTCTTCCTCGCCTTCTTGACTTTCATCACTTTCGGCAGCTTCTTGTTCATCTGAAGGAGTTTCGGCTTCATCTAATTGGGCTTCAGTTTTTTCTTGTTTCAGCTTCTTCGACTTCTTCTTTACTGTCATCCTCTTTGGATTCATCCTTTTCCTTGGAGTCATCGGATTCTTCTTTCGATTCAGCTTTTTCTTCAGATTCTACATCAGAATCTTCTTTAGTATCATCTTCTTTGGAATCTTTTTGTTCTTTCGAATCATCGTCAGTTCCTTCTGCGGATTCTTCTTCTTTTGAATCGTCAATTTGCTCTTTTTCTTTAGAATCATCATCTGCTTGTTCCTTGGAATCATCATCTTGTTCTTTGGAATCGTCGGTTTCTTCTTTAGAATCATCCTTTTCTTCTTGATCTACTTCCTCTTTAGAATCATCGGCTTGCTCCTTAGAGTCATCAGCTTGCTCCTTTGAGTCATCATCCTCTTGTTCTTTAGAATCACTTTCTTCTTTGGAGTCATCTGTTTGCTCACCAGATTCATCTACCTTTTCTTTTGAGTCATCTTCTTGCTCTTTAGAATCGTCAGCGCCTTCATCACTGTGCTCTTTCGAGACATCTTCTGCTTCATCAGTTTCTTCCCGAGATGCGTTTTCTTCCTTAGAAGAAGCATCATCTTCCTTAGAAGAAGCGTCATCTTCCTTAGAAGAAGCATCATCTTCCTTAGAAGAAGCGTCATCTTCCTTAGAAGATGCATCATCTTCCTTGGAATCATCTGCTGCTTCTTCAGTACTTTCTTGTCCGTCTTGTGCTTCCTGACTATCATCATCTGCTCCTTCAACTTCGCCAGATTTATCTTCGCCACTTTCATCAGCACCATCTTCTACAGACTCATCTTTTTTGTCTGTCAAAAGAAATATTACAAAAACCGGTATTAAGATAGTTAATTTTAATAATCAAAAACCTTGTACATATAATATAATATTGTACATACCATCTTCGGCGTTTTCATCTTCAGCGGATGCTTCGTTGCTGTCTCCATCATCCTGTGCAGCTTCTTTGCTATCGTCGTCTTCAGCAGAAGACTGTTCGGTTGGCTCATCACCCTCCTCTCGAGAAACGTCTTCTCCAGAGTCTTCAGGTTTGGGAGCTTCGGCATCGTCAGATTCTACTACGACTTGGTCAACGTACGGCTCATCGGCTACCTCCAAAGAAGGTGCATCTTCACCTTCTTCACTGGATCCACCGTCGGCTTCTGAAGCATCGTCTGATGCTTCTATACTGCCACCGTCTTCGTCGACTTGCTCGTTCGTGTCCTCGCTAGAAGCTGCATCAGCAGCTTCCCCGCTATCGCCTTTATCCTCTTGGGATCCTACACATTTTCAAGCTATCAATAATGAACTTGATTTATTATATATCTAAGGTAATGAAAATTTAATAAAGTATTACACAATACCTGAATGCGAGTCTCCAGCTTCCAAATCTTTGAGAGCTTTTTCTATGTACGGCCTGCACTGTGATTCAGATGGGCCTTCTTGTTCGTCTGCCGTCACACCTGTAATACGACAAGTTCAATTTTTCTAAATGACATTCGGATAATTGAATATTAGTAAATTCGAGACGTGTAATAAATAACGAAGGACGCGAAACATGCAATGGTTACCGTGCCAAGATTAGATTTTTCGAAAAAAATAAACATATTCGAGAATCCTGGCTACTATTCAAGAACAAATAAATTGATATTTGCATTTCGAAATTTTTATATGAGTTTTAACCAAAAATTATCGAGTAATCACATTACCAATTACTTTCAGAATTCAATTTTATGAGACTAGATAACAAGACGACACAATTGCTAAAGTAGTTTTATTTCCTTCGCCGAATTTTCATTCATGAAAATATTTTGACGTAAATACTTTTATATCAACCCACACGAAAGATAAGATCTTATGAAGACTATAAGAATAATAATTACAACGAAAAGAAATTTGTCTATTTATTCTCAAGATATTATTTTTCCACGATTTTGTTTTATATTCCGGAAAATGAATGAAGCTGACCAATTTTTTTTATTGAACTCTATCTGTTGACGTTGGAACATATAATTAAACAAAATTACGTTATTTATATTTTACCAAGTTTGAAAAATTGAATTTAAAACAATTAAAACAACTAAACCCATAAACTATATTTAATATATCAAACCAAGAGTAAATCATGAAGAGTACTAAAGCAGCGAGATTAAGCATTTATTAGTTTTCACTAGAATTTTTCACAAAAATATTCCCGAATATATTTTTTACTTATGATAATTAGGGAGGCCAAATTTAGCTTAATTTTCATTTACCGGTAATCTGGTATTTTTTTCAATCGAATAACCAATGTTTCATAGATTCTATAATAATTATCAACACTATGAAGTCTATATGTTAACATCTACCTTCCCAAATTTGTTTACATGATGACTTTCAAAAAATTTCAAAAACAAAAAAGACAACCCTCAAGAGTTTGAATCTCAAAAAAATACTATCAAACGATCTCTACCCAACGTTCAAGAAGACTAAACCATTGAAAATAGTTTTGCCTTAATCAAATCCTAACACATCGAATCTAGACTAATTAAATCGACCTAAAACACAACTCAAGACCCTGAAAAACCACCGAAGCTTCACGAGCGTAAATTCGTTGTCTTTCACAAGCATTTGAGTCACAAGAAAACTGGGGAAACATGGACGTCATAGTTTGTCGCCCACGCCCAGTGCCCCTGAGCGAATTTTCTATTTATCCCGCGAAGCATCTGCACGTGACGCAAGTTCGGTTGCGTCACTTGTGGTCGGCCTTGGGTTTTGTGGTTCGGTCTTGTGACGTGTCCTCCGAAGGACACTGTTGCCTTCCAAGGTTGTCCGGTGGGGGTGGCTCGAAGATGGGCGAGAGCCAGAGGATCGTGTTTGGGGTGGTGATGGTTTTGTATTGTGTTTGTTACGATGATGCTTTTTTTCGGTTTGATGTGATATGTGTCGGTGTTACTCGTATGTTTTGTTCTATTAAAATAAATTATCATAAATAAACTAACATATAATATGAGATTATTGAAAATATACAAAGCGATAGTGTTAATACCTGGAAAAATACGATGCAACGCAACTGCCAAAACAAATAAATTATTGTGGCAAAATAATATTAGTTTTAAATTTCACCGACATTTATAAATAGTTTTGGCATTTATAAACATATTTTCGCATAATTCAATTTTAGATGCGTCACTTTTTTCATAATATTTTTTGTTTGAATATACATACATACATACACCTAAAGACAAAAAAAAGTTCCGGGTCCCTAATACGCGCCTTTGATGTTCCGTTTAGTCACTAATTTACGACGAAATTTTTCAAGGTTCATAAATTTACGAAGCTAGACAACTGATCTTTCATTTAACATTAAAAAAAAAAGATAAATATGTCGGGAACCTTCGACCACAAGGGATGAAAGGCATCCGTATCGAATTACAATGATGATACAAAAGCGTGAAATGTCCATGATTTATTAATGTGACGGTTTTTTGCATATTTCAGAATTATAGACTCTTGTTTATATTATGGTTTAAGAATTTAGTAAATAAAAAAAAAAAAAAAAAAGTGTTAAATCTATTTAATATTTGGTATTACCACCCTTATTTTTAATTATTTCTAATATTCTATTTGGAATTGATTTATACAAATTATTAATAATATCTTCATTTATTTCATTACTCCAAATCTCTTCGATGTTTTTTTTCAATTGGAAAATATTTTTCCACTGTTTTCTAGCTAATTTCGTCTTTATAATGGCCCACAAATGCTCGATGGGATTGAGGTCCGGACTGTTCCCAGGCCATTTTAAAGACGAAATTCCGATTTTGTCCTTGTATTTTGTAATTTGTAATTAAAATATAGTATCAGGAATCGCTTTATAAAAATATAAAAAAATAATAATAAGGATTTATCAAACGGCTTGAGCTCTGACAAGGCGCAGAGTCGTTTTGGAAAATCGGGTGATCGGTATATTGAGTAATATCCTCAATTGCCGGCAAAACGTTTTCTTTATGATTTTTTTTATATTTTTTGCATTCACTGTACCTTCGACAATTATTTAAGGCCCCAAACCGAACGCGTCATGCAGCCCCATATCATCACCGAAGGGGAAAACTTCACCGTCGGTGTGACACAATGCGCGTGGAATCTTTCACCAGACTTTCGACGCACACATCTCTGTCCATCCCGAGCAAATAAATTAATCTTTGATTCATCTGAATAGATTACACTCCTCCAGTCATTTAAAGACCAGTTTTGATATTCTTTGGCCCCTCTAATCGAGTTTTCCTCATTTTAGGGGTCAATAGAGGTTTTTTCGCCGATCGTCTTGATCGGAATCCATATTCTTGGAGCCTCCTATGTACTGTTTTGCTCGAAATTTTTACTTCACTGGTTGACGCAAATTCCTGATAAATTTCTTGTGAAGTTTGAAATCGATCCTTCATCAAAATATTTTTTTTAATCGACGGTCATCGCGAGCAGTTGTCGATCTTCCTCTTCCGCTTCCTTTTTTCGCTCTAAAGAGCCACTTTCTCTGAATTTCCTGACAAAATTACTCACAGCACGTGAAGAATATCCAACTCTTCTAGAAATTTCTGCGAAATTTTTTTTCTTCCAACAAAACGACGATTTTCGATTTTGTCGCAACGGACATTTGTTTTGTTCTTTCCATAGTTCACTGGACGTTTACACGAAGACGGTTGGCAAAACACCGCCGGGATTTCAAAAATAACGAAAGTTGTTTACATGTGTGCATATTGCATTTCCTCATAATACAAAAAAAAAAAAAAGGTCAAAAATCGGAGCATATTTCTAGGAAAAAAATTGGTTTGAATGCAACGCATCGGGACCGGAACTTTTTTTTGTCTTTAGGTGTATATTATACTTCTTTGATAGTGTTAAATCCAATATCAGTCAATGGAGGCATTTCCAAGATGACAAGACAAGATGGCATCGTAAATGTTTATAAATGAAAATAATTGATCAATAATTTACCAATACATTATGTTGGACAAAACAAAAAAAGGAATATTTTCGTAGAAATTTTTTTGATGAAAGATTTTAACAGGTCAACGACTTTTTAAAAGAAAATAAATTTATGTGAACCAAAACACTATATTATCATATTATCATATTTATATTAATCATAATAAATTGAGTTTTGTTCATTTTTATGTTTGTAATGAAAAATTATATGAAAAACGATAGGATTATTTTTTTTTGTTATATTTGAATCAAAACGCACTTCGGTATATGTGCATAATTAATCATTAATCAAAATAATAATATTTTACTCTTGAGTCGTAACAGAATTCTTGAAATCTGTTTATACAATTTCATTTACAATTTACAATAGTCAGAGACAGTAATAAATTTCCGAAGAGTAACTGCGATTTCAAAATACATTGAAATCGCAGAAAATTGAAAATACATTGAAATTGATTTGAAAGATCGGCCCTTAATAAACAATCACTCTTCTACCTATTATTATGAATAGAAAACTGAGGAAAAAAAAACCTAATATCTTTCTTAAAACCAACGACAACATAAAATTCACGAAAATTGTTTAGCTTGATAGCATTTGACAGTTGTCTGGTTGTGCTTAGGTCAGAAATAAACTTCGCCAGCATCTTCGTCTATTTCTGATGCCAGCTGTGAAGGTGGAAAAATGCAATCCGATTGCAAACGCCTATCGTTTTACATTAATTAATAATATAATTTGTGATTGTCAACTAATCAAGAATACATAAGCGTTCTAATATGATCAAATCTTATTATATTGAAAAAAATATTTCGATAAAAGCGAAGAATTGTTTGATTACATTTAATTAAACTATTAAAAGTTCAATTAATTATATTAATTAATAAAAGTATGATTTCATATAACAGGGAAGTATTTTATTCATATATTATATATGTAGAGTAAAAATGAATCTATAGATCTTTGATTTTCATAAAAAATGGTTGAGTTGGGTTAGGTATTTTTTATGAAGTGATAGAAGTTATTGAAAATAAAGAGTTTTTTTTTTATATATAAAAAAGAACATATTGCGTTTTTTCAGAAGCGCAGTGAAAGTATCGCAAATGGCGTAATTTTGACATTAAATAAATTTTTTGCGCAAAATTATCTTTTATTAGTTACAATTTCCATCTGTAAATACTTTCGATGAATTAAATTTTGATCGAGCCGAAAGTTTATTTTTACAAATTTAAAAACTGGTCCGAATCTCGCGAACGATCGTCATCTCGTCGAAGGATTTATGGCTGAAAAATGATCAACATGAATTGATGATGTTTATAAGCACCGATTTTTAAAGCGTTTGCATTTATTTATTTGACGTGCGATTTACAAATAACGTTTGATCAGTCGAGTGGAAATGGGTGGAAAAGTGCGAAAAACGTCAAAACAAATTAAAATGTTGATTTTCACTCGGAAACGGTGAAAAAAACTTTCTCGATCTGTTTTGATATGATTGTAAGCGTTTTATTTATATTTTTCAATCAAATTCGTTCAATAAGATGATCCAATCGTGTTTCATTCGAACTTTCGAAAGCAAAACATCACGTCCGCAATAATAAGAAAAAAAAACCATCTAGAAAACAATGAAAATTTCCATCAAACCTATAAATATCGTGAAAAAACCGAATTTTTCCCGCCGCTCGCGAAAATTTCTTCGATCGAAGACAGTTTTGAGTTTCGAGCGACCGAAATATCTCAGGTCCGAATGGCCGCCGCGTCGAATTGATTCACGTTTCTGGGATGAAGAATCTTTCGAAATGTAAAAAAAGACGCGGGAAAACGTGAGGTTTTCGTACATTTGGCAGCGGCCTTGTCGAGGAACGGAAGGTCGAAAGATGACCGCTTTTCCGAAGGTTTAGGACGCTTTTTGGGGAGCGGAAAATCGATTGAATTGAGGATGTTTTTTTGTAACTAAATATTTTTAGTGATAACCGATTTTATGGGATGAGAAATGTATTGAGTTTATTTAATATTTGAGAAAATATTTATATTTTTCATATTTGTGGTTCAAATAAACATGGCGAGTATTAAATCCAATTTTATGGTCGGTTTTATTTGGCAATGTAATAAACAATTATTTTAATTTTATTTTGATAGGTCGTTTGTAGTATTTAATATACTATTAGTATATAATATAATATGATCTGATGTCTATAAATTTAATCAATAAACATTGTTGCGGAAATAATAAAATTTTGATTAAATTTAATATAAAATTATTCTTAGTATCTCTGTCAATATTTATAGAATTACTGCCACGTTTTATATTCACGATGACGTTTTTACAGTTTCAATGTATTTTCATTAGTTTTTTTTATAACTACAAAGGTTCTTAATTTATTTGAATTTTCGATATGTGAATCACAAATTGAAAAGTTTTAAAATAGGATATTAAAAAAAATATCGTCATGAAATATATATCAAAATACTTATATTTAGTATATAAAATTTCGACAACACTTGTGAAAATATTATTTTCAAGGTTCTTCATAAAAACGTGCAAATTTCATATATTTTATGATTGAAACGCCCATGAAATTTACAAAAATAAATTATTTAGTATTTAAAAAATGAAAAATATAAATAAAAATTAGCGAATCATCTGTGAAATAATATTTTAAAAAATCTATGAATATAAAGTCAAATTCTCTTCAACATAAAAAAAACTAGGCCGGCCTAGTTTGATGCACAACAATAAACCGGCCTAGTTCACTATCCGAACCGCTAAACATCAATCAAAACATTCAATCCGTGCATAGTTCCAACACCTTCAAATCCAAAACATCCAAAGCATTGACAGTTGACCGAAGCCCGAGCGAAATGTCAAGATGGCGTTCGAAGCGCGTCACAAATGTCATTTAACCGGCCGACTCATACTCCTGGCATGTAAAAATCGCGGTTTAACGTTCAATTTAACTAAAGAACCGCTAATGAGACAATGAAATGCGGACAAATATTCGAGGAAGGTTGCCAGACGCGCGCGCGTGTGCGTCCGTGTGCTTGCGCGTGTGCGTGCGTGTGTGTCGTTCGCCTGGCAACATTCGCCAGCATCACCCACATCCGCGGCCAAAATAAAATTGTCTTTACATAATTTTCATTACGGGATCGGCTAAAAATACACCGTCGTGTTACATATTTCGCCAACCGGTAACACTATACGGTAACCATGTTTTTTTTTTTTTTTTATATACGAGTATGTACAATTTTTTACAATATATGTATTTTTTGTGTGTTTACCTTGGATACAGACAGAGAAGGCGCCTACGACGAGGAGCGAGCACAAAATAAACCTCCACAAAACCCACTTTTTAGTCCACAGCGCCATATTGAAAATGGCCGCCCGACCAATTCACTCGATAGCTTCGCGGACCGCCAACACATGCATTTACTGAAACATAATACGCAATTTATTTCCTACACATCAAATTAAATATAAAACCTAATCGACGTCCAGTCAGAAAACACTAGATTCGAGCGATCGAACGCGTTTACGACCGATTGACATTTACTGTAAGCGCGGCGCGAAATTCAAACGCTTTGCATAACAGTCTATTTTCGTTCGAGTGTGTTATCGCTATTTTTCGAATATGTATATCTGTAAATGTGTCAGACGGACGTTATTTCGAGAGACAGCACTGCACCGCTGGTCGGACGGGTACTGGGCCGGTCTTCTGGTTCGCACCCCCGGGATTCTCCCACTCGTTGAGAATGTCGAAAAAGCGGGAGTTGGCTGCTGATTTTCGCACTTCGACCATTTCTCGGTGGGTAGTCGATGGATTGTGGTGTGATGGTCTGGGGAATGTCGATATTGTATATGGACGTGCATTGCGATGCGGTTCGTTGATGCGGTTCGTCGACGATGCGGTTCAAGGACGATACAGTTCGAATCCTATAAGAGCGTTTTTTTTTTTTTTCGGAAAAAAATTATTGTTTATGAAGTTTTTTAATTTTTAAATTTAAATTATCAGTGGATACAATTAACAAGAAAATTTATATAACGCATAATCAGTTGAAAGTTATATTTTTTTTAATAAAAGAGGGTTTTGGGGTGAGTAATTTTTTGAGCTGTTTCGTTTCAGCTCCGCTCCCGCATCAAAGTATGTATGTATGTACTTGCTCTGCTCCACTGTCTGATTCAATTTAATTAATTAATTACACGAAAATTTTGCATGGGTAAAATTTTCTGAAATTGAATAATGATTTCTTATATGTATGTAGATTTTAAGGTGCAAATTGACGAAAAAATAATTTAAAAAAAATCCATCAAGTATGGTTTTTAAGAAATCTTAATAAATGCTACCCAAATACCATGTTATTGTTATTATAAAAATGTTATTATAAAAATGTTATTATAAAAATTCTTACTTTCGGTACCTACTTTACTTGAGGGTAGTTATCAAAAATATGTAGTAAAATGTGAATCATTGTCATTTTAAATATCGTTTAGCACTTGAACGTGATAAAACAAAAGGAAGTTTGTTAGTCGGTGAAAGAGTAGTTTACTTTTCAAAATCTTTTCTTTAAAATTTTTAAGGGGTTACACCACCTTCCCGATCAGAAAAATAGGTATAAAAATAAACTTTTTTTTGACGCAGCTTTTAAGCATATAAAATAATTTTTATTTTATACTTATACATAGTACTTGATTGAATAATTAAAAATAATAACGAATAAAACAAAACAAAAAATGACGGAGATATGAGCCATTAAATAGGACTTTCTTTTGAAAATCTGGTGTACAAGATATCTCAAAATCTACTCAATCGATTTTATTTAAATTTACAACACATATTCTTTATAATATTCAAGCTTTTTATTATTATGTAATATACAATTGAGGGACTTTTTTATTGGGTGCCATGTTCATAAATTTTAATTTTGTTATGTTCAAAATTTCGATAAAAAAGGATTTTTTTATCTTTCTTATATCTACAAAACCTTACATGATAGAAAAAAATATATCATATTCAAATTCAGTACCCCAAAATTACCTAATATAGACACCTTTCAAACAAACAATTTTCAAAATCAATTCTGATTCAAGATCAATTTTGCATACCTGTGTTATTAAAATATTTCATATAAAATATAAAAATACACAAATAATATAATTATTTATTATCACTATGAAGTGGGATATAATAGTGATAAAATCAATACAAACTAATTATAATCAAAAATTAGATTTGTAAAATTTTTGGGCAAATTTTATTTTTTTTCAAAATTTTAATTATTTTTTTAAATTTTACATTTAAATCCGGAGCAGCGGAGCACTATTAATTTCCGTGCTTCAGCTCCGCAAGTGTTTCAGGTAAAAATCCGTTGTTCCACCCGCTCCGTACTCCTGCTCCTGCTCTTGCTTCGATCCTAACTCCGGATGAAAGACTATTATATGAAGAATGTGGAAAAGTGTATTATATGAAGAAAAAAAAAATCATTTTTTCAATGTAAGTTTTAACTGAAATTGAGTTTTGAAAATTATTTATAGTCTTGTACTAAATCGAGCTTCAGAAAAATATTTCAGTATTTTTGACCGTTGATTCGTCAATATGAATCATAATGCTGGGCTTGAAAATGAAGATGTTACATGAACATTTAGGTCAAGCTGAAAGTTTTAAGACAAGTTTCAAAAATAAGAGAGATGAATCGAATGAAAGTAAATGTATTGTTGATATGAGAAAAAAATTTATGCGAAAATCTATACATTTTTATTTGTATATCGAGTAATAAATTTTATTGTGAAATGGGTACGTAATTACGTTATGTACGTAATAATTTCATACATAATTATTCTTCGTCAAAATGTAGGGTATTTATTTATAATAATAATAAATTTAAATATTAAATAGAAAAATGAGATACGTAAGAATTTTAATTTATTGCATCAATATTTACGTTCTTCCAGACAAAAATTTCGCAATAGATATTTATTATGATTTTTGTTTTTTTTTGCTCCTGTAAAAGTCAATCTATCACTGGTTATTTCTGTTTATTTTGAGAGTTAAGATCTATTTTAATAATGGCACTGAGTTAATAGCCACGTTTATAACATATATTTCGCACATCATAAACGCATAGGAATAGAAAATAAGGAAAGTAAAACGTCGACGTCGGTGAAAATATTATATTTAACGATATTTTATTGTTATATTTGTAATTTTCGAAAAAGAATTTGGTTATTATGTTGTATAGTTTTTTTACGAGATCAGAAGTTATGTGTTTGAATTAGTACTTTTTGTCAATTGAATGTATTTTTTAATCTATCGATTTAAAGCAGCGTTTCCCAAACTATGTTCCGCGGAACACCAGTGTTCCGCGTAGCCAAATTAGGTGTTCCGCGGAGCCTAAACGGACCAAAACGGAAGTACGACAAAAGTTATTTAAATTTCGGATTTACGTATATTGGCGATTCAGATGCTCCTGATGTAATATGTGTTTTATGTTAGCTTAGGTTCAAACGATTATGAGAGTTTAATAGATTTAATGAATGACTCTGATCTGATACAAAATTTTTTAAGATCAGCCATCAAATGATTTCTGGGGGAGTCTGACTGAAGAGTATCCCAATTTATCAAAATAAGCTATAATTTTTTTACTTCCGTTTTCAACGACGTAATATATTTATGCGAAGTAGGATTCTCTACTTATGTTAAAACGAAAACAAAATACAGAAATAGGCTCGACGCCACGGCAGATATGACAATTAAACTGACCAATATCATGCCTGATACAAAAAAATTGCAATTCAAGACCTCAAAATCATCAGAGTCATTAAAAGTTTTGTTTATTTGTATTTTTATAAATATAAATGTTAATAAATAATTTTTTTTAATAACATTTCAATTTTAATTGTTACTGTTTCGAGTTAACCAACCTAAAAAATAAGCTAAGTGTTCCGTCAAAATTTTCGGATTTGTCAAGTGTTCCGTCGCTGAAAAAGTTTGGGAAACGCTGATTTAAAGATGTCACTAATAATACGTTAGAATAATTTTCCTACAAAAACTGACATTAAAATTCATATTTGATATTATTAAAGTTCGAACATAAATAAATCTATTCTAAGATATGTACGTATTAACATAATGGTTAAAATTTACCATAGAAAGGTTTTAAATCGGAAAAATTTTGTAAATGTTTCTATTTCTAGCTTTCATCAAACTTTTTGGCAAATGTTAGAATCTATCAACACCAATTGGTAAAAATCTATTTTGTGACTTTGATTTTTAAGTGAGTATGTTTATTTCTTTCGATTTTTAACCATCCTTTGATCATAAAAACCTAGGAAAAACCATGGGGAAATTAGTGAAGGGGGCAACTTTTGAAGGTGAACATTCGTTCTATAAATTTTCTAGTAGCAAACGTTCGTGACGCTACTCAACTGCTATTTTCAATTTCTAAATAAGCAATTACAATAAAGTTCGATCCACCAATAAACTCTTCGATATTGTAATATATAAATAGATAAATTAATCGTTCAATATAACCAATATAATCGTTCATCATCCACTACTAGATTTCAATTTATTTTCATACAATTTTTCAACTGATAACCATTTATTTTCATACAAAAACAATCATCGAAAAATTAACTGTTCCGAAACCTGCAAATAACAAAATCATTATGCAAAAAGATGCATCTAGACATCATCCAACCTGCATTACTTATAATAGATCATAGACGCCTAAAATGATTAAATCGGCTCTAATATTAATCGGCACTAAAGATCTTCAGACAACTTGGCTTCCTCAGCCTTCTATTTCGGTGGCCGTGTCCTGTCGCGCGAAAACGACTTGACATATTCGATGCGTTCGTTTTTATATTATTTTATTTTTTCGGACAGGCAAAATAGGCTGAAACTATATCCGTTTTCAGCTGAAGCGCGTCGCGGACGCGTCGAGAATTTGCGGTCAAGTTCAAACGTCTGAAAGTTAAATCGGTATGCCGAAATGTACCGTGATATAACCGGACGGGTTCTCTTTGGGGTTTTTCGATGTCCTGGATAGTTTTGATGGTGAAATGGGTGTTGGTTTGTTTGGTTGGTTTGGAATAATAAGAAATGTGTTTGATGTTCGGGTAAATATTTATGGTTCGTATCGATTTTTGGGTCATTGGTTTTTTTTTTCAATGTGAGTGGTGTGTAAATTAGACTGATAATTCCAAGATATTCGAATGTTAATTTCTTTATTTTTCTTGTGATTTCAATATTGTTTTTGAAGAAAAATAAAAATCGAAGAGCTTAAGTAGTCCGAAATTTCCATGTTTGGTGACAAATCATAAAATAATTGTTTGAAGCCAATAAGATTTATTTTTAATTTTATGATGTTTTCCATGTCCAATGGTGTCTGAACAAAAAAAATTACAAACATTTAGATTTTTTTTCATAAAAATAATTAAAATGTCCAAAAAAATTGCAAAATAATCTATTTGAAAAAAATCATAAATAACTTCCACATCGAAACTTTTCAATCCGAATTTCAAACATCGACTCCCCCCAACCAACCGCACCTACACCACTCGCCACCAAAACGGCGTAACATTCAAAAGCCACAACTGCGTTCGCATCCATGCCGAAACCCTTCCCAAAACCGACATTGCGAATATCGATCGCTTTGCGAAAAATTCGCATAATTGATGCAGAAACGTCGCCGTCTTGACACGACGCCGGTCCCGTCTGAATCAGCTGGCGAGCGCTGCTATTATTGGCCTGACGGGCTCGATGGCGCCGCCGCCATATAAGGACGCGACACGAATGCCGCTCGCGTTTCCCTGGGACACCGTTGCAGGCTGGCCACCGTTTTGATGTCCAAATGGAAGGTTGTTGCCTGCTTGACGATTTTGGGGGTGGTTCGCGAGGGCTGTCTTTGGGAAATTCCCGGGAATTGAGCGGTTTCGGTTGGGTTTTGGTTGCCTGTCAAAGTTGGATGTTGCTCGTGGCGACATCTGTTGGTGGTTCGGGGAAGTATTATCGGTTTTCGAGTTGAGGTTTTTTGGTTGGAAAAATATGATGATGGTGTGGTTGTTAAGTATGTCGGTTCTGATGGAATAAATGAAATGGCGGTTGGGCAAAAGTTGGGTTCGGAATGTTCAAATCAAAATAATGTTATGTATAAAGTTTTGATTATTTCGTTAAATTTAAATTAAGGCTTTGAATTTCATCTTGATAACTTGTTAACTTTTAAAAGTTGTAATTTGAATTTTGAGAATTATTTTATAATTCATGATTTTAGTTTTAGGTGAAGGCTTTTTTTTTTAATTGATATTTATTAATTCTGTTTACAAAAATATGATCATTAAAACATGTTTCTAATTTTAAATTTTTATGATTATTATTGTTTTATTTTACTGAAAAACGTTTTTCTATAATATTGAAGTCAGAAATTTCATTTTTAATGAAAATAAAACGAGTTTTATATTCGCTAGCATGTGTAAAAAACTAACATAAAGCACTAAATTCCTTTCGAATAATCTTGACATTTATCCGTGGATTTTATTGTATTTTTGTATAATTTTATTTATTCATATGAATTTTGATTACCATATCATTCCATAAGCATATTATGCAAATTAAAACTTTCAAAACATGTACATAATTGGTACATATGAAGTCACAATCGTACAATTTTCTTAACAAGATTTCAATTTTGGGTATTCCTCCTATGATGCATTCAAAACTTCCATGTTTAATCGAATTTAAAACTTTGTTTTATTATATCAATTTAATACGTTCAATGCTAGATTCGAAAATTAATTGTATTTTACAATTTGAAATTTTCTCCAAAGTCATTCGATTCGAAAGAAAATTGTATACACTTCGACCTTACATTTTTTTTATTCAGAATTAATTATACTTACTATGCCAATCTTTACTATATACATAATTAGCAATATAATGCATTAAAGTCTACAACACCCATGCATAGGTGTGGAAGGCTATAACATTCATATTTTTCCTGTTATTCAATTTTCAATAGTGTCAAATTAATTTTATTGATATTTTTGGGTCTCATTGGTTCTAAATTTTAAAAGAAAATATTTTCTAGATCTACATTTACGATCTGATATATTTTTCTCGCAAATATTATAATTATGTAGCTTTTTAAGTACATACCTAGCTCTTTTTTAAATGAAATGACATTTCGCTTTCGCTTGATTCACGATGAGAAAATTCAAATTGTGTGATTTTAAATATATATGTAAATGCTTGTTACTATCTTGCGAAATACAACTTATTTTATTCAATGCAAAGTATTTTTAATTTGAAAATTTGATTTTCATAAATTACAAAATTTATTATAAAAAAAAAAACCATTCACGATCGATATTGTTAGTATGAATATTTGAAAAATTAAGTTTTCTTTACCACAAGTGATGTGAAGTACATAAATGAATTTGAAAAATACTTATTGTTAGAACCACATTACGTTATTTTTGCACCATTTATAAATTTTCACCAATTTTCATATTTTATCAATACATATTGTAAAAAATAGGAGGTTCAATGTGTGTTACGAGTTTTTATGTTTTACAATCAAACTAGTAGGATTCTATTTGAGAACTTTTCCAAATTTTTGTCATGAACAAACAGGTTGGAATTAATATGTATTTGACACGTCTTGTTTTGGCCATATATTTTTCTAAAAATAATCTATTATAATTATATCAAGAAGTTGTTGTAGTTGTTCTAGTTCTGGATATCGAAGGACTTCGTTTTTTTTTTCAAATATTTTTATGCGATGAAATTTTGACCTTGAGTCATTTTGGCATAAAATATTTATATTGTGTCTTTGTTAATTATTTTTATTTTGAATTGGATTGGCTGGTTTGAACTATTCCTTATCAAATAATTTTAACCAATAAAATAAATACACGGCTACGTTCATTTACTGATCGCACTATCTGCGGCTTAACTTTGGTAATCAATTGCGATACTTCCCATATGAGAGTACATTCAATAAATTTAATTGTTTTTTTTCTGAAAAGCGCTTTTAAAATATGATTAAAATCATAATTTTCATATTTTGAACTTTTAAAATTTTCTTACAATAATTAAACTATTTAAAAAAGTTTAAGTTTAAATCTTAAGTTGAAGAATTATTATGATAATCCAAAAGTAGGTTATCATTGCCTTTAAATAATTTGAAAACTTTATTTATCACAGAATATATTCAAAAAGTTTATCTTTTGACGATATTTAAAAACTTACGATTATTCACCGCAACTTCCTTTAAATTATACGCATATATGAGCAACATATGACTTAATACAAAGTTGTTATTTTTTGCGAACAATGAATTCGTATTTACTGCAAAATTAACACAGTTCACTTCCATTCGTGTTATCGGATGTACGGATTTGAAGGTTAATTTTCAAAAGTCCTTTTCATCGACCATCATTGGTTTATCATTAAATAAAAAAATTAATATTCTATCATATTTCTATTTTATATAAAAATACAAACAAAGCGAAGTTCACGTAAACACCTGACACGTAAAAAAATCAACACAAATTCATTTTTTATGTAATCTGAAAATATTTCTTCTTCAGTAATGAAAAATAACATTCGATTGATTTTAATTTTTTGCAAATTGTTTCGTCCTCGTAAGTATTATACATTTATCTATCTTCAGAACGATTTCTTATTGCAAATTCCTTTCCATCTTCACAGTTAAATTACATTTTCTTTTGATATTAATCATTGCTGAAGATTGACGTGACTAATTGTGAATTTTATATCGCGTGATGTTTTTTTCTATTTTGCAAATTCACAGTTCATTTTTTTATTGTGTAACGTCTGGGTTTTTTTTAATACCGGTTTAAGATATCTCAAATACGAAATAATAAAAAAAAATCAAGTTTTCAAGAATCATGTGATTGTATTTTTTTATCGATATTTCTATATCGATATTTCATAGTTCGTTTCCAGTTCAAATTCAAGAAAACTTTCATTTTTTGTAAATTCCTTATTTGTAAACTTGATGTGAAATTAACATAAACCGGATTATTTAACACAAAAAATAACTTACAGATTGTACAAAATATAAAAATTATATTGTTTTCTGCAAAACGAGCTCCGTTAAAATATTGACATAATGATTGAATCATCATTATCACATATTTCGGCGAACAAAATATTATTATAGAATCGCGTCATATTTGATTGAACAAAAACCATTTCATTTATTTCTTTTTTTTTCTCATTAATACAGGTAAAATAATTTGAATGAAGATTTTTTTTCATTGTTTCAACTTTTTCTATATATTTTTTTCGCGTACATATAAACGTTTAACACATTCCACAAACGCTTCGCTTTGAGTGTGTTGTATCAAGGTAACCTAGAGTTGTCTTTCCTCAAACAGATTTACTCACAATCAGAGAACCAGCTAAGCACATCTTTTACCAGTGTCTGAAGATCTATCAGACGAGACGGTGGAATTTTTGTCTTCCGCCTAGAAGACAGTTCAAATAATCCATTATAGTGACCTCCTTTCTGTCAAGTAAATTCTGAGTGGGCGTTATATTGAACTTTGACCATAATGGACAATGCAGGCTTCGAAAAAGATGTCATCAAAAGGAGAACTCCTCATCTTCCCATACAGAGGTCGATCAGTATGCATCCCAATCTGCTTTCCAGAGTTAGCAACGAATCGCTGATTGCCAATTTCAAGCGGAAGTTATTCAAGACGTCCAGTATACGGTGGATGAAAGGTGACACGACGGCAGTAGATATGAAGTCAGAAGACGATTACGAATATGTACTCGAAGATAAGTCTCCGCTTGATGAAAATGCTTCAGATTCACAAATAAAGAACGAAGGGATGTCGATCGAAATTGTCGTTCAAGTTCGCTCGGATATGATAAAGCAGACTTTGTTGGAGCAAGCTCGTCAGGCTCAAATCAAAATGTCATTGTTTGACGATATCGCGTCTGGTCAATTCGATGAAGATGCCGCATCAGTCACCTTCAATAGTTCTTCAGACTTGGAAAAGAATCTGTGTTTTCTGTGGGCTGCTTTTTATAAGAAATGGGAGCTTTTCGAACCACTTTTGAAACTTGGTGCTGACTTGAATTTTCAAGACGTTGATAATATTTCAGCGATTCATATATCTTCATTCGTTGGTTGTCTGATGGGTACTAATTTTTTAATAACTAACGGTGCCGATTTCAATGCAATCGGAAAAGGTTTCACTCCTTTGCAATATGCTGTTTACGGTAACCAAACTGACGTAGTTAACTTACTGATTAAAACCGGTGCTGTCATAAATCTAGCTAAATGCGAAGAAACTCCTCTTCATTGTGCCGTTAGAGCCAATTCACTGGAGTGTTTGAAGATTCTCCTGGCAGAAAAAGTCGATATAAATTCAATAGAACCATGTGGCTTTAACGTTGTTCACTTAGCAGCGGAATTGGGCATGTTGACGTGTTTGGAAGTGTTATTGGATGCAAAAAACGTTAATATAAATGCAAAAACGAGCACGAAATTTAAAAAAATGACAGCTCTACATTTAGCATGTGAAGAAAGTAGGACAGAAATCGTTAATCTTTTGTTGAGTAAAGGAGCTAATGTCCGCTTAGCTAATTTCAGAGGTTCTACTCCTCTTCATCTGGCAGCAAAGTCTTCTAGCCTTGAATGTGTTGAAGCATTGCTGAAAAAATGCAGGGCTGATCCAAACGCTCTAGACAGTGATATGAGAACTCCTCTTCATGCAGCTATATGCAAATCGGATTCGGCCTTCGAGATTATCGAAATGTTAATCAAACAAGGTGCTACGATCGACACTGAGGATCAGTACGGGTTCACACCTTTGTATCTAGCTGCTATCGATGGTGTTTCAGACTGCGTAGAACTGTTGATCTTTCATGGTGCTGATGTGACGACAAAATCGAAAAAAGGCAATTCAACATTGAGCGTGATACTTCGAAAAACACCTAGTTCACTCGATATGGTTACCCAAAAGCTCAATTCAGCTATTTCTTTGCACAACGTGCACGATTCTACTAATAAAGGTGATGTTGAACTCATACTCGATTTTAGGCAATTGTCGCGTAGTTGTCATCCATTTGAGATGAAATATTTGAACTCGTTCGTTGAAGACGGCAAAAAAGAGATATTGTTGCATCCTCTATGTTCAGCTTTCTTGTATCTCAAATGGGAGAAGATTCGGAAATATTTTGTGGCAAGGTTCCTCTTTTATTTAGTGTTCGTTGGTATTTTGACTTATTACGTTTATTTGACGCTAATAAATTTTCCAATCACCAAAGAGTACAAGGGCTTACACGGAAATACGTCATTTATTAGAAAAATGCTTACATTTCGTAACCATAAAACTATTTATATTCACTGGTGGGTGTTGTTCGTTTTTACTTTGGTCGAAATTTCATACAAAGCCTACGGATTATTTGGATATAATTCGGCTTTCCGATACATATCGCACCCGGAGAACATAATCGAAGTAATGGTGATACTAAGTGTATTTCTGATATCACACTTGTACTTTGACACATACAAAACTGAACCTTGGCAAATTCACGTCGGTGCTCTAGCAATATTGGCAGGATGGAGCAACCTGATGTTGATGATAGGCCAATTACCTGTGTTGGGATCGTACGTAGCCATGTACCAAAAGGTGCAAAAGGAATTCGCCAAACTGTTCCTGGCATACTCTTGCATATTGATCGGTTTCTCCTACAGTTTTGCCGTAATATTTTCGGATAAAAACATTTTCTCTGATCCGCTCATAAGCTTCATCACCACAACGACGTTGGTAATTGGTGAGTTGAGTGTCGATGAATTTTTCAACGATTCAGTACTAGACGGTCCGTTCTTTTTAAAATTTTCTTCTCAATTAATATACATACTGTTCATATTCTTCGTGACAGTGGTCTTAATGAATCTTCTGGTAGGTATTGCCGTACATGATATTCAAGGGCTCAGAAACACGGCCGAACTCTCCAAATTGGTGAGACAGACTAAATTGATGACGAAAATAGAGTCGGCTTTAGTCAAAGCATACTTGCCTAAGCGCATAACGAGAATATTGTATGCCTCTGCTTTGTTGTCTCCTGATGCTTATAGAGTAGCGATCAGTGTGAAGCCCTTGAATCCTGGTGAGAAAAGACTGCCTCAAGACATCATGATGACAGCATTCGACATTGCCAAGACGCTAAAACCTCCCAAACGTTCGATGTCTGCGAAAATGTCTATGTATTTAAAAAGAGTCGAAAACGTCAGCAGTGAATACATGTATGATTTTGATCATGGTATTAATCGAACAACAGTCGAAGCAGACAACTACGTACTAGACGAAATCACGAAACTACAGCAGCTTGTCAAAAAACAGCATGAGATGCTGAAACATATTTTAGCCAAGTTGGACACGTTTGGTGACAGGAACTCGTCGAATTGTTAATATTTTCTTGCGACTATATTAACATTATTAGCGTTGATGTTACCTGCGTCTTCAAAGCCAATTGAGATAAATCGGCCAACGGCAAATCGAAAAAAACCTGTTTGGAATCTGTGAAGATTTTGATCATCCGCTAAACCTTTCTGAATTATGCTATTGAGGTTTCGATGAACCTTCAAGACGGTGATGGATCAACGACCAAAGTGAATCGTTTGTCAAATGGAAGGTATTGGAAGGAATTACGTGTAAGTAATATTCTTTAATAATCTTTTTAAAAGATTGTTTTCATCGTGAGGAAGGTATGTGTATTAATTGCTGTGTGCAGGATATATGAGTATGTATTTATAAATAAAAGTTAGTGATTACTTAGTTTTAGGTTTATATTTAATAATTTCTAGAGACCATTTAATAAATAAACCAAGGATAATATTACATATGTATATTTATTGATTTTATGGATCAATGAATTATATTATTGACATTATTAACACATTTTCTGTAAATTTGTGATAGTATTATTGTTATTATTAATAAATAAATAATTACTTATCTATTTATTACTATTTTGCAGAAAAATATTAGAAATAAATATGGTTGATAATATAATTGTTATTACTTCTGTCCAATTCACCTGTGAAAATATACTTAACCTATAAACTGATTTGACAGCAGCGTAAGAGTGATGAAATATCACGTCCAAGATGTTCAGGAAGATATTTAAGATTTCTAATTTGAGATTATTAAACAATTTCATATTTAAAACACCCATAGTTAGAACATTTCAAAGTGCTCGTTTGTTAAGTTTACCTTTTATTAGTTTCAAAGCAGTTCAGTGTAGTGAAAAGTCTCCTTATAACTTTAATCATGATCCTGAAACTCTAGAGCACGAATATTTCATAAAGCAAGCGTGCACGTTGAACGTGAACTCGGCTAGTCAGCTTTTGACGGTTACAATCTTGGCCATTCAAGATACGAGTCAAAGGTGAGTGTTGAATTAAAAACTCGATTTGAACTTTCATTCAAGATTCGCATTGGAAATAAAAATAGGTTGAGAGAATCTTTGACGAAAGAAATCTGCCTCGTTCGTCAAGCGTTGGAATGGGGAGATCAAGGAACTTCCGATGAACATTTCGAGGCTATTATACAAGTGAGGGGTGAATTGTTGGATTTGAGACACAATTTGCAAGTATTAATCGGTAAGTTATTGTTTTATATCTGAAATGTAACAAATATTAGTATATACAAAAATTTATCAATTTTTCAAATAAATTTTATTATATATTTAAACGTATATATACAATTTATAAATCTTTTTGCAAATACATGGTGATTCTGAATATAGATAAGTTTTTCAACAAAAATTTAATATCAATAAAACCTTGTGAAAAATGGGTATATATAAAATTTACTATGGATAATGTAAGATCTATAATATGTAAATTTAAAAGAAATTAGTCTTTTTTTTAGAAAAAAAAAGTAAATGCATAGATGCAATTTATAGAAATTAAAAACAAATATAAAGAAATAATTTTGAATCAAATAAAATATATAAATTAAATTTCAATAATTTGTCAAAAACTAATTTCGAACACACATTGGAAAAACCAACACAATTTTTCTTAACAGGTGAATAAATATTGGAACTTCAAACAAACAAAACCGTCCATTCATTTATAAATAACACAAAAATCTTAATAAAAAAGTATCAATGAAATTACTAGAAAAATATACAAAATAAAATTACAACAATCAATTAAATATGAATGAAACAAAACACTTTAAAACATAGTTGCCAAGTGTATACAAAAATATTAATTTTTTCAACCTATTGTAAAATATTTATTAAACACGCTATCATACACTGCTGCTGTTTTATGAACGGCCATTGAAAATTATAGCATCGATGTATTAAAATCTTCATGCTTCACGTCTTATGAAAAAGTGTTTCCATGATACGACACATTAGTGACAAAATAAACTGCAGTCTGGTAAAACACAGCTCTTCCGTTCAATTTGTTTCTGCGCTAAATTATAAACGTGAGTGAAAAACAAGCTGCCTTTTTTGTTTTTCTTATTATCAATATCGAATCCATCGAAGGTGTCGTAGTAAATATCAATTTTGATAAAAAATTTATTCTCTTATACTGTAATTACCCTTTGAATGTGTGCTAATGTTATATACACATTATTAATCGTATATATATTATAAGACTGGTCTTGTTTGCAAGGCACAAATCGAAGAGTGAAAACGTAAAAAATAATGTCTATTGTTGCGAAAGTGAACTTATATGAGGAAAAAGATTCTAGAACACATCTGTTTAAATAATCTTTCGTATAATTTTCAAGCCTAGATTACGTATTTATAGCGACTCTTACAATTAATTTGAAAAGCAACCTTATGTATGTTTCGTGAATATGTCAATTGTATTATCAGTGCAAATGATCTTTTTAAATTTCAGTTTGCAACAATATTAACATATGTCGATTGAATTATGCATAAAATATCAAAATTTTATTATATGATAAAATAATATAATTACATTAAAAGTAATTTTGCGTAATATTAACAATAAGTGTCTGAGTAAAAAATTATTCACAATTGGAACTTAACTTTCTTTAATCGAGAACACACATTTTCAGAAAATTAAGGAAAAATGGAGCCGAGTCTGCTCAGTAATCGTGAAAGTACAAGATTTTATTTGTACACAATATTGTACGTCACATAGCTAATTTCTGTCTATTGTACATTGTCTGATAATGCACTAAGGTCTGAAGGTTAACTAACTATCTCTTCATAATAACTAAAATGTTATTTCAGTTCATTTCACGTGAAATAAATTTTCATTAAAAATATATATACAAAATTATGTAAATCATGTAAAAAAATTCAATTCAAAGAGTCCAATTAAAAAACATGTCTAATATAAAATCAATTATTAAATTTATCATATAATATCGTTAATAATTTTCAGGTTATATGGAATATGCTGAACGAATGGCAACTTTATCGGCAGAAATTTCATATCTTACTGGCAATGTTGGTGCTTCCGATATCATGTGTGAAAGAATAGATCAAGTTGGAAGGATATATAGATCAGAAGTTCAAGAAAACGAATCATTGACTACGGAAAGTTTAGCGTTACAACGCACTGCAATTGAATCGGAGAAAATGAAAGAAATTTTTGAATCGGAAAAAACTGAAGAGAAAAATATTGAACAAGCTGCTTAATATTTTTAAATGTGTGTTCCTTTTTAATAACAAAAAAAGATTTAAAATATATAATTACTCAGGAATATTGACAAGAATAACAACCGGACATCATTCAACAGGGCTTTGCATCTTTGCTGAGGTGTGTTTCAATGTCGACTCGACAAATAGGACAATGCTTGTTTGTTGTCAACCACTGATCGACACATTCCATATGGAACAAATGCATACAAGGCAAACGTCTGAAATATACAGTAAATTATTGTATAAGTTTTAATATTGAAAAAAATACATGTATATACATTTGAAAACAAAAAAAAATAATTATTGATTTACCTGCAATCGCTATCGTTTTCGAATATTGATAAACAAATTGTACACTTTTCAATTGAGTCTTCATCATTAGTATTGCTATTTGTAGGTCGTCTTCTATATTTATGAGAATATGTGTTACCTTCGATAACTTCGCGAGATGCTCCTTGATGCACCGTGCTTATGCGACGAGTATCAACTAAACGCATAAAGTGTTCAATTCTTCGCGTCCTAAACAAAGGCGGACTACCTCTTGCTCCCTACAAAATTAAATCTCATATTAACTTTATCGTTCATATTTATGATTATAACAAAATTAAAATATTTTCTACCACTAAAGTGGGTTGAATAGAAATGTGAACATGCTGTGGTTGAGCGTAATGATGAAGATGATAATGAACAGGAGGCCCCTCCCTAAAATAAAATATTTGTTTATTTGCACGAACTTCCATATGATTAATTGTTAATTTTACTATACATACATCATCATTCCGTCATAATCTGTTTCAGTCATTGTATTTGTTTCAGACTGATCGATAATTTCTGAAACCTGTTAAATGAAGGAATTTGTTTATTGATCAATTCAATTATAATTAATAAAAAGCTTGAAAAACAGAAAAAATATATAAAGAAAAAATCATACGGCTCTCAACGAATTTACAGAATTCGGATCGGGATCAAAGAACACTCGTGGTTGATTTATTGCTGACAAGTTATGTGTGTTTCGATTATCTACAGTGTTCGCATTTATTACACTACCCATACTGCGTCTTTGCATTTCCTAAAAACACAATAATATGTAAAAATATTCAATACGTTTTTACAAAAAAAAAAAAATATATATATCAACATTTAAATTTACCTGCATATGTTGTTGCCTGTGCCAAAGTCTTTCATGGACTATATAAGGAGGTACGGGCATCGAAGGCGGAGGGCTGTAACCTGAACGTCTGCCTCTCGCGTTCGAATGACCCATCAATGCTAGCACACTGGGCTCCATGGAAGAGTGGGCGAGCGGTGGCCCGGAAGAATGAGCGAGAGGTGGTCCGCCGAAGTTTGAGATGCGATCTGAAACAAAGCATGTTTTTCATCTCTTGCAATATTTGTTACTGCCGCTTATAGTCTATATAAATAAAAATTAATGTATGTATGTACGGATGTACGGATGTATGCTCCCTATGCATGCCTTTACCGCTTATCCGATCACGATGAAATTTTGTAAATATGTTGGTTACGCATCTGGGAAGCTTTCTGCACAGAGTGACCATATTTCCCAGGACCCAAAACGGGACGCTCAGAAAAAAAATGCCCCCCCCATAAAAAAGAAAGTTGTTACACGTTCAAAAAATTTCCCTCAATTAATATCGTTATGAAAATACACTACCGATAAAATATATTTGCCCACCGGGACAAATCAAACAATTTTACGAAAACTGGACGTATGGTCAGCCTATTTGCATCATTGAAACCATTGTACAACTCGATCTGATGCTATTTTGAGATGAAAGAAAATCCAGTACTGATTGTAAAACGGCAGCGACGGGGCCAGTGCGCCATTGATTGTGACAATTATTGCAATAGGTACACCAGTGTAGTTAGAACGCACATTTGAATTGGTCCTTCTTCTCCTCTCCTGATTAGCAATGCATACAATTTTCATTATAAAGCGTGTGATTCTCAAACATATTAATAAGTTTTATTAAACAGATTTATTCGTTTATTCGATAGATTTCTCTTTTTTAAATAGATTACAATAATTATTCCTTGATCTCAGTATTAGTGAGCCTGTGCATAAAGTGGGAGTGAAGGGGTGGGCCCAATAGGCCCACGAAAAGAGGCCCGCGGGGCCGAGTCGGTAGGTCCGAAGGACCTACCAGCCTATTCTTCATTAAAATATCGATTGGTTTCGCTTTTTCAGAAAAAAAAACCCAGGCAACACCGGATACTACCGCTAGTTTATAATAAATAATAAATTCACCCATATAAGAGGGACAAAGCGGAGGATATCTGAAATTATTCGGCCATGTACGGGAATGCGCCGGATCAGGTGACGGACACATGCCACCGAGACCTCGGGTGTAGTAGTTATTATGACCTTGTGGGTAATAAACACAAGGTGCCATGCGGAACCTGGAAAATATGACATTATATTGTTAAAAATATTATTTATGTGTGCTTTTTAAGTCGATTTGCACAAATAAATAATTCACCTAGATCGTAGAGCGTTCATATGAGGTGGTTGTGTCAAAGGATGAGGATGTCTAGGTGGACGAGTAGAAGTTGTCGATGGTTGAACTGAATTATTATCACTCTCTACAACGCTTTCAAATGGTCTTTTGGGTCTTGTTAATTCATTTTCAGCAGTTAGATCGACCAAAATTACAGGAGACTACAAAAACATAAATAAAATCGTAGACCAATCTAGTAATAAATATTCCAATATTCAAAAGATAACAAACCTTGGGCGGTTCCGGTTCTGAATCTACACCCAAAATTTCATTTATAACATGTATATCATTGCCGATTTCATCTTCTCCAGATTCAGAAGAAGATGGCCAGTCTAGTTGTAGATCCGGTGCATTTAAAGCATTATCCACCAAACTTGAAGGGTTACTATCATTGGTTGTCTGGAAAAGAGGAAAAAATATAAAACTGATCCAAAAAATCTATTTAAAATTTTAACTCACCTGATTGTAATAGCCACGCGTATAATCATCAATAATACGACTCGGACCTGGAACAGGCTCTAATGGCTCAACAGTCACTTGACATAAATTGGATGAATCAGAACAGGAAGAGCAAGCAGCTTCGACATTTTCCTTCTTTATATTGCTTGTAGGCACACACAATGAATTTGACGAAGATGACTGATCAGCTTCAGTTTTGATTTCTTGTTTAACATCCATTTGATCATATTGTGCTTTAGGTGGGTTTGATGAGTCAGAATTATTCCCCGATGGTGCGACATGATTTCCGTTAGAAGAACATGAAGGCTGAGAATCAATATTTTCTATTTTGATTGTCGCCGAAGTGTGAGGCTCTACTTCCATTTTTATGTAACCAGCGGTAGTTTTGACCTGAATTTGACTTGAAGGGAGATCTATGTTCTGACTACTCGAAGAACTTTCGAGAAGTGAAAAATCTATTTCTGGAGTTTCACGTTTTATACGATCAGGTGGCAAACACGATAGCAAGTTTGTCATACTGTGACTAGTTCCAGCAGTCGGGTTTTCAAACGATTCTGGTGGATTGTTACGTTGTGGGCAAACTTCATGGTAGGTTTTTCCGTTTCTCACAATCGGATCTTTGTTAATTGTTCCACATCGATGACCTACGAAGTAAATATCTTGGCAGTTACGCCCGCAACGACATTCATGTCCGTTTGGTTTATGATGCTCTTCGTTCACTGAGAGATTGGATGGAAAGTTCAATAGTGATCTCGAATGTCCTTCTCCGTTGCTTGCACGTTGAATACTCGGTCTATTATTACCACACGAAACTGAGAGTAATGAACGGTGGTGATGATGAGGTCTTTCTTGAGAGTTTACATGGTGTTCCGGATGGCAATTGGGAACAATAGTTCGTTTATTCAAACATCTAGTTTTAAATTTACACATTTGTGAACATTGATGTGTTCTATGCTGGTTGCAATTAATTGGAGCACTGTTGAAATTGTGTTGTTCAGATTCATAATACAACGGAAGAGTGTTATTTTGGTGTAAAATTGTAGAATTATCAGTGTCATAACTAATTCGAATCGTTCCTAGAGTCGATCTAGTTGAAGGGTTTTACGTACCCTAGTAAAATTTGGTCTAATTGTATCACGAGAAATTTTTATTTTATGTGCTACATTATTGTCTTCTTCTCCAGAACTCAATTCTATCGGCGACGACAACGACTCGTTTTGATTTTCCATCGTTGTCACAGAACTACTCGGTCTATAAAAGTTTGCATAGTTATTACTAGTCCCAGAAAAACCATTCCCTGAATCTTGCAGTCTGGAATGATTGCTAAGATTTAAAATATGTCCGTAAGGTGGCTGCATCATATTACGTAACTCACTATACGGTGATGCATCAACTGACCTGTTAATCTCCTCAGACAATCTATGCTCTGCGTTCAACGAAGGGCTAGTATTGAACGCCGGATTCGATGGACAATTTGCAGTTTCGGCTGGCGGGGCGGAATAGTAATATCCGTTGGTTTTGGGTGAACGATGACTGTCCACATCGATCGGAATGTGCAGAGGAAATAATTCTAAAAATTGTCTACTTCTAAACGCAGTGTTATGATCGTTGGATGCGTCTGGAATGATTTGAATTGTGGTGTAAGTATTGCCAGTGTCGTTCGACGTAGAAAGATTGCAAGGTACGTGTTGAACGGGCGACTTCAACGTAGGATTACTTTCGGCAGACGTAGGCAAAATCTCGACGTCGTCGTCGCTGTCGGCGAATAATTGTTCACAATCCATATCAACTGCTAGAAAAAATAAATCATAAAAAACTTTTAATCGAAGCGTCAAAATGATTAAATATTATAAAAGAAATATTATGGTTGTGGAAAAATGACAACGATGTATTTTGACTCGAGCCACGCGTTTAATCGTTTCTTGTAATCGGCTTATTTACACACAAAATATATTAACTTAATGCAATGTTTCAATTATAGAGAATTTATGTTTTCTATCTTATTCTATTGAGATTGGATACATTTTTTATGAAATGATTAAATATGACAACACAACGCAAACAACCTAATCTATATGAGTTCATCGTTAAGTCTGTATTTGTGACAAGTGATTTTCCACTTATAATTCGACGTATAACTCCAAGACTTAAACACCGTTCAGATCGGTCAGTGGACATCAAAAGATAGCACTTTTCAGATGACAAAAGTCACTAAAAGAACCACAACTTCATTATTTTTTTCCTAGCGTTCCAATGGTTTTATTTCGATGCCAGTTCGATTTTAACGTTCCCGAAAACATTTAGCTTTCGTTAAAAATATTTATTATTTTGTTCGAGAACTAACTTGTCATCAGTTGACTTTTGAATTCCGGCCAGAGCGTAAGTGAATATCGTGGTTAAGAGAAACACCAATAATTACTTTATTATCAAATATGGCAGGTATGTTACTATGTGTTTTTATACTTTTATATTAGTATCAACTAAATGATACAAATAAATACATATATCTCGCACAATTTATAATTATTTTTTAGCTTTAAAATCGTAGTCCCACAGTGGGACCACTAGTACACTCGTCATTTTTTTTTACATTTGGTTTTTTACAATTATCTATATTTTGACGTTATTTTTATGAAATATTTATTTCACAAGGAGAAGCTCTCAGGTTCGGAACGAATTTCTCAATGAAATTTTTTTTTCAATAGATAACCTTTATTGTATCGATATGGTAAAGTATAAAAGTGCACTATTGAGCCAATTTAATTAAAAACGACTTCAAAGTTTCGATATATTGACGTATCGCTTATATGTGTGTTTGAATAAACGCCGTACAACAAACAAATGATGGTGTTTGTTGTACAGCGTTTACTACAAAAATATCGAAACTTTGAAGTCGTTTTTAATTAAATTGGCTCAATAGTGCGCTTTTATACTTTCCCATATCGATACAATAAAGGTAATCTATTGAAAAAAAAATTTCATTGAGGAATTCGTTCCGAACCTGAGAGCTTCTCCTTGTCAGATAAATTTCAATAGTCATTTGATGAATTGAAGAATCTTTATTTGAACGACCTTTTGGCAGAAATACCGTCTGATATGAAACTTTCAAAATGAATTATGCCCCGAGTAATATGTAATGTTGGACTATGTCTTAGTAATCAAAATAATTGTTTTAAGCTATTCCACAAAGAATTTAAAAAAAATGTATATCTATATGTTGTGGTCCAGTGGTTCCTCTGTGGAACCACCGTTTTTCTATATTCTATATCAGGCTTGTCCAAAGGGCCACTACGGTGCCAAAGTGGCCCCCACTTTTCACACAAAAACAAACATAACAAACAGTATGTATTCATCGAAATAATTTTATAATGGAAATAAATAACTTTACCAATATTTTAATACTTATTACGTTTTGAATTTACAACAATTGAAATTTTGAGATTTGAAAGAGGCCCCCGCATACTGAAATTTTGGACAAGCCTGTTCTATATTATAATAAACAAATAATTTTTTTTTATTCATATTTTTGTCTTTACTTTATTCCTATGAACCAGTGGCGGCTCATGAAAATTTGTAAGGGAGGGGCTGCAACAATGAAATTGAAAATAGTACACATGTTTTCATATAAAAAATACGAAAACGTCATCAATACATACAAGAATCAAAATATGTATTGCATTTATACACCTATACACAAGACGAATATAAGAATAAAAAAAAAACTTTATACAGGAGGGCTGCAGGCTCGCAGCCCATTAGGACGAGCCGCCACTGCTATGAACCCATAAATCCCAGAAAAAAGGGTTAAGAACCCGACCGAACTATCGTCCGCAGTCTTAAAAGCGAAAAATTGAAGAAAAAAAAATACATCGACCATGCCCAGTCGGCACTAAAAAATGCACGACGTATCGCCGCGATGCACACACGCATCATCGCGAATGCACTAATGCGCATAAGATAGATATACATATGTACTGACCGGACCGCAGCGGGCGCTCCAGGCTGGTGGCCCCAAAAGCCGTCTCGAAGATGCCCGCCAGCTCTGACGTCTGCGTCCAGGGGCGGTGGCCCCCGCTGCCCCCCGGCCCGCCCGCGCCCCCCCCCCCTCCCCTCCCCGCCGCCCCCCGCGCCCTCGCCGCGGTCCATGTCGCGTCGACGCCTGCGCCCCCAAGGAACACTCCAGTAAACACCGCTCAGTGTTGACACAGCGCTTATACAATGAGCGGACGGCGGGGTTGCCAGGCGAGATATTTCGTGTGTGTGTGTTTTGTGTGCGAGTGCGTGGAACTGATGGATGACGATAATTTCGTTTCGCGTTCTTATTCGGTCGGTAGCCGGATGGAGAGTGACGGTTGAATCCGGGAACAATCGAAGGGCCGGTCGATTCGATGTGCTATTTTTGAATTAATGTGTGTTTTTTTTGGTGGCCAGAAGCAAGCTCACATGCTTTCGAAAATTTTCAAATTTTCAAATTAAAGTGAAAAACGTTTAACACGAAACTGAAAGCACCAAAATGCGTTTTTGTGTTAAAAGTATTTCACGTTAGACGTAGGTAATAGTATACGTCCATAATATAATATTTTGTCACTTTAATTTGAAAATTTGGAAATTTTCGAAAGCATGTGAGCTTGCTTCGTGTGAACTTGCTTCTGGCCACCACATTCTATTGCAAATTTCATATTTTTTTAATGCTCACTTTATATTGCACAATTTTTTTTTCTATTGCATTCTATGAATAAAATTATGCTAAATACGAGATTCTTTAATACACCAGAAATAATGCACATTGTATATTTTTCAAATGCACAAGTAATTCGTTTTAAGGTGCAATTTTTTTTTAATGCACAGTCAAATCGCACCCGATGAAATTTAACAGATTTTTACGAAACTGTCAAAAAATTTTCAGTTTCGTAAATGGTCATTATAATGCGGGCGAACGGCTGTCATCGACTGACATTTTATCGTCATATCACTCATATCTATCATATTGACACAGAATTTATTATCTTATAAAAAATTGCGTTAAGATATAAATTCGTTTGCGATCCAAAAATACAAAATTGAAATCAAACGTATACTATAAACTCAAACGCAATAAGAACTAAATTCGTATCGACACGAAAAATTTCAAACGTCACTGAATAAAAGCAAGTTAATAAAAAGCTTGAAAAATACATATAACGAACCAGTCCACTAGTGTTATTCCCGTTGACCAGACGTGTATGTCGTCGTTTGTAGTATTTAAAAATTAAAAGGGACATGCATCTGAAGCTGCCATACTCCGTGGGGGGCACAGTCGTGCAGGGCTTCGGTCGCGGCTCCAAAGACCTCGGGTGCCCCACTGGTAGATAACCTTTGACATAACTAACCTTGTACCTTAACCCTTTCACATTCTCAAACGCTCTGTCGTTGCCCAAAATTCCAACGCACAAAGATTCGTTTTCAATGTTTTGAACGACGAAATTAAGCGTTCAGTATCGATATTTAATGTCGTTCGTTTTTATGTAACTTTCTAGCCAACTTTCCCCAGTCCGTTGTTAAGCAATTGCCTGAGGATTTTGTCACCGGGGTGTATTACGGGTGGGCTCAAGTCGACGAAGGACCCATACATAAAATGGTAATGAACGTTGGCTGGTGTCCGTTCTACAATAACGAATGGAAATCGATGGTGAGTTGCGAATGTTTAATTTGATTTATTTTCTGTGCAACTAATCGGGTTTTTTAATACAGGAAACTCATATTTTGCATCAGTTCGAAGAGGATTTTTATGGGTCTCTGTTGAGAGTTTGTATATTGGGCTATTTGCGGCCCGAAAAGAACTTTTCTTCGATGGACGAATTGATTGTGGCGATACAAAACGACGTGAAAAATGCCAGCGACTCTTTGGATGATCAAACTTATACTAAATTTAAAACGAAAGATTATTTCAGTCGAATCAGAATATTTGATCGTTTGTAAATATGAAATTTTAACTATCGAACAAAGTGCTGTTGATATTTTCCACTATGTGCTAAACGTTATATAGACAATTTTGTATATTTTTTATAAAAAAAAACTACTTGCTATCGAATTAATTGTAACTTGAACTGATTGATTGTTAATAAAATTATCATTTCATTGAGCTAGTCGTCAAGGTACTTAATGAATTTATCAGTTTGCCATTTTACTTATTTAGTTCGATTGTAAAAATAATTAAAATTGTGATATTGTTTATGTATTCTCCTGCTTTTTAGTGAGATTTTATTTGAAAAGTTAAAATATTAAAAAATTTCAATTTTTCATGTATTATATTTAGTGCAATTCATTGTATGATAAATACCTTTACGAAATATTGTTTAAATGTATTTTTTTTTTGCTAATAGTTAATAATTCATTTACAAAATCGCTATGTGATTTACACAATAGTATAATAAATCAATCTCATCTGAACCCATAAGGTTATAATTTTCGAATGAAATTTGCATGATTCGAATTACTAAAGATATGAAATTTGTACTTATCTATTTCAAATTTAAGTTTACTTTTGTAAATTTGTAAAAAAAAAAACTCTGATTTAATTTGCTCTACTGTGCTACTCTTATGATTTCTTTGATGATTATTACTTTACTTTGATATATTAAAATATACATTTTATTTACCTTACTACTTGGAAAGAAAAATGATTAATTTTTTGTTTTATACATAACTGACCGACGGGCACTCCAAATGCATAAAAACATATATTTATGTTAAGTAAAAATCCCAAATTCCTTGAATGTTTGAAACTAATATAGACTATGTTATACCAATTGTAATATCAATATTACTTTATAAATGTACTGTACATTAATTTGAATTTTCTTATTTATGCTGAAATATAAATAAACGTTACGAGATTGTGTGTCTTATGTATTATATAAATTCTATACTGTTTGTTGGCATTAAAAATTGTTATCTAATCAATTGATTATAAAAGCTGTTTTATTATTTTACATATGTACATTGAATATACTCATCTGCATAATTGAGTCAGATGTGTCACTAAAAAATGTCGTATATGTGTAAATTTTGAAATACGAAAAATTTGCATCATTATTTGTCTCTTGTAAAAGTTAATCATGAAAATTACTATCGACAGTGGCATAACTACTATGATACGGGGGAAAGCAATGCATGCAGGCCCCTGGAGTCGGAGGACCCCAGGAGCACCTTCAAATAAAATATATTTTAAGGAAAGAAATAAATTAAAACAAACCTTGAAAATCAATTCATACTAACTGAAAACATAAATAAAAAATCTTAAGAGTAAGTAAGTATATAAGTATATACATACATATATACACTCATAACAAAAATTTCCATAAATACTCATGATTTATTAATGCTCATATCGTTATTCATTCATTTTTTGTTTATAAACCAAAATTTGAAACTGGAATCGCTTAAAGGGTTATATTTCCTTCAGATTTTCAAAAAATCGATTTTCTTGTTTTTGGTTTGATAAATTGTTTATACTTTTAAGAATATTTTAAACTCTTAATCATTTCAAAATTCAAATTATTTACAATTTTTTATCAATTAGAAGTGAGCGCGTTAGAGAGTCTGACATAAACGCTGACGCTGTACTGTTTTTTTCTCAAACTGGTGTACACGATATCTCAAGATCTATTTACCAGACTTTGTTAAAATTTGCAACACATTCTTTATAATATTATCTAACTTATAACAGGGTAATTTTTTAATTGAGTGCCTTGTTCATAATTATAAAATTTTTAAATTCAAAATTTCGGTGAAAATTTGAGTGGTTTTTCAAACAGTTATCATTTTTACAAGAAAAAATTTTCCGGCCGTCACACATTAGCTAAACAAGATTTTTTTAATTTTTCAGATAATGTTTGACATAGAAAATAAGTACGCCATTAGCAAGGATTTTTAAAAGAGTGTCCTACTTAATGACTCATATCTCTATAATTTTTTTATTCGTTTTATTTCAAATTATTCATAAAACTACTATGTATATGTACTTATGTGTAAAATAAAAATTATTTTATATAAGTACTTAATAGCCGCGTAAAAAAAAATTAATTATTTTTATAACAATTTTTCCGAGTGCGATACTGGTGTAACCCCTTACAATGACACATTTTTATTATTTCGAGACCATGAATTTATTTTCTAAATTACTGCTCAAATGATGCCATTTCCAAGACGATTGCATTGCTTAGAAAATTCACTTTATATATTATGGTTTTCACTAATTGTATTCTATTCAGGCCAATGGGCATTTATAACATTGAAACTATTTAAAAGATAAAAGTGAGCGTTACGGATGCATAAGATTTACAATTTGGTTACTTAACTATGGTATTTTAGAAAACTTCATACTATTTTCATCGATATTGATTTATATTAATTAAAAACAAACAAAATTTGGGGCCACTTTGTTTTTGGCTGAACTGAATTTTGTTTTTTCTAACCTAACCTAACCTAACCCATAGGTGCTTTTGGTGTTAAGTAATTATTCTAACCCAACCTAAAAGATGCAGTTCAGCTAAACTCAAAGTAGCACCCAAAATTTTCATCTGCAGTATTGTAAATATATTTTAAACGATATCCTTTTATCAAAAAGGTTGTACATAAGGGTTGTGCCTAGTGCACTTTAATATTTTTAACCAGTCTTTCTTTAATTTTCTCAGAATCTAGTCACTTTAAATTAGAATTCAGTGCCCAAAAATAAATAAAAACATTTGCGTGCAGGAAAAATATTTCTAGTTACGTCACTGATTATTGAGTAAATTAATTATCATTTATTAGCAAGCTATAATTTGAATGTATATATATGTATTTTCATAATACTAACCCATCTTATTGATTTTTATTCGTTATTCTCCATATAATTAATTTGATCATGGTTTTAAAAACAACCTTTGTATTTATATTCAATTTATTCCCAGACAATTCAGATTACATTTTTTTCTAAAAATATATTCAGTACTAAGGTTACAGTAACATTCCTTTCTGCTGAAATTTCAGGGAGTTAAATCAATTTTTATTAAATCAAATGAAAGCCAATTTAGATGGAAATGAAATAAGCGTTTATTAAACAATTAATAGAAAATCATACATATAAACCATTACACATAGTCTCCTTGTGGAGAATTAGTGTTGCTTTTTCCTGAACGAACATCCTGAAAATAAGACAAAAAGTAACATAAATTATTAAAAAGCAGTATGATTATTTTCTTATTGTATTTGAACAAGTATTAACATGAACATTGAATTGAAAATAATAAAATGTTTGAAATGAAAGCGTTAAAAAAATTTATGCTAAATATATTTTAACAATTAATCTTTCTGAAATTACTTAGATTTTTGACTTCAATATAACTGTACAAAATATATTCTAAAAAGTTAATTCAAAAGAAATTTGATTACGAACGAAAGCATTAATTCGATAGATGCATAGTTATATCGAAGCGAATATTATCAAGGTTTACAAAAAACAAAACTTGCCTTCAGTTAGCCTAGCTCGACCTCCGGTCGGCTGGCATAAGATCGTCGAACAACCCTGACAATCTACAGCACTCTGTGCATGGCTAAAAACTGTAGTGATTTTAAAACATCCCGGGCATTTGACGTCCATAAAGTATGAGTTGGGATGTTGAACTAGTCGTTTCAGTTTGTGGCGCCTCTTCTCGGACACGGGCGACGGGTGCAACAAATCCACGGCGAGCTGAAATTTTAACAAATTGATTACAATTATAGAAATACTCGAAAATCTCTTCGTAGTAAACGACGCGATTAAGATTTTGTTTTGTGGACGCTTGTCGTTGGATTTTTTGATTATTGTTTTGAGCCTCGTTTGTTACGTATAAGGTTTTATCGTTGTTTACGTTCAAGAACGATCTAGTTTAGAGATAAAATGCAAATAGATAGTCGAAAATTTTCGTTGAGTTTAACAAAATGTATTACAAAAAATAGAGCATTTCACAATAACGAAAAGATCACAATTATAGAAACGCCGTGAAAAATGTCTATAACACAAAACAGAGGCGACATTATAATTAGATACGAGGTCGAGTGTTGCGTGAGTATAGGTTAGAATGGCGAAACTCGAAAAATGTCCACAAAACACAAAACGAATACGCGAAAAGAGTGAGCGGAGTCCATTAAAAGGGGCGGAGGCGCGCCTGGGGGCCCCCACGCTGAAAAAACACGAATGCGAAGTCTCGCGTGTCAGGTGCCATGTGTGCAGTGTGCAGTGTGCAGTGTGCCCGATGCGTGGGTGGGGCGCGCGCCTTCCGGGGGCCCCATGGCTTTGTGCGAACGGGCGCTCCGCCCCCTGGGGGCTCCGCTGCTTCGGTGACGGGTTGTTTTTGTTGAAAATTCGGGCATGGGACGCACCGGCATGGTGACGGCGGCTCGGCGACGGGAAAAGGAAGTGCCTTCGTTCACGCGTACCAACTTATGTCGAGCGGGCCGCTAAACGTGCGCTTTATAGTGCCGGACGGATTTTTATTTCACCATTGTTCGATTAGTTGCGAAATACTTTTTGAAAATCGATGTTTTTGCCGAGGGTGGGGTGTTTATCGTCGTTTTTTTACCAATTTTAATCGGTTGTGGTGACATTTTTTTTAATGAATGATTTAATCATTAAAATTTGTCGAAGAAAATGAACGATAAATTTGGTTTCCAAACGACAGGAGAACACAAGACGGTCGGTGTGTTCTAGTGGGTGGCCAGAAGCAAACTCACACGAAGCAAACGCACACAAAGTAAACGTACAAGAAGCAAGCTCACACGAAGCAAGCTCAAACGAGGCAAGCTCACAGAAAATGGAAATGCCGCAATACGAAGGGGACGTCTCCTGCAGCAATGCTCTAGCAGTCCCGGGGGCGTCCTGGAGCACGAGGTTCCATTTTATTTGGTCGCCCAAAATAAGGAAAAAAAAGCTCACAGGAAGCAAGCTCACACGAAGCAAGCTTACCTACTATTACGTTTAACGTGAAATTTTTTTAACACAAAAACGCATTTTGGTGCTTTCAGTTTCGTGTTAAACGTTTTTCACTTTAATTTGAAAATTTGAAAATTTTCGAAAGCATGTAAGCTTGCTTCATGTAAGCTTGCTTCGTGTGAGCTTGCTTCGTGTGAGCTTGCCTCGTTTGAGCTTGTTTCGTGTGAGCTCGCATCGTGTGAGATTGCTTCGTGTGAGTTAGCTTCTGGCCACCGTGTTTTACTATTGGTGTGTTCTACTGTCAGTGTGTTTTACTATCGGTGTGTTTCGCTGCTGGGGCGTTCTACTGTCGCTGTGTTTTACTGTTAGTGCGTTTTACTTTCAGTAAAACGTGTTCTAGTGTCGATTAGACAAACGTCGGTTACAAAACAAAAACATCACACCACACGATCAAGTTGGCAACGAGGTCGTCCTCGCAAACGTCAAACGGGAAGGCGGTGCAGTGCAGTGACGCAGGCGGTCGTGCCTCGGGCTCTGCGCCCCTCGCTAGAAAAGCGAAGATCAGATGCAGATGCAGACGAGCGAGCCCAGCTGAGCGCGCGCCCCCAACAACCCCAACAACCCCAACAACCTCAACATGGCCGCCGAGAGGCCGCACGGTGAGACACACCGCCCCGCTTTCTTTATCCGCGTTCACTTCCTGGTCACCTGCACCCGTCTTCCGTTATTCGTAATTCGTTATTATTTATCCGACTTCTCTTAACTTTTTCCGTACGCGTTTGTATGCATGTTTATGTTTATGTAAATGGTGTCGCTGTCGTCACAAAGAGTACGTGACGCATCACGTCACTAATTATCGGATCTGTAATTCAGTGGCGGATCCACCCTAGAGATTTACATAATTTTTATACATGTACATTTAGGGTTGCCAACTGTTATGGTCAAAAAAAGTAAATATTAAAAAAAAAATTGTTTTTAAAATCCATGAGGTAGTAATCATTTATTCTCGTTTCAGCAAAAGTCACATTATATAAAATATATATGTGTGGAAATCCATGGGGGGAGGGGTAGTAATAATTTATTCTAGGTTCAGCAAAATTCACTAAATATATGTGTATGGAAATCCATGAGAGGGGGTAGTAATCATTTATTCAACACTGAATGTCCGAGAGTACGAACTGCATAAAATTATTGTCAAAATTGGATTTGAAAAAGAGGAAATTTTTGAAATTAGAAAAAGAGGACATTCTAGGTATATTGCAAAAAAGAGAGAGAACAAAAGAATTATGTTAAAAAAAAAGAGAACATGTTCTCTTTAAAAAAGAGCTATTGGCAACCCTATAGTACATTATAATTAAAATTCTGATTTTAAAAAAAAGTTAATAAATAAATTATTTAAGCACATTTAGATTTATATTTTTTCAGATATAATTTCACAAATATACCATTATTTTCGAAAAAAAATCTGCCTGCAGCGCTAATGTCAATAATTTTGGAAAAAAAAAACTCTGTTCAATCATTTCGTTTTTATGAAAAATATTAATTAATATTTTTATTAAATCTCTTTAATTTCTTATAAATTTTATTTACATCGATACTTTTTGTGAAAAAAAATTCATCTGTGGGAAAAATAATTAAAAGCTTTATAAAAAATATAGTCCAAAGATCTTTTTTTTTTAAAAGGACTAAATATAAGTCTTATTTTTGAAAAAAATTTAAAAATTGCCCCCACCCTGCAAATTTCCTGGATCCACCGTTGTTCTATATCGATGCAGATTTGTTCGGGTGCTATTTTTTACGGATCGCCCTCTTTATCGGTTTTCGTTTGAACTTTAACCTTAAGTCAACCCAAACCTTACGGAAGTGAACTGCACAATTTTGAAATCAAAGTCATGTTTTTGTATCGGATGTCTGTGAAATTCGTATACAAAGTTCAGAACGGTTGCTTCATCGCGTTCGTTTTATCTTATAACGATGTAGTAAATATACAGCATGACAATTTGACAATTTATGGCTCAAAATGTATTTCATCTTGAATAAATAATGAAATAGTATGTAAATATGGTGTTTTCTGTCAACACAATAGTATCGATCCGAGGTCAAATTATTTTATAAAGATTTAAAACTTTTTTGAACACAGTTCTTTATAAAATTGTCAAGATCGGAATACTAAATGTGTTTGTTAATAAATATAATAAAAAGTGATCTATTTAACACCATAAAAACATATCGCAACGATTAACCTTTTTAAATAACTCCAACAATACAGAACAATTTTTGCAAATTATTATTCTGCATCTGTTTCGCTTAGACTTTATCGTTACGCCGTATTTATTCAAGTGGTCAGTTAGTACAGAATTTACAATTTTCACGCTCATCCTCCATTGAACGACAACGTTAGAATTCAATTTTAGCAACGGTGCTCGAGCGTTTGTTTAAATTTGCACAAAAAAAATGTGCACACATTATAAAGGACGTCCGCCCCAGACAAAAGGATGCGGTGATTGAATCGGTTGGAAATCAACTATTAGTACAGTTTGCTTGTTTTTTTACTCATTACTAATGTTGATTCAGATTTCGTATTGAAGTTTCACATTAAAATTAGATATGCTCCGTTATTGTGGAATTTTTAATTGCACGTTTCTTTTTCATTTCTCAATTGGCGTTAATTGTACCTTGCATAAATGTTTTTTTTTTAAACCATTATTCATGGTGAGATTGTTTCTATATAATTTGTTTGATTATAAAGGTGACTCATTATCATAACTTCGCTTCTTTATTCTATCGGTCAAGGTTGTCGTTATGCAAGTTTTCTCCATTTTCTCGTTTTTATTTAATTGTTTTAATATCAGTGAGCCTGTTCATATATTCACTTTAATCTTTTTTATAAGATTAAAATGCAGGCACTTACGTCTAAAAATTTAACCAAGTTGAAAAAAAATTACAACCGAACAACAAATTCACAATCGGACAACAATGTCTTACATTCTCAATATGGGATAGGAGTGCACATTTTAGTATCACGAATAATGTCACGTTTTCGGTAGTACGTGACGTTATTTTCGCATGAAACATGGAGTGTTTCAATTTTTATCGATCATTAGAAAGAATTGTAATGAGCCCTGATGTGAAAATTGATTATAATCAGAGCCCGGAAACTAAGAGAATCACTAAAATCGAAACAGGATATTATAGTCATACACCACTTTACAAAATAGCCATTGGTGGAGAGTTTTCGTATATTTTTATAGTTCATTAAAATCGGAATAAGTTCTAGTTTGAAATTAGTAACAATAAGAGTTCGAATTAATCAGTAAATCATGTTTCGAAAACAGGAAACGCCGGTCTTACACCACTACATAAAATAGCCGCTCGTTTCGTGCTAATTGTATCAGTATTCCGTATCGATGTTTGCGGTTTTTTCTATCGTTATCTAACGTGACGTTCGAATAAATAAAAAAACACACTAGAAACGCCAGTTTTTATTTACCCAGATAAAAACCACAGTTTTCAGACGCAGTTTTTTCAATCGAAAACGTAAACATTTCGGAACTGCCGTATGATTCATCGAATTCAAAAACCGCCCATAATTTTTTCCGGGAAAAACGTTTTCGATCGGCGACTTTTCACCTCGAAGGCAATATTGCAGTGACGTCATCGTCGTAGACTCGACTTGTCTGGTTTCTCGGTCGATAACTGTCGAGGATTACCAAGTCGACGAGTGGTGTTTCTGATCGCAATTGCCATCGTCCGGTCTCCGGATGAGACGACACCTCGAAAACAGCTGCCAATTGACGATTTAGAGGCTGGTCTGTGAATCAATGTAGGTTCGGTTTCCTAGACGAAGATTGGAAGTAATTGGGTTATCAAAGGAAAACTTATGTAGGAAGTGATAGGAAACGCTTTTGAAAATTGTATCGTAAAAATAATTGTGCGTTGTACTATTACTGTTTTTTGTCTTAAACATTGTTCCATTAAGATAAATGGGTAATTTTTTTTTCTATGTGAAATCAATCCGGATTTGATAAAATTCGCGTTTGAAGTTTATGAGAATATTGCTGGTGTATTTTTTTGTGGTTTCCGAAGAAGGGTGGTTTGTTGGAGGGGTTGAAATTGGCGTGATTACATATACGTTTTGATGTGGTGTTCTAGGAAAATTACGAGTTTTTGAATCGGAAATGCCTCATTCGGAGAAAACAAATCAATAAATTTAACGGCAAAATTATCTTCAATTAAAATAATAAGATAAAACATGCTTATGCAATTCGTGGAAAAGTTTAATTGTTTACATATGTTTAAAAAAAACTAATTTCAGAACATGTATTCTTTTAATACGCTTAGAGGAAAAATTTTATTATTTATAGCTCTTCAAATGTTTTCAAAAAATATTTTTCCTACCATATTCGACATTTGTATTCTATTTCGGAACCGGTCAACATACACACTGGCGAATATTATTGGTCACGTGTCAATAACGTATCATTGAGACGCAAACATCAAGGAAATTCACACAAAGAGACATTCGATACCACAATTTTACCATACCAACTTCACATTCGACATTCGAGATCGCACACACACACACACGCACACTAATTGCAAAGCTAGACCATAAACGTTCACAAATCGAAATCGGATATATTCCCACCGTTTTCGCACTGGTTTCTGTCGCAGGTCGACATTTCTCGTTCGTCTTTATTTTTCTCCGCCAATTATCGGCTAGTGTCTAACACGAGCGAATCGAAAGTGCCTCCGATGAGGAGAACCTTGCCGGAGCTGATGCAATTTCTGCTGCGACTTTCGCCTCGGGCACGTACCGCCCATGGAATCGTTTGTGCATATCGCAGTGTCCTTCGTTTTTTGCGAATTCGGTTGGAAATGGTGGTTTCGGTCGGTGGAAGTCTTCGGGTGTTGTGGTTGGGTGGTCGTTTCGATGGGTTGATGATGAAGAGGAAGGAAGCGCTCTTGTGGACCTTGCTGGCGTTCGGAATATTTTTGTGTTCATTTTATTTTTTGTATCAAGTTTTTTTTTGTATGTGTTACAAGCAAAGCATCGAGCCCGTTAATACGTGCACTATCTCGCAAATGATTACTTTGTCTAAATCGCTCAGAGAAAACATACACAGGAGTATGAATGAAAACGTTAACTAGATAATGTACAGGGTCTTCCTCGGGACTTTTATAACTTCTAATCGGATTTAAAGTGACTTAGAGTCATGATAGAGAAGTGATAGTGATACCATTTCGAATGAAATCGGCTACAATTTATTTTTCATTCCCCCCCCCTCAAATTTTACCTCTCCCCTCTCTTCCATCGTCGAATAGCGTACTGGTAGGTAAATAAAAAAAATTGAACTGTACGAGTTAGTGGACGGAAGTACGATGATGGAAGAGGGGGGAGAGGTAAAATTTGAAATACTTCCTTCTAGCACTTGAATCTTTTTCACATAAAAAAATTCGAAACCCACTCTTTATAACACGATCCGAGCACACATGTCGACAGGTGCCCCCGTAATTTGCATTTTTTCATTAATCGCAGGTGTTTCGTCGGCGCAATTCGCACGTACACATGTGCGCAATTAGGCTCGACGACTGTCAATTGCGGCGACGTCTGGTCTCCGTTATACGCCTGATCGTCGGTGATGCTTGTCGAGATCGATGATGGTAAAAGAGCAAGATGACCGTTTCGCTCGGTTCGTCGATGGGCGCCTTGTAGAGTCTCCGATTGCTCGAACCATCAACTACTCGAGTGTCGTTAAAAGGGAACAATTTAAACGTGCATACATACAAAATTATTGTACATTAAAACTGAGGATTAAAGAAAACGAATGTGGATTCAAAAAATAATGTGTGCATTCGAAAAAATATAATTGATAAAAAAAATACGTATTTTTGATTAAAAAAAAATCGTCAGGATTCGAACCTAGGTCGTTCGAGTCCATAGTAGAGGTCCTATCCTTTCAACCGTTCCACTAGATATCTTATAGGAAAAAAAATTTGTATACAGACAAGAATTTTCTAAACTTTAAATGTAATTATCATTAAATCCGCTGGGTATTGCGCTCTAATATTAATACCATAAGGGCGAACTGTCATTATGCCAAATTTCATCAAATTCGATGACATACACGTCGTGCGTACCCTTGTGAGGAAATAGTTCGAGTTTTTTTCGTAAATGTCTTAATTTTGTGAAAAACCGGAAAATATTCTTTAAAAATATTTTCTAAAAGAAACAATAATATTTTTCGAAAAACCGAATTTTCCAAAAAAATTACGAAACATTTAAAAAAACTGACTTCCAGGAAACCATTTCCTAAAAAACGGCAACACTTCAAAAATATCCCACAAGCACTTGCCTACTTTGCTGCACCTTTGACAATGAGCCGGCCCTGGGTACAGTATATTAAAATGTTGAGAATAATTCAGTCCATTTTATGTACTGACAATAAACTGTGGCTTGATAAATCTCTACACGTGTTGTTAAACAAGACGCGTATATTAGTCGGAAGTATTAAAGATGTATTTTATTTATGCGAAATTAATTGTAAGATACGTACATAATTTTTCATTAAATCAGATTGCGATGTGATTAATGAAAAAATTGATAAGCTCCAGATAAAAAGGTGCACAAGCAATTTCCGCAATGTTTTTCGATAAAAAACTTTTAAACATACTAATTGCGTATTAAAAAAAGAAAACGCGTATTTTTAGTTTCGCACACGAAAGCGGGACGTCATACGTTCGAGTGGACGTGCACAATGTTTTTTTTCAAGCTTTTTTTCGATTGTGCTTGTTTTGAATTCTGTCCGGTATTTTGATCTTGTTTTTCGCCTTTGATTATTTGCGGAGGTGCTAAAATTTTATAAAGATTCAATGTTGATGCTTTTCATTTTTGAATAATAGCATTTTCGAGATCGAAATAAATTTTATATACGTTATCATGTACGATGTCGAAATGAAATGTTTTAAATGTTCTTTGGAAGTTTAGGTATTATTTTCTTTATAAAAGAAGGTTTTTGTTGAGTTTCGAAACTAAAATCATCTCCGTACGTCCGTGTATAGACCGCACAATTGTTGCTTAACTTTAGCGATTGGCATGTCCGAATACAACAAATTTTCGCAAAGGAAAACTCACCATTTATCAAATTGGCCTCGTAGCTTTATATTTTCCGAATCGGAAATCGAGAGTGTTCGTGATTTGCATTTACAATTCCAATTTCCATAATATGATTTCTGAATAAATCGTGAATCATCATCATCATCATCATCATCATCACCATCACGATGACAAATCGCTCGTCTGCGAGTCGTACATAGACCTTGCAACTGTCGTCAGTCGCATTTTACATATCGCTTTTAATTTTATACGGTCTTGCTTTTCTGCTTTCTTCGAGTCACTTCAAATAACATGGTGTTTATGGTGTCCATCCACCATCACGTTGTCATATCAGTGTTTTCAATCGTTTCGTCATCGTCACGCTTCTCTCTCACGTATTTACATAGTTTGAATAAACCCTCGTGGTAATAAATTCTGGGTTAAGAATTAAATTTTGTGTAATTGAACTTTTTTTAGTTTGATTGAATGTGATTTATTGTTGTTGAACAAACCACATTTTGTTTGAAGTTTTATTGTTAGTTCTAATCGTTGAGCGTTCATTGATATTCCGCTGTGTTTGTATTCTAATAATAAATTTATTTACGTTGTGATTAGGGATTGTGATTTGGGAATTCTCATCTCGAGAATTCCCTAGAAATAAGAGAAATCTCACTTCGGGAATTCCCTTGGTTGAAATTGTGAGAAAAATCTTTCTCGAGAATCTCGAGAATTCTCATCCAAGCGGCAGCTATCCCGCTCCGGTACAACGAAACATGTCCGCCAAAGTGGGAGAGTATTATCGGTGAATAGATAAGTAATAGATACGACAAATATGAAACTTTTGATTAGCAGCAGGTGCTCTAAACTCTTTAGATTTCGCGGTCAAAACATTTTATTATTTTATAAATAGATTTATATACGTCATTTCCCTCGCACAAACATATTTTCTATTCTTTTTTGATCAAACGTTTGTGCGAGTTTGATCAATCAAACTCGCACAAACCTTTAAAATTATTTGTCATATTAGTTGTCAAATTGTTAAATAAAAAAAGACAATCGACGTTTAAGTCTTTCGGAACGGACTTGCAATTGATTAAATTTTGAGCATAACCCGTCTGTTCGGTTTTGTTCGAAGTATGAAAAGAAACCGTTGAATGGGTGTGTCCATGCAGGTCAACTTTTTTTAATCGGTGGATTTTGCCATCTCAAAAGGGTTCCATAATCCAACGAATGTATTGATAAGAGCAAATTTTACCCTTTTTTCAACCTTTTTTTTTTACGGTATGAGATGCCTTGAAGACCGAGCGACGCTTCATGACTGATTGTGATAAAGAGAGAGAGAGAGAGAGAGAGAGAATGATTAAAACTAGAGAGTCATATAACCCAAAAATTGTTTGCCGGTAAAATACAATAATTTAGAATTTATTGTGAGAAATAAAAATAGAGGCGGCATTTTTGCAAATACGTGAGCAATTTCAAATTAACATAAAATCATATATAAATAAATACCTTACAGCTTTGTTACTAATTCCACATAGAATAGGTAAAAAGAAGTATATATTATAATTGAATTAATTACTGTTTAACAATATTTAAAAAGGTATTTACCATTTCTAGAAAAAGTTCTGGAATGTTTTTTTCGCAAAACACGTTTATCACATTAGGTCGAATATTATATCAACCAAAACGAAAAAAATCGTTCTTTTTTTATTAAAAAAATTGATTTTAGAAACAGCTAAAAACTACAAAGGATTAGCCTATTGATGAATCAATATGCTAATCTTATTTAATAATTGATATTTAAACCATACACTCTAGTATTTAATTAAAAACCCTTTGCAGTCGAATTTATTTTCATGTTTGTGTTGCTTCTGGCCGCCGTTGATACTAGGCGTTGTTCGGATTTCATACTCGCGAGTTTAAAATGACAAAAAAACGTATTTCAACCTTTTCAAAAAATTTCAAAAAATGTATTCAGACAGTATAAGATCTCAACTCAAAAAAATAATCATTTAAATTGAAAAAGTAGTGATAATCTTTAATTTTAATTTGAGTATATTCATTACAAACTTACTATTTTAAAATCAAAAGCTACTAGAGAATTTTTTCTATGTTTTATTTATCAAAATATAATTATCGGGATTCAAATCGTATTTTAGTGGCAGCTATTTTGAAATGTTGATTATGAAAGAGTCACTATGAAAATTAACACTTGATTAAAAATCAGTTACGATCTCCTTTCAATACAAATTAATTAATTACTATAAGAATCAAATAGATTTAATGAGTTACATATGTGCTATGAAAAATAATGTATAGGATTTATATTATGTTATAAATGAAAAAAAATAAATAAATTGAGCGTAATTCAAGGTCAATATAAGAAATTAAAATGTTGTTGCATATAGTGCGACATATGACCGGTACGCCAAACAAGAAATATCGCACCAGCGGTGACGTTCGGTCGCAAAGGGATTTATTAAATATTCCAAAAAATGAATGTATTATTTTCAAGGGAACGAAATATTCATCAATTAGCATAGTTGGGCATCTCTGCGATGCAAACAGCTTGTCGCCTTTGTATAACAATAGAATATACCTGGGCCCGTTCACCAACAATTGATGCTGTTCCGCTCCGACACGACGTATCACTCCCCGACGGAGCGGGATAGCTGCCATTGAAATTGCGAATTTCTCGAGAATTTCTCGAGAAAAAAGGGAATTCTCATATGGTCGTTTTTCTCAATTCGAGAAATTCGAGAATTCTCTTTTCTCACTTTTTTTCCCTTTTCTCGAGAAAACACAATCTCTAGTTGTGATCTTTGAATACTAAGAATGCACGTCGTCAGCATTAGCTGATGTGTGACTTACATATTTCACGATTCAGTCGTAAAATGAAATAAATGTTTATACTAGTTCACGTCGGAAACGGGCGAATTGTACCAAGTGGAATAAATTCGCTGATTTCGAGAGTATGTTATTCAGAATTTTCAAGTTTATAAAGCTTAATAGTATCAATCATCGTCACATTTAGCTCATAAAATGTCCTCTGTTGAACAAGGTCTTTTTGATGTAATTTTTTAAGTTCATCAATGTAGAACGATCTCAAGTCAACGGTACGCAATCGCATCTGTTTATTGACTGTTAAATTACTATCGAAGGATTATCTTCGCCAATCGCCAAAGTTAAAGTTACACGTTGCTAAATATTGAACGGGCAAGGATAAACTTCCGATAGTAATCAACTGTGTCCTTGTAATTTAAACGGTCGTCGATAAACATCTGAATAATAACGCTTTGCTGGCTTCATCTAACGCAACGTTTACCTGAGTTTTATCGTATCGCTAATTACAGGTTTTACACTTCAAATTCAAATTTCTAACCTTCAAATTTAGGTATAGGAAAGTAATAACTATTAGTACAATACTTTCCAAAGGTTGAATTTGAAGCGTTTAAAACCTGCAGTAAAAAAAACTTCATCGATGATGATGATACAAGGTTTTCATTTCAAATTGACCCTTTTAAAAATGTGTGGCTAGTTATGGATAATGCAAGCGTTCACCGTACCCAGAATGTGCGTGAAAACCATAGTCTAATTTTTGTTCCACCATAATAGCCAACGATGATTCCGATCGAAGTATTTTCAAAAGTAAAATTTTACGCTAGGATTTTTTTTGGCTGATCCATCATATCGATTAAATTTGGTGAAAGTAATTAAAAGTCAGTAGTTACAGTTACATATTAAAATTGCAATAAATATTTTAACATTATGTACCGTAAATTATCTGCAGCTGCTGCCAAAGAAGTTTTGCCGTACGTATAAATAATGATGTATGCATTTTCAATTTCAATAAAATAAAATGATTACAAATATCTAATTATTCAATTTAATTTTTAGAGTCAAATTCGTAAAAGGTTTAATTAGAAATGAAAAATCGTCAATTTGATATGAAAAAACGAAACATTTTTAAAAAGCGCAATTACAAGGCTAAAAACGTGCATACCAAAAAAAACCCAAATAACAAACGAACAAACCTATGCCTCAGAGCAAGCTAATAAAGAGCTTGAATAGTTCAAACCCAAAAACAGATCCATAAACATAACCTCAACTACCCCAAATTCCGACCAACATCCCCGAAAAACAATAAAAAAAAAAACTCGGACACGCTCCCATGAAAAAGGCACACACGCATACAAAAGAAGACACACACGCCGACATAATTGTTGCAGTGCGCACTCTAGGCACGGCCAGCCCGTGCCAGGCACGAGGCACGAGGCACGGCACGCCCCGCGCCCAACGGCCAAACGTCACTCGCTCGACAGGCCCGCGGCGGGCCCCACGCCTCACACCTCACACCTCACACGGAGCCTCAGCATCCTCAACATCCTCAACATCCTCAACATCCTCGTCAGCCACGGTCAGCGGTCTCTTTTCGAATTTCCCGCCGCCGGATGTGCGCTTCCGGTCGGCCGTTTTTCGGTGCAACGGACGTAACCGTCGCTTCGGCGTCCATCTTTCGCTTTTTTTTTTGTTGGTTGGGTTGGTTATCGTGCATTTGGGTGCGTTAATTATTTATTGAAAAAAATTTTGTTTTAATGTGAATTCAAATGCATTTTTGGTGGTTAGATTATGTTTTTTTTTACCGCATTGCAAGTGCGTGAATAATTTTTTTAACGATTTGCGAGTACAAAGTACGCGCAAAATTTGTTAAAAAAAATCTTATTTGAAGATTTATGATGTATTTTTACTCGTGTTAAAATGGTCAATAAATAATTTGTGTACTTAATTGTAGGATTACTGTTAATTTTTTTTTAATGTTCGAATGTTATCTTCGTTTTACTAATAAACGGAGATACGAGACGGTCTCGTAGTAGACATTGGGCAAAATAGTTTGCATACGATGATTATTTAAAGTGATAAGTAGGGCAGTCATTGGACGAATGCGATTCGACTATGAGATTATTCAGAATAGTTTCAAATATGAAAGTTCTTTTAAGCCTATCTTCATTTTAAATGCAACGTTAATTTATATTGCTAATTTAGAATATTTTAACAGATATCGGAATTTTCGATATATTTTTATGTTATTTAATTGAATTTGTATTCGATCAATATTATTGGTGGCTCGTCCTGATGAGCTGCAGAGTTACAGCCCTTCCTATATGAATTAACATTTTGTATTTTTTTTAATTCCTATATTCGCCTTGTACAGATGTACTAACATAATATATATTCTGATTCTTATATGTGTCGATGACGATGTATTTTTTCCATATGTAAACGCTCGTCATTTTCATTGCTGCAGCCCCTTTTCTACAAATTCTCATGAGCTGCTACTAATGCTTTGGGTAGGATAAGGATTTTATGATATCGAAAGTATAAATGTTTGATTCTTTTTATCACGTGTAATGATAAAGTAACTTTCGAGGAGTTCAAATATTGAAAGATCATTCTGTAATTTCTAGTTAACGATATACAATCACATGCGTCTTCTGTCCGTGTAATCTTTTTGATTAATTTTGGTAATCTAATTGGCATGTTTGACAAGGTTGAACTGTTGACTCTTGGTCAAATTAATAGCTACTTAACCTGGTTTGTTTGTTTTTTTTATGTAATGAAAAAATTCAATTTTTCAATGTTTCTTCTAATCACAAATGGTAATTATTATTTTATTCTAGCGTTAAAATTCGTATACTTACGGACCATAGTAATTTCAAAACAAGGTTAAAATAATAAAAAATATTCACGGACAACTGATTAAAATGTTTGCGTTAAAACTGTGTATAAACAAATAATTAAATTAATGCGCATATCTGATCTGAAAACATTCTGGTTAAGTCAAATTTGATCACCATCTATGTTTTTCTAGAATTTAATAAACAGTTACGAATTATGAATAATATAATTATCTGCCGATCGTAAACTAGATATTTCATCGATTTAGCATGCTTCAGTGAGTCTAGTTTTTTTTATTAGAAACGTATTGCTCTAATTATAATGATAAAATATGATAATTGAGGAATGTTTCTTTGACTTATTTTTGTTTTTCCGTTCATTGTCAAATTGTTTGTTCATCTCCCGATACATATTTGATTCAATTATCTCAATACATTCAATACTGCCAATTTGTTCACTTGTAATGTCGTGAGACAATTTTCGATGTTTTGACCGTCAACGTCATTTAATTCCATTAGTCACGAAACCTTGAATTCGTGACCTGTCCAATTTTGCCGTTATTTAAAGATCTAGATTTTCATTATGAATTTCGTCATTCGCAGGAATGAAGCTGCCACTGAGAGCTGCGCCTCCTCCACCAACTCCCAAGTATCAAAGCCAATCTTCATGGAAAGATGATTTGTTTTCACAAGACCCGTTTGCATCATCTTATGATAGAGTCGAAAAGAAGAAACCACCACCGAGGCCACCGCCACCTAAATTTAACAGAGCTGCACTTAATACGCCAGATGTGCCTTCTCGGCCAACACATTTCAATAGAAAACCTACCATATTATCGAGTTTGATGGCTAGAAGACCAAAACCCAACGTTCCACCTCAATCTAACATCGGAGATTTTCAAAGTCATGTGATACTGCCGCCTCCTAAAAGCAATCCACATAATATCAATAGTCCGACAGTGGCGTCTTTAATAGATTTTTCATCGCCGCCTAGTTCTCCGACTTTAACAACTAGATCGAGCAGCGATGGTCTAAGTGTAGACAGTTTCGGATCTGATATAACGTCTTCTACGGGAAATGGAAATATGAATTTAAATGGCGGAAATTCATCGCAGGCTGAAAGCGGTTTCGAAGATGATTTTGATCTATTTTCAAATAAAACGTCAACAAATTCTGTCGATAGCAGCGATCCTTGGGGTGGTTTTGATCCGTTTTCTCCACCAAAAAATAAAGCGAAGAGCAATGTGACTCATCCTGTGTACGATTCAGACTTTTTGGATCCTCTCTGCAATGGAAAAACAATTATGCCGAAAGTTCAAACTCATAAAATTCCTACTATAATCAGACCAAAACCTGCTAGACCGAAAGCCCCAAAAAATTCCTCATTACTCTCCAATGGCTTGAGCAGCATTGAATTTTCATCGAAAGAATCAAATTCAAGCTCATACGGGGTGCTTCAAGCACAGGTAAAATTTTACACTTCATATATTCTTTTTTATTTGCCAAATTGTAAAAAAATCCTGCTTAAACTTCACCGAAATGTTTTCATTGATCAGATGTTAGCCCTAGCTGAAAACTTATGTCAAGATTAATGTTTGTTTTCGATATGAAATATGTTCAAATACATAGTCACATTGTTTTAAATTTAAACAGGTGTAAGGAATATCACAATTTTTATGTCGTATATGTCTTACATTTATTACGAATTCAATATTTCAATTTATATTGCGTACTTGTATTAATATTTTTATATTTTTCGTCTATCATTTAATGAACTTCCTGGTCAAAAGCACTGTTTAGATATTTTTATCATGCAAATTACACATTTCCTGATGTTTCAATATATACCATTGATTCGTCACAATGGGCGTTGTTTGATACGTATTAAATATACAACAAAACGAATCTATTGAATGTTTTTAAAACTCCTGTATTTTGATATCAATTGAATAAATTGTCTCTATGTTCCAGAATTCTTGTGATACACTCGAAAATATTTTTGAATCCGGTGACTATTCACCTCCAATGCCGACTCAACCGCCACCTCCACCTCCGGCAATAGACGATGATCTTACGAACACCACATCGACAGATTCTTGGTTAACCAACTTCGATCCCGTTCCAGCTGCTTCAATCGACCACAATTCATGTGCTGAAATTACCGAAGAACCTTTTGGAATTGCTTTGTATGACTTTCCTGGAACACACAACGACGATTTACCATTCAAGGTTGATATTGAGAAATTTTACAATAAAAATATGTTCTTTTATTCTTGGAAATTAATAATGTTTATTTCATTTTTAGGCAAATGATAAGATTCGGTTACTTCGTCAAGTGAATGAAGAATGGTTATATGGACGAGTTAGATGCGGGATGGAAGGAATGTTTCCAGCTAATTTTGTCAATATAAAAGTGCCTCTCAAGCCTGATTGTGAGTCGTCATCAAACGAAGTATACGTCACTGCTATGTATGATTTTGTACCTCAGCAAGAAGGCGATCTTGGTTTTACGACAGGCAATAAAATCAAAGTAATCGCCCAAATGAACGATGAATGGTTGTATGGAGAATTAGGTATAAATCAAGGCCAATTTCCTGCAAATTACGTAGATAATGTACCTAGCGGTTTACCCACTAGACCTTCATGAGATTTGTGAAATGGGATACGAAGAGTGTGTAATGTTTAGTAAGCTTGTGCCTAATTGTTTTGTAAAGGGTTTGTAGTCGAATGACTTTGTCGTCATTTAAGAACACAAACTGTACAATTGTTGAAAATGTACATATGATTACTTTTCGTTTGTAATTTATAATGTATTCTTTAAAGAAACAAATATTAATTTAATGATCCTACAGAGGTTTTCTATGTTTTGGCAGTTGTACTTTAAATTGATCAAAAGTTAAAAAAAATTCAGTCGTTATATTTTTTTATACTTAAAGTGGATTTGTTTAATTTTTTCAATTTTCCGAGTTTGAAATGTTTCAATATTTTGTGTACATATTTCCTAGTTAAAAAGAATGACCAAATTGTATGATGTTTGTCATTTTTCAAATGTGCATGCTATTCGGAGTTTGACTGAATGGTAAATGTGTACTATAAAATCATTCTGACATTTGTTATCTATTAGTTAAAATATACTTTCAGTATTCAATCGTTTTCAATTGATTTTGAACATTTTGTGATATTTTCTTAACATTCATTAATTTAGACCAGTCATTAGTGCAAATTATAGTTTTTTAATGGATTATTTTTGAAAAGTATGTAATGGGAAGATGTTTAAGATTATTGATTTGTTCCATACTAAAAAAAATGTTAATAACAACATTGGTTTAAAGATCTGTTTGAATATTTTGTAGCATGCGTAAAGTCTTCCTGTATTATTTTAGTTATATTTAATTTTCGTCTAGATTGTCTCGTAATGTGTACGTTTATAATTTGAGACAATTTTCTGTGTATTATAGTCTTACATGTATAATCTATCAACAATGATTTCCTAATTACTTCTTGCATAAAGTGAATTGATATGATTGACAGACAATTAGCGCTTAAGTGCTTTTTGTTGAGTCAGTATTGCTAAGTCAGATTATTGTCGTTTACATTAATTTCCTCAATGTCACAGGGTGAATCTTTTAACTATAACTCTATCTACTGAATATGAAAATTTTGGTGCTTTGTTTAATGTAATTGGATTTAAGAAATTTGATTATAGATTTACGATTTTGGAAGTTTTTATTATAATCATCAGTAATTGACTGTACCAAAATGTTAATGGGTAATCATTTTTGTTTTCGGGACCACACTGTAGTGCCTAATTGAAAAAAGTATATTCGTTCTCTTCTTAAGTTTTATCTATTTATTATTTAACCAAATACTGTATGAAATTAATTTGTAAGTATGCCATAATAAATTAATGAAAATTTTGATGAAATTTATTTGTAAGAATGAATCATTTTATAAATTTTTGTATGCGTAAAATGTAAGCTTGTGTACATACTACCATTTCTCATGCGTAACTAAATTAAATATATTTAATTGTAATCTAAAAAAAAATTTTATTTCGCTCACCTTTTAACAAAATGAAACTACCATCTTTAAAATATATCATGTTTATTTTTAAATATAATAACTATTATTATTATCCTGGGGATTGAACAAACAAGTTCTACCGTTTTTTTTTTTTTGCATAATGTTATCAACATTTTGAGGGCGGTACAATAATGGCGAAGCAATAATCCGCATTCATTCGGCCTATGTTATCATATATAGATAATAGTTTATTTTTCAAAAGCGTCAAAGTCTAAATGAGTCCATATGCGACTTTTGCACTCTACGATGGCTCACAGACAAAACGAGGATTATTCCTTATCTTCCGACTCACATCCATTAACCTAAGCAAGGGCGGATATAAGTATATAACAAAGAAGCTCAGGTACTTTTCTAATAAATGAGATTGATATGCAGTAAGTTCGTAAAACTTCAAACGAAACAACACACTCCTGCTGCAAATTTACGTAATATAAATTAATAAAAGCTTGAAAAAAAAATAATAAAAAAAATCAAAATTTGGAAATGCAAAAAAATTGGGTTAAACAATAAGAGAAAATTATAAATTAAAAAAAAAATGAGATTGCAGGACTATATATAAACTTCCAAATAAAATAATTAGGATTCTACACGTATGCCCATCTATATATTAATATAATATTATACAACTAATAATAGTCAAGCCTATGTACAAAGCGCATCAAATGACATACATTGTATAATATATAACCAATGAAATATACATTAATTGTTTTGATATACATAAATAAATATATATTGCCAACGATTGACCCATTGAGCGTTCACATGTAATATATTTCGGGAATAGTCTTTGCGAAATTTTCACTAATAATATTCTGTATTGAAGACAGTGATGTGAGTCGCCAATAGTAATCGTCGTCACAACATTTATACGTTATTTACTATATATATATATATATTAATTAATAATTAAAATAGTTTTTAACACGAAAATATTCATATATGTATATAAGTAAATATGCTAATTGTATTGCACTAAAATTTAGCGTGAAATTCAAAAGAAAAAGTCTTGTTTTATATTTGAAAAATTTTAGATTGTTTGAAAAACAAAAATAACACAAATATGAAAAAATGCTTTTATTTTATATCATTAGGCCTTTATCGGTAAATAATAATAGACCTTATAGTGTTAAAAATAATAATTGTAATCAAGATGATTAAATAGTGCCGTCAACATTTAAATTATAGTCCTATAGGAATTATTGGACAATGTATAAAAATATTGAACTGTCGCTACGGTAAAATAGCATTTTAAACAACATTCTATGTTTTCTATAAAAAATTTTCAATATAAAATTTATTTTTCGAAAATTTTCAATCAACACATTTTGTCTAATACATATTATTTTTATGTTATTAAAGCGGAAAAGGCAAAATCCGAAAAAAAAAAATTATTTAAGTGTCCCCAAAATTCATTGCAATAATTCAACACATCTAAGAAAAATGGATTTGAATCAAAGGAAAAAAGAGAATATTTCGAAAGTTACTTTGGTAATAAGAGTTCTTGGATACTTTCAGCTAAAATTATAACAATTACATTCGACAATAAGATATATACACACCGAAAACATGTTATATTTATGAAACAATACCTATATATGCACGTCGATCTGTTTTACACTAAAAACATCTAAATACATATGCGATATAACGCAACAGAGATCTTCATGAAATATTTCATACATTTCGAAATTTACATTTTAGTTACAATTATTCAATGTATCCTTGAAATGCACCCTTCAACAATTTTCGCAGAAAAAGGTACTCGAAGATACTCAATCAAGATCCGACAACATTAAAAATACGGTTAGTTAAACATACAAAATGTCATGGATTAATCCGGTCTGTATATCGGTAATTTCGGTATAAATTCTATTAGTAAGACGTATTCCATCATCGACGACGAGTCGCAGTGCTGCTTCGTTAATCTCCATCGGAGGCCTAGTTTGTTATATAAGTGACTGTTTTCCCATTCGAGCAATTTGTCCAAAGAATGTTTCGCCTGAAAAAAAATCAACAGTTTGATCGACAAAGGTTACGATAACATAAATAACATATATTTTTGCTTAATACCCTTTTGCTTAAACATATTACGGGCCATAGAGAACAACCGAGGGTGCAGCAACAGCAGACGCAACCGCAGAATAGCCATTTAACGTTAACGGGCAAGGTTTTCTTGAGGACGCTGTTCACTCGCATCACGGTCGCTTGAAATTCTTCTGGGGCGACTCTCGATTGCAGTCCCGGCGGAAATTCGGCACTGAAACGATTACTGAGACCGAATCTGAAACAAAATAAATGTTTGGAATATAAAGTATTTAACTATCTTCTTGTTGCGTTCGATTTGTTTACGTTAACAGTAAATTTATAGGATCGTCGAGGTTGAGAGTTTTGAAATGTAAATTTCACATGCAAAATTTTTCAATAAATAGATGTAAGTGTTTATTATGTGTGGAAAAATGTGAATATTTGAAAAATTAAAATTGCACATAAACAATTTTATGATTGTTCCGTTGAATGAAAAATACTTATCATTGTTTTGTTTGAAAAATAAATAGCTCTGACTGATAACGCATGACTGTATAGTATAGAGCAGGCCAATGAGTGATTGTTTTTTTTTTATTTATTGTAATAACGTTCAGGAATCTTATTTTTCAACCTTTTTATTCTAACAAAGTCAATTTATACAATGACAGGTTAATTTAGCTCAATATAGTTACATAAAAATGGATAACACAATCACAAAGTAAGTTGATTTTATTGAAAAAAAGTTAACAATTAATAGGTTGGTTACCTCTAATTCGATGCGTAGAAAAAAGTTTCATATTGAAGAGTTCAAAGTACAAAAGAGATTGATCAAAATGTTTACAATACAATGAAAAAATGCGTCGTGTTTGTAAACATAGACGAGATTCGAGGTTTATCTAAATATGCAAACTTGGATTTGTATAAACAGAAATGTGAAAACAAAGATAAGCTTATACATTTTTCATACTCGTCGATAATCAATAAATTGTAATAAATATTGAATTTCAACAATTAACAATCGGGGTTACGAAAATTTTGTATTTAGACAATACGGGACAGTCCTTCGCTGCAAACATTCAGCATGAGTCAACGAATGATGTCTATATTTATACAATTAGTATGACAGTATACATTATTGTAAAATGAAAAATGGTTTCAAAACAGGACACTTGAAATAGTAAGTGTGTGTAATATTTTGTGACTGAATTTCACGTCGACTATACGATCGATGCAAAATTGAAAAATGAACCACGATAAGCAAGTCGGTAAATATCAATACGTTGTAAATATTTTTAATCGATTCTGTTACAAGGTATTAAAATAGATTAAGTGTTTTGAATAATATTAAAAAAAAGTGTGAATATTTCCTCGTTTCGATTAAAAGAATATGGTTCTGCGACAATTGGTCCAAGGGACAATTGGTCCCAGCCCGCCGGTAAAGGAATATGCGTTTCCGATTGTTTCATTAATTCTGTTGCTAATTATAATATATGCTGTTGCTATTTATGAATTGCGAAGCTAAAGATTAGCAAGAAAAATTTATTGTATAATGTTTTTTTTTAAGTTGATGAAAATTAATAATAATCAATTTTATATTAATTTTTGGATCAGTTGTTGTTGGACGAGTTGTCTTGGACGAATTGTCGCTTGGACCAATTGTCTGTTGGACGAATTGTCCGTTGTACGAATTGTTATGTCACCAAAAAATATGATGGTGTATGTTGACAAAATATATATTTTCTTTGTTTGAACGACGCTATTTTCAGAACACGTTTCATTTTGTATATAAGTAGTTTAGAATGAATATCAGGTAAAGTACGCTATCACCCCACACTATGTCAATATAGCGACATTTAGACGTGTTTCCCTTATAGAAAAACTGAACACGGGGTTGGGCCAAAGGCTACATTTCTCAGTTAGGGAAAACTAAACGCACTTATTTAATACCGCACGTCTCTGTCAGTCAAAAATCTGAACGTATTTATTACTAAACGCGCGTTCAGGTTAGGCAGAGAAGGTTTTTTGAGTCACGTTTACTCAGTGATGTAGTGCTATAAAAAATAGTGCCGGAACGCTCAATTTTTACACCCCCCCCCCAACACAAATTATTTTTAAGGTTTTTTTTAAATAGCTAAAAATGTTTTTTATTCTAGACATCGAACAAAATAAGGGTTTTTTTTATAACGTCATTTTTATAATATTTTCATATATGTATAATCCAACAACAAGAGGTCATAAAGAAACAAAATTTTTATTATCATATACTTATATTTTATTTTTGAAAAACGTTCAATTAGATTCAAAATTTATTTAAAAAAATAAAGTGCCGGTACAACGTTCCGGCCCTACCTCACCACTGCATTTACTGAACGTATCTCATTCAATCAGGTATTCAGATCGAAAATATTTCAAAGGTGTCGCTACATTGACATGGTGATAGCGTAGTGCCCCTTAGGATAATTTTCCCTAGAAAACAAAGTTTCCAAAAGGACATCTGGTCACTTTAAACAACAACAGAACACACACACATAATCAACAAACAATCCATCGCTGAAGTAATATACATATATGTTACAGTCAAAGTATATTTGCCAGTTAAAATATATTTTGACTAGTTAAAATATATTTTATCTAACCTATGTAGTTATTTCATCTGACACAATGGAAATATAATTTAACTGGTCAGGATCAGACAAAGCGTATTATAGCTAATGAATTGTAAGCCAGTATTGCCAACGCCACTTGCAAACCGTTTCGAATAACAGCCGCACATGTTTACTTTGGTTTCTATCATTTATATCACCCTCTCTTCAAGAAACCAATTATCATAGTTAAAGGAAAGGTACAGAAATTTCGTTTTTCCACTAATATGGGTCACTAAACGTCACTTGTATAGGCTCAAAACTAACGTTTTTGTGATAAATGTATTGTTGAGATTATTGTATTACTAAAACCTTTTCAATATTCAGGTATAGAAGTAAAATATACACGTTATTTAATACAAATATTCATTTGAAAAATCTGAACTGTCAAAACTCATCTGTCGAGTTGAAAATACACTTTAACTAGTGAGCACCAGTTAAATTGTATTTTCGTCTGTTGAAATATATCTGAACTAGACAATGTGTATTCAAACACAAATTAGACCTAATCCTCTTTTTACATGGATTTTCCACTTTAAAACGAGATAAAAATAATAAAAATATGTATTATTATACCACAATGGTTAAGATTCGACGCAGGCCAGTATACTGATATAATTATATGTATGTAATCATAGTTTTTAAACAAAAATTTCGATGTTTTTTGATGATTTTTCATGACAAAAATTTTTCACGGTGAAAATTTTTTATAAAGTACATTTGGATGGAAGTTCTATCCAAATATCTAGGGTTGCCAGGCGTCCCGATTAACCGGGACTGTCACCGGTTTTCAGTCTTGTGTCCCAGGGTCGCGAGCGAACCTCTCGGGATGCCCAAAAGTCCCGATTTTCAAATTTTTCTATTATGAACACTTTTTAAGCATTTTTGTTTATCGTACATACAGATACAGTTTGTGCACAGGGACGGATCCAGCGAGGGGAGGTTGAAGGGGCAAAATTTCAAAATTCGTGCGTTTTCGACTTTAAAATGATTATCGACCATAAAAATGTTATTTTGCAAAATAAACGCAAAAAATGCATTTTCGAATAAAAAAATTGATATTGTCACTCTGATTGCCGAAAAAGATGGAAAAACTGCTATATTTGTATGTGAAAAAAATAAACAAATGATAAAAGTGAGGTGACTAATTCAAGTGTACTTGCTATTGTGGATGTTTCGGGTAAAATGGCTAGTTGAAATACATATTGAACGGGGGTGTCCTGGTTTGACTTGCAAGAAATCTGGCAACCCTACAAATATAGTGATGGAACTTATATGGTCACCATACATTTTCTTTACACGGTAGTCTCTGGAACGTATCCCCCGTGTAAAAAAAGATTTGAACTAAAGATACGTGTAACATATGTATATAAATGAAAATGAAAAAAAGAATGCATGATAGAAAAAAGCACTGACACGGTCATGTTCCCCGCGCCCCGCACCACGATGGGGTCGGGCTGCGGGGGCGGCGGGGGAGGCGCGAGGTCGTGCGGCGCCTCCGCCTCCGCCTCCTCGTAGATGGCGTCGAAGTCGGCGAGCATGGCCGCGCCGCCACCACCATCACACGACCAATACGGAGTACGGACACCAGCGACGAGCTGGCCGCGGCAGCCCTTTCGCCGAGGGGCGCGCTGGGTTGCCGCACCGACGATCACTTAAGACTCGGCTTATTGTGTTGGCTTTAGCGGTGGCGGATCGAAGCGCACGCGGTTCGAGCGGTGCGATACACACTTTTTTTCAGCCTGATCAAAATTGCTATGTTAAAAAGGTAAAGCACAACATTTGAACAAAATTTATATTTTGCATTGATAATCTAAATATGATAAAAAACGATAATGATAATAATAAAATAAGATGATAATGAAATATGATAATAAACGCCAATCAACTTATGCATTATATATTTCAATCGTACCATTACGGCAGATACATGATTATTACAGACTTTTATTCTAAAATCGGCAGTTTGGGATGTTACAAATCGATTTATGACATAAAACCATTGAGAACTGTAAATAATCAACAGATAAAGAAAATAAAAATATGAATACATTACATTGATTAAATGCTAGTTGGATTTTTGGTGGCAATTTTTTTTTTACTTTCGGTTGCTCTTCCTAATTTTCATTCACAATCAGTTTTATTTTTCAGCTCTTCCGACCTGTTGGCTGATTGTAATACTTTTAATATTTTCGTTGTATGAGCTTTAATAGCTTAATAGTTTTACAATTAGATTTAATAGCTGTTTTGAGCAATATTATAATATACAAAAAATGCGATACTTTCGTATTAAAAAAATATATTTATGTATATAGGAAATCAAAAAAGTTTGCTATTTGATAAAATATTATAGTATATAAAAAAATATGGATTACACATTTGGTATGATTTTCGTTGTCTTTTATTTAAAAAAAATTAATATTTTAGAGTGGTGATGAAAATCACAATGTTCAGTATTTTTTTTATGGGAATCCCACCATTCCCACTTTATGCCAATTTCCTGAGCCGGCTTCTTTGGGCACTAGAAACACTAGTTTAACTTCATGAAATGTAATTTATGCTATGTTCTATAACAGGCTTGTCCAAAGGGCCACTACGGTGCCAAACTGGCCCCCAGTGCTCGCGCGACTGGCCCCCACTTTTCATACATAACAATTTACGAATTTTGCTCTAATTCGAGGAAAATTAGTATTATTTTTATGAATTATTGAAGAATCAATTTTTCAAGTACATTCTAATCAAAATATATGTATTTTATCGTTAAATAAAAAAAAAATGCAAATCGACGACGCTCGTGAATTACTGTGTTTAGGCCAAAGTGGCCCTCGCATACCGAAATGTTGGACAAGCCTGTTCTATAATATAAATTATATATTTATTTTATTTATATTTTTTATTATAAACAAATAATTTTTCATATTAATTTATATGTTATATTATTTTTACTAATGTACGCTAGACATCACTATACAATTAAAAACACAACGATAGAATAAATAATAAGCAAATATTAATTTTAAATAATTTTTTTGAATAGAAATAAAAAATTAATTTAATTTTACGATTTTCAAATTTAACATATTCTAATAGTGTGATATTTTTTCAATAGATGTCACTAGTAAAATTTTCATGAAAATTCTATTGAATTAAAAAATACAATAAATTACACTTTTCCGAAAAAAAATAACAACTCTTATACGCAAAATAAACGATCAATTAAAACATAATAGACTCATTATAAACTCGAACATATTTTCAGTTTCACCATTATTTCGCTTTCTTCGCGAAGGAAGTGGCGCAACCCGAACGTCGATTATCAAAGATCCGAACCGTCCAAATGCCAAACGTCAGAGCGGCAAAACAGACACGTTTAAATACACGGCGCCGATTATTTCTGACCTTTCGAAAATTGCGTCTTCAAAAAACCCGCGTCGCCAACCTCACGAAAATGATAAAAACGAACGCTGTTATTCGGACGAATTGGATCGCGCGTATAAACACAGTGTTTGTCGAATGCAAACATAATTAAACGGATCTATCATTATGTAAAATCGATCCACATTTTGTACATACACATCACGATTTCGCGCAGTTTAGTAACCGTTGCTACATTTATCGATATACACAGTGTTGGCATATTGCGACATGGCAATTGTAGATGTTGTACGTTCTTGTCGATTCTAGAAACATTCGATTTTTTCCGATTTTCTTTTTTCAGTATTCGATTAAATTAAAAATAATCTATTTATATTGTACCACATATGGTACACTGATCGTCTTCCTTTGAGAAGATTCATCTCCTCAAATATTCTTTCCTCTTTTGATCTTTTTTGGCTTCCTCTGTCTTCGTCTAGGGAAATTATTCTTCATTAATCAAATTTGGTAGAATAAGCAGAGATACATCTTTTACATGAAACGAAGTTTTGTCAATATAGAGTGATAGGCATTTTTCCATATCATTATTTTTCTTATTATCCTCTTTTTACACGATTCCGAAATAACACGGTTTAAAGAAAAATAATCGATAATTTTTTTACGCGGTTTTTTCACTTTAATACGATATTAAATAAAAGTATTACTATGCCACAATGGTAAGATTCGATGCAGGCCATTATACTATTATAATTATATATATATATGTAATTATAGTTATTAAATAAAAAAATTCCGATGTTTTTAATGTTTTTACATGGCAAAATTTTTTCACACTCATTTTTCAAAAAGTACATTTGTATGGAAGTTCCATTCAAATATACTGATGGAACCTATCTCCAATTTTCATATGGTTACCATAATTTATTTTACTTTGGAACGTATCCCCCGTGTAAAAAGAGGATTGTACATTAGAAAATTACAGAAAAATGATAAATTTTGGATTCCCCACCATTAGATATCAATTTTTGATCAAACTATACTGAAAAAAATTCTGTTTAGATACTACGTTACACAAAACAAATTTCAATTTTGATTTTATTACATAACAATAATCATGAATACATTTTCAACGATATACTTCTGTCGAAAAGGTTTTGTACTATTGCCCGGTGAACTTCTTAATTTTTTAACCGCTGTCTCCCTTTGATATTTTCAAAATATGGTGACCTTATTAGACGTAATGTGTCGAAAATGTTCCACGACATTTATTGCGCAATTTCAACGTGCAAATAAAATAAATTATAATAAGATCCATCGTATCGATCTTACAATTAAATACTCTCGATCTTTCCATCGTGTGGAGATCCGTTGGTAATCATGTGATCAGAGACGCAGACAGATACCTTGGGCCACGCCCGACGCACTTCGAAAGTTAAAATGTCGAAAAAAAATTAAATAAAATCGACCTCAACACAAAAACGGAACCTTGCGTTACGAAATTGTAAAGATATAAAATTTTGTATACGCACAACGACGCGTCATGGGTCTTTTTGCGCGAAAGGGCGGGTTTGAGATGACAATTTAGGGTTATGTAGGTTTTCAGTGTTAGGTTAGGCTTATAAATGATTGAAAAAATAAATTGAATTATGCATCCATGGTAGTTGTAGTTGTGCAATGCTTCGTCGTATAGTTGATATTGTGAAACTATCGAAAGTCACTAGGGTCAAACTTGTGTTTTGTGCTGAACGTGCGAAAACGTCGAATCAACAAAAGCCTGATTGACACTTCGACGTAATTGTAGAAAATTGTATTACACGATGACCTTTGTGCTATGGTGCGAAAAAATGATTGAAAATTACTTTAATGTCGGATCGGTTGCGCTTTGTGCTGGACGTGTTCGTAATGAGGATAAAATTGTAATGAATTTTGTATGAATTGGTCCGGGAAATAAATGTAATGATGGTTGTTTAAAAATTAAGGTTATATTCGTTAAATATTGTTTAAAGATATAAAAATAATAATTATTAATCAACGTGAGTGTGATATTTATTGGAGTTGTACTTTCATATTTTGCTTTTTTACTGACATCTAGTTTTTATTATAATAGAATAGAATCTATAGAAGTACAAGAATCTATATAATACTTTTCTCATTTAAAACTATTATTTATCATTTTGAAAGTGATAAAATTTAAAGCATTTTATATATTAAATACTTACAAATACGTTTCCCATATACAATATAACTAATACGATATATTATATTTTGAGTTAGCAAACATAATTTACATACAAAAATATACAAACTTCGTGCACGAAATCGCGTTTTGTAATTTTGAAAAGCGCATCAAATTTGAAAATGCATCCAAATGCGTGAAAAAATGAAAAATCGAAATGATGTCACAACAAAAAGTATAAAAGGGCCAAAACTTTTTTAGCACCTTTAGTTTTCTGAGTACTTTTGTAAAAAAAATAACGAGACATCATGCTTTTTAAGGTATATACAATTTTTTTTTAAATTTATTATATACGAAAGAAAGTGAAATCAATTCGAAACCAAATTTCTCATTTTAAATCGATTAAAATAAAAAAAACTCGTTTTTTTTCAAAAATTGCTCAATACCATCGATTCATTATTTTATAAATGTTTAATTAAAATTGCTCAATTCATGCGTATTTTTTTCTATAAACAAATGTAAAGTTTTGACTATTCAGTGGATTTCCCACAGAATCGGGTTCGAGTTATTTATAATTGTAGCCTTGGCATTTTGTTAATTGAAAAATATTTCAGTATATACGTTCATAAGTTTTCTTGATAATATGACGCCATTTTATATATGTATCGTTGTTTGTTATCGATCATCAATAAATTAGAAACACAATATGTTTTGTGTGCTTCGTAAGAAAAAAAACTTAAATCAAAGGTTGCGTTACCGAGTTCACATTTATTACCTTTTATTGTTTAACATCGAGGATTTGAACGATGTTGAAACGTATTTGTTACGAAAATCTCATATAATTAATAAAAATTTAATAATGATAATTTTAAATTTATTTCAAGATAATTTTTCATTGATTCTTAACTTTTTTAATTTTTAATAATTTTTTTTATTAAAATGATCATTTCATGTACCTATGTATGTTTTTTTTAATAATGTTTCAAATATATTTTTAAAAATAATATAATTTATATTAACGAAATATACTAATAATAATAATAAATACATATGTATAAAAAAAGATTAGCATTTTCATTGACCTATAGATGGCACTAACAATAAAACCTAGGGAAATTTAACATAGTAATCTAATTTTCCATTACTTATTTTCAGATATTATTATTATCAACAATCCTAGAACTTTCAAACACTGAAAAAATATCTTTCATAAAACCCACTCCAATAATCAAATACTCAACAATCCCCAGATCAATCGATAAATTGACAAAAATCAACATCCAAAAAGAAGACTTCGATGGGCATCCAGATTATAGTTTCGGCTATGAAATCCTCGATGAAATCACGGGAGACTCCAAAAGCCAACATGAGACCAGATCTGGAGACTTAATCAAAGGGACATACTCCTTGGTGGACCCTGATGGTGTTAAAAGGATCGTGGAATATACTGCTGATCCTCAAAATGGGTTCAATGCTGTTGTCAGAAGGATTCCGTTGAGGATGGGTCGTTTTTTGCCAATGAAGGCTTTTCCTGTTTATGATTGAGGATTTTGTTGTAATGTTATAAAATTTATATAGTTGTATGATTTTTGTTTTATTTTTTGAAAGGATTCAACCTTTGCAAATGATCAAATTTTTAATGATCTATTATTGAAGATTAATCGCTTGTTCATATTACGATATATCAATACATTTCATAACCAAGGTAACATTGTAATTAATATACTTGAAAAAATAAAAGGATACGACTATTTTTTCGATTTATTATATTATTAAAAAGTTTTTAATAAAAACCTTTTTCGTAAATTCATATTTGATATTTTCACACGAGTAAATTGACGAATTATTTTACTGAAATTATTTTTTTTTAAATTTATATATAACTCTTCGCGTTTTGCAAATTGAGACAAGAATTATGCAATTTTTAAAATAATTATATATTAAAGCTCGAAAATTCAGAAGAAAAAATTTCGATTTATTTTAATAAATTTAACAACTTCAAGGAATTATTTGTTTTATTAACAAGCTAATAAAAAGGTTGAAAAAAAGAGAATTGCTACTTTTTACGAAAAGACAGGTGCATGTTAAATAAGTGCCTGCTTTAAAAAAAATCGATAATCGATGGAAATAGGTTATATTATATTAAACCTTGTCAAATTGAAGTTCAATATTGCATAAATATTATGTAAATGTTTATTGTATTATTTAGTGAAATTAATCGTTAAAGGATAACATGCAACTCGTCCATAAATCCAATCGGATAAGGAAATGTCACGTAGGAAGTGTACAAATTATAATATCGACACAAAGGTGAAAGTATTGCAAATTATGACAGACAATAAATTATAACGAAACAAATATGAAAATAAGAAACGTGATTTACTACTACCGTAAATAGCTTTATTCAAAAGGAATATCTTTTAATTTCTTCATAATACGAATCAATAAAAGAAAAACGATATACGTTTAAAACAAACAGTTCACAATGATCGACATTATAAGCGTTACGTTCCGATCGAGCGAATTCAGACATTTGACAGTTCATGTTCAAAACATAACCTTGATATTGAATGCTAAAAGTTACATCTTCGTTTTGATTTTTTTCTTTCATGTCGCAACTCTACGATCTCGTAATCATTTCTTTGACGCAACGCCATCATCTTCTTTTATGTGTACATCTTTTTTTATCCACCATTTTGCAAGGTTCTGTTAACCACGAACGACCATGACCGCGGTCAATGTCGATTTGTGCAAATTCGAAGATGATCCAATGTCGAGGTGAATAAATTATACATTAATTCATCGTTTTTTTAAATACGATTAGTTATGTAAATAGGTGGGGTTATGTTAATAGGTTAAGTTATATAATAAGGTTAGGTTACAGAATATAGTGCAATTTTGTTAATATATATGCATGTGTTAATACAATGAAATATACGTCTATATTGAATACATTAGATTTAATTAAGATTGTGCTTCATGTAATTCGATGTCGGATCGAACGGGGTTAGTCTGAATGGTTAGGTTACACAATTTCAATTTGAACATGACTTATATATTATCTAGATCGAATATATAAAAAGAAGAAAGATTTCAAATTCGCAGAACATAATCTTTGATTGGAAACTTCACGTTTGGATAACAATATATCAGTTGTTGCACAATTCGTTACTAAAAGTTGGTCATAAGAAATATGAATAATTTCTTTGTTACACAAAATTTTTCCTTACATAAAAGTTTGGAATATGATCATATTTTTTATTATTATATATTCAAAAATAGCAGACAGACAATATTGTATTGTTAGCGAAAACGAGAGCAGCTCAACAACTGGATCGACCGAAAAAGAACCGGTCGGAATTGAACTAGACAAAATTTACGATTTTCGCCACATTACACTGTCGAAACGGAATAGCGAAATTCTAAAAGTTGCAATAGAAAATTTGAAAAGGAATAAAAAAAACTGGTCCACATTGAGATAATTCCGCCGGCGAGTCACGGTCGTGGCGTTTTTGCATCATTTTGCATCGTCTTGATTTTGTACGTATTTAATTTTCATGATTTAATTTCATTGATGTTGTACAATTTGATATTTAAGTTTATTTTTTGAATCAGCGTTATTGCTACGATGCTATAAACATGGGAATCGTGATGAGGTAGTAAAATATCGTTTCTGCAAATAGTATGGTGAATTTATTGCCAATTTTTTGATACATTTTCATTTATATATTTGTAATGTTAAGTGATAAAATTAATTAGTATTAAGACGATTTTAATATCATAATCATATGTAATTTATAAAAAAAATAGGGTGAAATTGATTAAGTATCACTTTAAGTATATCAATTTTTTGTTTCAATTTTAATTGAAGAAAAATAAGAAGATAGGTATGTAGTTTTATCGAAAATTTTGGTAAATTAAGCGAAAATCAGCGTGGTTATAAAATAGATATAATCATGCACTGTTGATCCGATATCATTTATAAAAGGATTGTGTTAGTATAATATCAAAAAAATTCAAAATAATAAGCACACACCAGTAGCAATAAATACGTAAATATTGTAACGGGCATTATACCTAATATAATATACAACATGAAAAATGATCAATAAAAAAAAGTGTAGCATATAAACAAACTGAACGGTGTAGACCCGACATTACAAAAATAGCCATCAGCGACAACCATCCTACGCAACGGGGCGACATTGAAAACGCTTAGTTTTGAAAAAGGGAAAGTTTTGGGGCAGCGCCTCGGACGACCCACATACACACGCACAAAGCATACACACACACACACACACACACACACACACACACACACACACACACACACACACAATGGCCCGCGGATAATGCACTCGCGCTTTTTTTTTTCGTTTTTGAAAGAGTGAGGAGCGTTTCGCAAGCGGCCTAATCCGCGACGGCGACCGGCCCCGATTGCGCAATGCGGCGAGAGCTCTTTATCTCGGTCGAGTATGTGTTTGTTGTGTGTATGTGTGTGTTTGTTGTGTGTATGTGTGTGTTTGTTGTGGGTAAGTGTGTATTGTTGTGTGTATGTGTGTGTTTGTTGTGTGTATATATGTGTGTGTGTGTTTTTTGGAAAATTTGTGGGGGGATGGAGTTTGGTATTTTGGGGTGTGGTTGGTTGTTATGGGTGTTTTGAATGTTTCTGTGTTTAGATTTTTTTCGGAACGTTTTTAAACACATATATAAATATTTTTGAGAATGGTAAGGATCTTGTTATAGTTCTGGCTTGTTCAAAGGGCCACTACGGTGCCAGATTGGCACTCATTGTCAGTGCTCGCGCGAGTGGCCCCCACTTTTCACACAGCGTTTTGAGTTTTATCCCGAGTTTTGCCGTAATTTGAGGAAAATTAGTATTCTTTTTTTGAATTATTGAAGAATCGATTTTTTCAAGTACATTCTAATCAAAATATATGTATTTTATCATTAAATAAAAAAAAGCAAATCGACGGCGCTTATGAATGACCGTGTTTCGGCCAAAGTGCGATTGAAATTTATATTTTTGAAAAAAATCATGTAATTTTTGATTGATTCTTAAATTTCAAATGTTGATCGATTAAAAAAATCTTAATTTTTTTATAGTTTTCTAATATGATTTAACACGATTTGGATATTTTATATGATTTTTTTTAATTGTTGAGTGTATTCTAAAATTCTACGAAATTAAAAAAATTCGAGAAATTTTCATAAGAATATTTTAATGATATATGTATTCTAAAAGATTAATTGCTAATTAAAGGGATTTTTTATTAAATTAATATTTATTTTATATTTTATAACTGTCTGAATTCCTATCGCAATATTGTATTATGAAAACGATCGATGTTTTTTTCGTATAAATGATTTAAAATTCAAAATTATTTTGAACGATAAATGGAACAGTCTTAAAAATTTTAACATTTCAATAATAAAAACATCCATTAACGTGTATTTAATAGGCTTGTCCAAAGGGCCACCTCAGGGCTAAAGTGGCCCCAGTGCTCACGCGAGTGGCCCCCACTTTTCACACAAAAACAAACATAACAAACAGTATTTATTCCGAAATGTACTCATCGCAATAGTTTTTTAATGGAAATAAACAACTTTACCAATATTTTATTACATTTTGAATTTATAACAATTGAAATTTGTAAGTGACCCCCGATGTTTGTTCATTTCGGCCAAAGTGGCCCCCACACACTGAAATGTTGGACAAGCCTGTACTCTATTATTATAAAATTAATAGAACCACAACATCATTATTCCGGAAATTTAACAAAATGGACTTTCTAGTTATAATATTTTCAAAATTCATTACCATTTATCAATTTAATAAATTAATTTAACGAACCAAAAACTAATTTCACTTACTATATTTTTCAATATTAAAAATTTATTGCGGCCAATATAATATTTAACACCACCTTGCACAACATCCAATATTTAGGATTTGATTAATTATCATCATCAATTATTGCATCGCCCCGAAATCAAAATATTTATGCGATTGGCTCTCCATAATTGCGATTTGGGTCGATATTGTAACACTTGTATATTTCTAATGCGAAACGATCACATTCGACACGATTGTCACATTAGGCAGAAACAATGAGATTCAAATGAAAAATTATTGCATTTTGGTTCTCGACGATGATGTGGGTCGGTCGGTTTATAATGGCTAGACGATTTTATAAATTCGAAACGATTATGATGTGTGTAAAAGATAATTGCTGTGCGATGGATACAAGTGGGAAGAACAATTTGATTGTTTCGGAATGGGTTAGATTGAAACGTAATTGCGAATTAATTTCGAATTATTGAATCGTCGAAGATTGTGCGGGTTGGGTGTTTAATCAATGTAATATTAATCAAAAACCCAAATATGATGATATGTTGTTGTGTACGATTGTTTTTATAATCATAATAAAAATAAAAAATAAAATATTTCAAATCAAAACTATAACTGTTGTACATAAATAAAATAATTTTATATATCTCTGTTTTAAAACATCTATTTTTTTTAAACATGTTTATAATTTTTATCACATAAATTACATTGCAGTATGAGTTTTTTTTCAATATCATCTGAAGTTTGGATTTACATATAAATAAAAAAGGTAATAATAATAATGTGAAAGTTTGAATGTGAGAAAACTATACTTGCCAAATAATTTCACACCACATTCATATTATATATTGATCACATTAATTGTTGTTAAACTTCTATGATTTATTTATATGAAAAAAAAGAGATGGTTTGTGTATTCAATAAAAAAATATAATATTCTACTAACACATAGGTGGTGCTAATGACTCATCATATTCGAATTTTCCTCCTTTTTATGATCAAAAATAAATAATATTAAAATATGGCACTAAATATAAACGATATTATTTAACATACCTTCTTATAACAATTTTCACTTATTTTCAACATTTCAACACTTTTTCAAACATAACAAAAACGCATTCTTCTCCACACATCATACAATTATGCATGCCGCCATTGCATCATGCACAGCCGAAAGTAAAACGCGCCAACCTAACCGCATTCAAAACTTTTTTCGATCGAATTACCAAACGATGCAATTGGAACTGCAACATGTGCATTCTTCGGCATATTCTGCGATGAGTCACATCACATTAGCGACCATAATGATTGGCGTTAAGCAACCGTGACAGTTACATGAATCATGATAGAAAATGCATCATGATATTTCAAGGTCCGCGAAATGAGAATAATTACGAGTTGCGATACCGATTTCTGTAAGTGCGATGTTTAAATATCAAAACAATTAGATGTTTGTCTTATTTTTAAATATTCAATAGGGATTTATAATAGATTCTTTTGTAATAGTTTTTTTTTTTGCATTTGAAGAAAGATTTCTATAAGAAACCGAATTTATTAATTTAAAAAATAATTCGAACTGAATACTTGATCCAATATCGAATTTTAACATTACAGATAATTATCAAAAACCTTGTCATTAAAAATTCATGCATTATCCGATGGCCTTCGTTGCGAATTTCGGTGATTTAAAATGGCTGTTTCGGCGCGAGTGAAAAGGGCAAAAAATTGGAAGACATACATTTTTTGCAATCGTTCGTTTATTACATTTGAGCGTAATTAAACGTCGATAGTTTTAATGAGTATCAGTTGTGCATAAATCGTGCAATATGTGTCGGTTTCGCTATCTGCAAATAAATCGGTCGACATAACGATAATCTGTGTTAATATGAGACGTTATAGTGACCCCGGGGCTACTGCGACCGGTCGATGCCATAATACTTGTTCATGATCGACCATGGATTCCCAAACTGTTGAATTTGACGAACTTGATCGCAAAATAAGCAAAAATTGCATTGAAAAATCTGGACGGAGAGTTGACAGATGGGACATTTTGTCCATGATTATATCATTTGAATCGAAATTGCTGGCATTGATTTTGTATTTTTTTAAAATATGAAACTCAAATTGCTTTCATAATCATTAAAATTAATGTTTGACGTTTATAGTGTTGATGTTTTACACGAAATTGTAATGATTTCTCATGTTTATTACGTTAACGAACGCATAAACATTTCACTCATAATTTTAATAGGCAACAAATTATTTGGTCAGAATTTAATTCATAGTTTGGTCTGAATAAAATTGAGTAAACGGTCAGAATAAAATGTTAAATTGTCAGAATAAAATGTTAAATGGTCAGAATAAAATGTTAAATGGTCAGAATGTGACAGTCGATAAATGGTCAAAATTACAGAAAATTACAATCCTTACAGAAAAACTGAACGTGGGGGTTGGGCCAAACGCCGCATTTCTCAGTCAGGGAGAACTAAACGTACTTATTTAATGCCGCACGTCTCAGTCAAAAGTCTGAACGTATTTATTACTAAACGCGTGTTTAGGTTAGGTTAGGTTAGCGTTTTTTGCGTCACATTTACTGAACGTATCTTATTCAATCAGATATTCAGATCGAAAATATTTTATAAGTCTCTATCGTAAAAGTTTCCAACCAGCTATCAAACTGCGAATAAGTATTGGTGCATGTACGTGTATAAACATGTTCTGAGGTGCCAACTTAAATTCGTATATATGCTAAAGATCACCTTTATCAAATTCTGACCCATGTATTCTGACCAATATAATATAAATTCTGACCATTTAATATTTATTCCGACCACAAAATTCTGACCCATGTATTCTGACCAATATAATATAAATTCTGACCAATATAATATAAATTCTGACCAATGTAATAAAAATTCTGATAAATGAATTAAAAATTCTGACCAAAACGTATTAAAATTCTGACCCGAAAAATACACGCCATTTTAATATTCGTATTAGAAATTTTGAATTATTTAATAGAAATAGTCGATTTTTTTGTAAATGTCGTTCTCGGAAAAGTTTGAGGACAGATTCGCGTAGTCAAAAGTGGAGCATTTTTGCTTCGCTTGCTTTGCTCCACATGTGAGGCAACTCGTTGTCATGTCATGTCTTCGCGGCCGGTTTCCCGCCCACTCTTGGCCTCGGGTGTGGCCCTTAATCGTCGTCTTTGCTCATGCAAATGATCATTTTGTCGAAAATTGGTATTAGGCAGTTGTGATCTCATGTGGGACACGAAATTATCAACGTGACGTCGACCATGACAGGTTTGATTGATGTGTGTTTTGAATAGAGCCATCTATGTTATGTTGTTAAATTTTTTTCGCGTGAAATCTTTATAGGGGAATTAGAATCAATGAAGGATAATAGAAGAAATTAAAAATCATGTTTTTATTGGTTATTATTTTTTATTTATAAAAAAGATCCATAGCGCTTTTGCTGAATGGAAGTAAAATTTTATATGATTTTAAATATAAATCAAAGCGATGAATAGCTTATTCTTATTTTAATTTTCAATTACAATGATAGTAATAATCAGAAATGATTACTTAATATTTTCATGTAAATAATAATTATTGTCATACGAAAAATGTTTTTTAAAACAATTTTCATTTCCGTTTCATACTGGTCCGTTTATAAAAAAAAATTTCTTGAAAAACTATGTATGTTTTGTTGCTACGTAATTATTATAATATGAAATTAATTGATATTTCAAAAAAAATCAACCTGTTCTATCTCACTGTTAACCAATCAGAAACCATTAAAATTTACGAGATGAATTTTCACTTTCAACGAGTTAAGCATAAGTTGCAAGTGCATTTTTTCACTAATTGTTGCATCAAAATTGAATATTTCTACGTTGACAGATACAAATTCGAAGCATTTTTCCTATATTATCATTCAAATCGTTCGTTTTTCCCGAGGGGCGATTCGGGTCAAACGCTGCAGACAATGGCCGTTGTGCAACGCAGTCTCGAAAAGAGACACAACATGCGAAACACGACACGTTTGTTACAATATAGCCTCCGTATATAATTTATTCGGACGTCTGATAACGTGCACAATATTGAAAACGAACGTTCTGTTCTAATTGTAAGACCCGGCATTATACAACATTTATTTTATGCGATTAACAGATATTTACAAAAAAGTAGAAGAATGTACGCATATGACGAGTCGCCAGCGCCATCTATGTATGTGTCACTATAGTAAGCTAATTTTAAAATTTATATATCGTATAATGTTTTTAAAACTGAATATAATCCGTTTTAGTTTCGAAACACGTTATTATGTATAATAAAATGTTAAAGGTTCTTCGTACTGAATACGGAACTCTTCGAAAATCTCGTTCAATGGCGTCAGATTTGTTTTGGGTAATATTTCGTTAGGGAAAAAATCCGTATCCCCTTCGAATTGATGGTGTTTTAATTATTGTTTATTTTTTGACGTAATGTAAACGTTCGTGACGCAAAACGGCGGTTTTTTTGAATCGTGCGTTGTTTCGGGGCGGCGTTCGCGGAAGTGACAGCTTTGGCCGTAATTGCGCTAACGTTGTGCATGCTAAATCGTGTTTTATAATTTCGTTTACGGTCGAAATTCACAATCGACTTCCTAAAAGCTTAATTCGATTTCATAAGAACATTTAAATCTTATTAACAATTTTATATCATTTTATTCATTCAATGGCGATATGATTCTGTGGTTAAAATTTATAGTGTATTGTTAATTTAGAGTTATTTTATTGTATTCATTTTTTAGTGAGAGTTAAATTTCATAATAAAATGTTTAGTGTCATTTTCACATTATGATAAATGAGCTAACATCAATCTCGATTTTAGATAATGCACAAAAAAGAAAATGTTTTTTTCTTGTTATTATTAAAGGTCATTCGAAAAAGGAAAACGTGAGGTCGATCTGGCTTTAAAAAATCACTCATGCATTCACAAATGCATTTAAAAATTTGTATTCTCCGAACGGAAAAGGCGTATAGAAAGTATGAATTATAATAATGCACTGATTAAGAAACCGGTGAAAGGGATGAATACAATGCACGGACTGAAACAAAGAACCGATTTCGGACAGAGAAAGGTTTCGCGAAATGGATGTAGAGTACAAATGATAATTCGATTTGTGGATATCAAAAATTGACCGTTAACAGTGAAGTCTGAATAAATTGGACGGTGATGAAATGTTTATATTTCAGTTCATCCAATTTCCTTTCTAATTGGAAAACGTGATTCGTTTTCATTTTTTTTTAGTAACGGAAGATCGTATAAATTTTTATGTGATAAGTGAAATCTTATATCATAAACTTATATTTGTATGAAACAACTTCCGCGGATTTCGAAACTTTTTCAACACGGTTGCTAAATAAAGACGTTTTGTTCATCAATCATCATAAACAGTTTGACGAAATAAATATTAGATGAACATATATTCGAACTTTTTTTTAAATGATTCATATTACGAATGAATCTAGGTTTTACTGTATAAAAAAATCATCTAAGATAAAAGTTATACAACAGAATTATTAGACGTACAAATGTCATAGTTTGAAAATCAGCGTCGCTCAAACCGTGTTACGGAACACTCTCGATTCAAACTCAATGATTTGATATAAAATAGATTGAGCAAACGATAATAAAATTTTAATAATGTAAAATTAAACGCAAAGGTCCAACGTATCGAAACGGACCAATCTCCACAATAATGTATCGATATTATTCACTCGTATTACTTCAAAAGGATGTTGCGTTTTGAAAACGGCAATTCTTGTATTATAGATTTAACATCTAACCGCAAGGCTACTGATCAAAGAGCCTTTCGATAAAACGACATGAGGTATCGAACGTTTTATTGGAAAAGCGTTTCATTCATTCATTCATGTCCGAACCGTCATTATGACATGATTATTGGGTGTTATAAATTCAAATTGGCATATTACGGAAAGTATATGGCTTTGTTGTCGACTTTATTATTTCAGGAGTTAAAATTTTATAAATCGGTATAAAAATTGAATCAGTTGTTTTTTTTAAGGAAAAGTGAAGAGGAAATGGTAGATTATTGAAAGATTGATTGTATAATATAATATTTATTATTTCTATTGAAATTGAAAGAATATGAATGTAACATTGAAATAAAAAAAATTGTATTTATCATTGTCAGTATTGTCCATTTTGAATAGATTTAATATGTAATATTATAATTTATAATAATATAGCTGTAGTTCAATCTTTAAATGTTACACGAACTATATTTTTAAACATCCATAAGATACAAGGCAGACGAAAATGAAAAAAAAAATCCGTTCACTTCTCTATAGATCTGTTCAATAACTATTATAAATCCAATTTCTTATCACATTTGAATAAATTGACTACCACTGTCTTTCTGAGGAGTTTTCCCACGCGGTCGCCATACAAAAATGCAATTGCCGGCGTGTAAAGGTCGCTTGAAACGGAAAGCCGCAGGCTTCGTGACCTCAAACTGCAACCCGAGCTCATATATACGGGGCACTGCACTGCACAAGTGCACTTTCTGTCATTATTATCTATGCATATGAACATGGCATTATCGAGAAAATCCTTTGTGTCAACCGAAACGGTATACATATATGAATATATGCTATGAATCGAACTGCGATGATTTTTAGTTATTCTAGAATTGGTAGGTGTTGAGGTTGCTGTTGTAGGATGTTATGCAATAAAATTGGGTCGTTATTGTGCTAGGGACTTTGATGACTAATCGATAGTGATTTGAAAGCGGTTAAACACATTATGTCATTATTGCCCGTTCGCTGAAGCAAATCTCGTTATTCGTAGGATTTCGCAAAAGGAAAACGTTGCAATGGTTTATTTTTTAGTATTCGATGACTTACAGATTGGGACTGGAAAAAATGGATTCTGTTATAATTGTATTATTTGTATAAGTGACTAGGTTTTGAGTCATTACTTTCTTCTATTTGGTCGTCATTATGTACAGTGTTATGCAACGAACTGCATCGTTGCATTTAACCCCGAAACTTACGTGTTGATGAAAACTATTCTTTACAAAAGTTGAAAATTAGTGAGTCAAAACGCGCTCGCGCGATTTATTTTAAATTTAAATACCAAATTGGCGCGAAACTGGGTCGTAACAGAATGTACGTGTGTCGCGTTAGAAATATCTAGACTTTTGAACATCGAACCTCAACAATTATAGTCAAACTATAAAATATGTAAGGAATATACCACGCAACTTCCCATTACTATAAATCAGGGGTCGGAAAACTTTTTTTGGAAAGGGCCGGATTGTAAAAATTTAAGACTTGGCGGGCCGGATAAATTTGATGATTTTATATGGGAAACTCTACTCAAACAGCAACAAAAAACAGGCTCAAAATTTTAAAAAGTTAAATCTAGTCGATCTCAAAATATAATAGTTATTTGAAAATTTAAGTACTAGTTTCGCGAAAAATATTTTTATATGCAGGTAATGTTAAGAAAATAATTATGAAATAATAGCGCCGCGCGTGATTTTTTTTAATCCATACTATCGATAACAATTTAAAATTTTACAAAATATATAATGTTGGAAAACAATCACTTCCAACTGAGGGTTTGGTAGAAATTCCTCAATTGTACAGTTAAATGGATTTTGAAATATGAAAATGTTTTTTGCACATTTACCAAGACCCGAAAATCGCTTTTGTAACTGTAGTTTAACAATATGTATGTTGATGAGAATTTCTAAACTGATTCTAAATTTTTTGAAAACAATATTAGCCCGGATTGAAAACGGCGGGCCGGATTTGGCCCGCGGGCCGGATTGAAAACGGCGGGCCAGATCTGACCCGGGGGCCGGAGTTTGCCGATACCTGCAAATGATAGATATTTATTAAAATACGATATAAATTTTTCATAAAATTATTTTTATGGCTATAAATAAATAAATAAATAAATATATATATACGAATTTTAAGTTTAGAACTTAAAGCATCATCGTTTTCAACTTTGAGTCCTCAGGATCTTCGCAGGATGTTGTGTAACCGAAGCCATAGTAATGAGACGTAAACGGTGGCCAATTAGCATGCTGCATATACAAGATTTATAAAGGAGACAGGGATCGTCAATCTTTCCATAAACGTTTTATTTTAATTGGATTTTGATATAATATGTTGAAAATTCAGTGCAGTTCTACGAACTTATTCAAAAAAAAACTTAAATCAATATCGTATGGCATATAATAGATTCATCATGGTAATAAATCAGTGCCTAACAAAGGGCTTCCGACATTATACTTTCCACTGTCACCAGCTCAATGGAAACTTTATGAATAAGTCTCTCATCATAGTTCACGACCTGAGGATGCATTTCGAAATGGTGGATGCTTCTTCTTCGGGATGCAGGCAGGTGCAACGATGATGTTCAGTGATGGATGATTGTGAACGGATTCGATGCGAGATTTTTCCCATGGATTATGGTTGATTGTTCGGTTTGGGAAATGATGAAGATTTTGTTGGAAAGTTGATATTATTTCATAGAATTGGACATTATTTTGAAATTTGTGAAATTGGTTTTTCAATGGTTTCGGTCGTAATGTATGAAAAATGTTGATTTTGTTATTTCAGGTATGAATTTTTTGATCAAAGTTTTAAAATATTCATGAAGTTAAATGTGTAAAAAAAATATTTATTTAATAAATAACACAAATTTCATATAATATAAATCAAATATAAAAAAAATATATATAATATATAAAAAACGACAAAAAAACGTAACCATAAATAGAAAAAATTAGAATAATGATCATCATCATCATTATTATCAGCCTATAGAATAATGATAAACTTACGAATTATATGAATCTATAAAGTAAAATTATCAGTATAATTATTATAAATAACAAAATAATTTATCTTATTTTGATATTTATACTTATGGCAGTGAATTTAATTTTTCAGATTAAATAGGAACAACTTAACCAAAAAAAAATCCTAAAGATTATAAATTTATGTATAAAAAATAGAATAATAATATGTTATCTATCTTTTCACTCACTATTAATTTTGTTTTCAGATCTAATTAACCTATTGAAATATAAAATTTAATGACTCAAAAAAACTTGGCCACAGGCGATCCAAAAGCAATAGGTGCAGTAGGAGCACTATAAGCCAAAGTAGCTCCAGGAGCACCAAAAGTAACTGGAGTACCCAAAGGCACTTTGGTAACAACAGCATTGAACCCATTGATAGGATCTGCTGTATATTCAACAGTACGCTTAGTTCCATCAGGATCAACAACCGAATAAGACCCTTGTACAAGGTCCCCGGTTCTGATCTCGTGTTGGCTCTTAGAATCTCCAGTTATAGAATCTTGGACATCATAAGCGAATTTGTACTGAGGATTCGAGTCGTATTCTTCAATAGGCGTAGCCACTTTGGCTAAAGGTGCTGCAAATGTTAAAGGTGTTGGAATTTTGGCAATCGGTGACGAAAACGCTAAGGGGGGTGGTAAGGCAAAGGGTTGACCAATTATGCCAGCTCGTACTGTGGCTATTAACGTTGTGAAGATTAAATACTGAAATTTATAATATACAAATATTAAAAATTATATTAAAATATTATTAAATAAAATCGGACATACCTTGAAAGCCATTTTGTATCTAAACCACTTCGGCAAGAGTTTAAAACTGATATGTAATATTTTTTTTAACTAGTCCCCTATTTATACTGAAGACGTTCTGCAACGTGCAACAAAATACTTGACATTGCTACCGATTACGTGTTGTGATGCAAATCACAACAATCAGTCAAGCGGTAACTTTTTTTACATTTCTCCGTGTTCGGGTTTTGAATATCTTATACATATTATATATGCGTGCCGGAAAAAAATACGAGACATAAAAAAAACGGGGCAGCAAAAAATAAATGCAATGCTTTTGGCGTCACGCTGAGATGTTGGGCAATCGCGTGAACTAACACAATGCGAATTTGCATCTTTTTCTCCTCTTTTGTTGTGTGTCGTGACACTTTCGGAGATATGATAATTCGTCTGTCGGATTATCGTAATGTTTCGGTTGGGTTGATTGTTCGTTATTGACGTTGCTATTGCCGAAATTTTTAATGGGATTGATGTTTTGTTGTCCGTTAAACTGACAGTTTTGCCTAACAATAAGTGAATGATATGATTATGTTGAAAAAAATGTTGACCTCTTATTTTGTGGCTTCAGGTTTAATCGGTCGTATTAGTTACTATAACAAAAAATCATTTTTCTTGCAAAAATCTTTCTTTTTTCGGCATAATGTGCCTAATATGTATTGTTATTTTTGGAAAAGCTAGGATATAAAGTTGTGCGAAAAGTAAAGATAATGATATGTTTGAATAATTTATTGCAACTTAATGACTAGGAATAATGACTGAAATTTAATAATAAGATTGGCCATAGGCGAGGGGGGAGGCGATCTTGGCTACTGGAGAAGAGTAGGCAAGAGGAGATGAATAAGAGAGGGGAGAAGCGATCCTGGCAATTGGAGAAGAGTAGGCAAGGGGAGAAGAGTAAGCAAGGGGAGAAGCGATCTTGGCAATTGGGGCAGAGTAAGCAAGAGGGGCAGCTACTTTGACGGCAAGGGGTTGTCTGCTGACGACAGCGTTGAATCCGTTCAATGGATCAGCGGTGTATTCAACGATGCGCTTGGTGCCATCGGGTTCCACGAGGGAGTAAGATCCTTGAACTGTGTCTCCGGAGCGAGACTCTTGTTGGCTCTTAGAATCTCCGGTCAAAGAGTCTTGGACGTCATAAGCGAAGCTGTATTGTGGGTTGGGGTCGTAATCAGCATCAATGGACTTGACAAGAGGGGTGGCGATTTTGGCGATTGGGGCAGAGTAGGCGAGGGGGGCAGCGATTTTAGCTACTGGAGCAGAGTAGGCCAATTGAGAGTTGTATCCAAGTGATGAGTATCCGAGTGATGAAGGATAGCCAAGTCCAGGTTGGGCGATTAGACCAGCGTTGGCTACGACCACTACGGCAGCGAAGAACAAGAACTGAAATAAAATATTGATTGTTATTGTTAGTTTTAAATTTAATATCTATGAAATACTTTAAATATAAGTTAAAATATCCATTAGTAATGAAAACGAAAGTTTGAATGTTAAAAGTAAATCAAAGGATTGTTCGAAATTTATATTTATGTAAATGAGTAAATAGATAAATTTAAATAATCTATCAATTAGTGGCTTATTTAATGAAATCCAAATTAAGGATGAGTTTATTCATAATTTTATCGACAGCTAATTAAAGGATTTAAATAGTCCTTCAAATTATTATTATTATTTACAACCCTTCAATCATACCTTGAAAGCCATTTTTGTGTGAAGCTTTGGGCAGTGGATTATGATCAACTGATAATTTTCCTTCAACCACCTTTCGTATTTATACTAGTTCTAGTTCTGTTAATCGGAACTTGTCTTGACATTGTCTCTGTATTTTCTGATGAAATTTTCGGCAATATCACGCGTACTACAACGTGATAGAAACAACTATTAACTAGGCCTCCGATTGAATGACTTTGACGCAATTATTATGTGAACCCGTGCAAATATTTGTATTTGCGTTTTTTTTAAATTGTATCATTAAGATTTTGATTAATAATAAATATCTTTCATAAATTCTATAGAAAAAATACAATATAAAATATACTCGTCAATGTTCATTATTATACATACATTATGATATTTATATTGTTCAATAGTAAAAATTGATTATTTTAACTTTCTATAAACAATGTTATAATCGTTAAATCAATTTTTTTTTTAAATTATAGAATTAATAATCAAAATCAACATAGTATAATATAAAGTTTTGGTAATAATAATTTAAATTTTACTATGATATAAATTTATATATTAGTCGATTTTTTATCCTAGAAGTAAGATAAAAGTTCAAGAAACCCCAATAATTAATTAGAAAATTAAATAAAAAGAATTAAAATGATATTACTTATATTATATAAATATTGGGTTCAAACTGATACAGCAAATTTTAAAAGTTTTCTAAGCATTTGCTAAAGTTTGCGCGATATTGTCGAAAATTGCATCAGCAAACACGGCGACAATATTGAAACTAGCTTCGATCAACGAATTTCAAACTAGTATAAATACGAACGGTAGTCAAATTGAAATTATCAGTTGTTCACAGTCCGCTGTACATAGCTCAACATTAAAATGGCTTTCAAGGTACACTGAAAGAAAATGAATATTTTCATGAATTATTCACATGTATCCTGAAATAAATAGACATTTAAATTCAGATTATGAATTTTTTAAATTCTTTTATGGATAAAATTTATTTTCAATTTTATTTTTGGTTTCTGTTACTTTCATAATTAAAATTACATTGTTTTAGTTGATTTGAAATATTCAAGAAAGTAAAAAAAGGAATATTAATATATACCATTTCTCATTTCAGTTCTTGTTCTTCGCTGCCGTAGTGGTTGTAGCCAACGCTGGTCTAATCGCCCAACCTGGACTTGGCTATCCTTCATCACTCGGATACTCATCACTTGGATACAACTCTCAATTGGCCTACTCTGCTCCAGTAGCTAAAATCGCTGCCCCCCTCGCCTACTCTGCCCCAATCGCCAAAATCGCCACCCCTCTTGTCAAGTCCATTGATGCTGATTACGACCCCAACCCACAATACAGCTTCGCTTATGACGTCAAGACTCTTTGACCGGAGATTCTAAGAGCCAACAAGAGTCTCGCTCCGGAGACACAGTTCAAGGATCTTACTCCCTCGTGGAACCCGATGGCACCAAGCGCATCGTTGAATACACCGCTGATCCATTGAACGGATTCAACGCTGTCGTCAGCAGACAACCCCTTGCCGTCAAAGTAGCTGCCCCTCTTGCTTACTCTGCCTCAATTGCCAAGATCGCTTCTCCCCTTGCTTACTCTTCTCCCCTCGCCTACTCTTCTCCAATTGCCAAGATTGCTTCTCCCCTTGCTTACTCTTCTCCCCTCGCCTACTCTTCTCCAATTGCCAAGATTGCTTCTCCCCTTGCTTACTCTTCTCCTCTTGCCTACTCTTCTCCAGTTGCCAAGATCGCCTCCCCCCTCGCCTATAGCCAATCTTATTATTAAGTTTCAGTCATTATGTATAATTATATGTAAATAGTAATAAATTATTCAACTATATTTTTTATCTTTCATTCATGTTTATTTTAACAGTATATTTATGATCCTGGCATTCCGTATGCCCCCCGGAAAGCAGTCCTTCGCGATTGGTTAGTTAAATTAAATGTAGAGTTCCCAATAAATGTAAATGTGACGCCCGTAGTTTCGCCTAGTGTTGCTGGTACCCAGCTAACAATAAGCCGGCTCAGGAAGCTGGCATAGAGTGGGGTGCATGTAACAGGCGGGATGGTGGGTTCTTATCGATAAAAAAAAAGTATATTTATGATCGGCATTCCGTATGCCTCTCGGAAAGCAGTTTTACGCGATTGCTTAGATAAATTAAATGTAGAGCCCAGTAAATATAAATGTGGTGCCCGTAGTTTCGCCTAGTGTTGCTGGTACAGTGGTACCCAACTAACATAGGCTGGCATAGAGTGGGATGCATTTAACAGGCGGGATGGTGGGCTCCCATTCGATAAAGTATAATTATGAAAAATTTATTAAAAAAATACACTTTCACATAAGAAGATACAATGGATAAATATTTTAACAAACTGAGAAAATACTTTTTTATTAAAATTTAAAATTATATCTTAAATTATGTTAAATTATTGAGTTTACATGATTTTTTATTACCAAATTTTTAATAATAATAATATAATAATAATAATAATAAAAATAATAATAATAATAATAATAATAATAAAAAAAAGAAAGATAGAATAAAAATTTACAATTTCACAGCTTTTAAGCTAATTTATTACACGAATAGATTGTTTATTAACAGTTCAAAAACAAGACAGCTGTCGTAATTTTTTTTTAATCTTTTTTTCCGCCTAATAAATTTTTCATATTTATTTTTTCTTCTTTTTTTCCCCTATTACTAACATTCTTCTACTCTTTTTGATTTTTTCTTCTGAACACCAAATTTCGGGCACTGGAAATTGCGCCTGTTTCACCTCGGTTGTGAAAGGGCTAACCCTCTGAGAACGTTTCCAGGGGAAATCACGAAAGTTTTTTTCACGCCCCCCCCAAATAAAAATAAATGATCACATATGACAGCAAACTTTTCATCTTTTTATGTTATAATCAAACAGTAATTGCTAAAATTTAAATACATGAAAATATAATATAAGATCAAGTATTCTTTCATCCATATAAAAGACCTATTAATTTTTATTAATATTATATTATATTAAATATTAATTAAACACAGCAATTTGATATTAATATAATGTTTAATTTCATGAAAATGATAATTTTTATGTGAACCTTAGTGAATAAATTATTAAGTGTAAATGTTTCCATCGATATTTGTACTTTTATAATATGTATAAATTTTATGAATAAAATGTGATAGGATAATTTCAATTTTTCACACAAACTGAAAACTGATTTGTATTTGTAAGTTAAAAACAGGGATAGATTTCAATAATTTATTGCAACTTAAAGATAACTATATACAATGACTGATTTTTAATAGTAGGAAGCAACCTTAGCTACTGGAGAAGCGTAGGCAAGGGGAGAAGAGTAAGCGACGGGAGCGGCAATCTTGGCAACTGGGGCAGAGTAAGCAAGAGGAGAAGAGTAGGCGACAGGGGCTGCAATCTTGGCAACTGGGGCAGCATAAGCTAGTGGAGCAACAACTTTGGAAATTGGGACGGCAACCTTGATGGCGAGGGGTTCCTTGCTGACGACAGCGTTGAATCCATTGTGGGGATCAGCGGTGTAGTCAACGGTACGCTTAGTGCCATCGGGATCAACAACAGAGTAAGATCCTTGGACGACGTCTCCGGAGCGGGTTTCGTGTTGGCTCTTGGAGTCTCCGGTCAAAGAGTCTTGTACGTCATAAGCGAAGTTGTATTGAGGATTGGGGTCGTAGTCAGCATCAATGGCTACCTTGGCTACGGCTGGGGCGTAGGCAATAGGAGCAGCTAGTTTAGTGATTGGGGCAGAGTAGGCAATTGGGGCAGCGATTTGGGAAACTGGGGCAGAGTAAGCCAAAGGAGAAGCATACCCCAATGGAGAAGAGTAGGCGAGACTGGGCTGGGTGATGATTCCAGCACGGGCTACAGCCACTACAGCGGTGAAGAACAAGAACTGAAAATACAAAATTTAAATTAGTACAAAATCAAAATTTGGCGTAAATTTTAATGCCAATTATATAAATTCTAAAAAGACAAAGCCTACCTTGAAAGCCATTTCTAGGTTGAGCTTTGAGCAGTCGACTATTAACAACTGATGTTTTCGCCTCGACCGCCGTTCGTATTTATACCCCTCTTCTTCGTTGGTCAGGGCAAGTCTTGACATTGCCACTGCGTTGTCTGATGAAATTTTTGGCAAAATCGCGCATGTGCAATTTCTCAACCTCTGATTTATGTAGGTGAAAAATCGAGCGCCACAATCGGTTTTGTCAAAATGATTGTCGAACGCGATCGGTGTGCGCTCTCGAAAAATCATATCGTTTTTTTTCGCGAAATGTCAAGTAGTTTTTTATGCTTAACTGTTATATAAATACATGAATTTTTTTATACAACCATAAAGTAAATGTTACGAAATTTTTCTCTATGAATGAAATTCAATTACTTGTGATATTCAAGGAGTAATGCGGTGTGACATGACAATTGATTGGAAATATTAATGAGTTTAATATTTGAAATTTATTCTTATATCTAATTGGATTTGAGCTATTTAATAGTCTTTGCGACGAATGATAATGTGATATAAGTATGTGAATGTTACATAAATGTAGGTGATCGAAATTCAGTGTGTTACCATGTGACTTTTAACATACATTTGGATATCTTATGAAATTTAATTGAAATATATTTTTTTTATTGCGATAAAGTTTACTGAAACCATAATTAATTAAACTATCAATTTTTATATTAAAAATATTGATTGTTTATTTAATTTTTTAATTCATATCTATAAAATGTACTTGATTATAAATATGAATAATTCCTGTCTGAATTAAAAAAAAAAAAAATAGATCTTGTAGTGCGTTTGGAAAAAAGAAATATAGGATGCCAAATTTTGATTCAAATCATTTCTAATAGTCAAAAATATTTCCAAACGATTATCGCAAATTATCTATAATATATTTCATTAGATACTAAACTCGTATTATAAATCCACTATAGTTCTAAAGCTTTCCAAACACTATATTATAGAGAACGAAATTTCAATAAAGGACAATGACCAAAAATGTATGGGACTTGGTCCATATTTCCACCACGGTTGTGACATATGCCATTAAATAGGTAATTAAATATACAATAACTTTTGTCAAGGCGAGAAAAAAAAAAGTGTTGTCAGTTAAAAGTTATGACCATTCAAATATTATGCAGCGTCCTTGTCAAACACACGGAAACGTTCGCTCGCTCCTTCTCTCTCTGCACGTCCAACGTACGCTACGTAACACGCTGTTCACTGTGGCGTATGTTGGACGCGCAAGCGAAAGAGCAAACGAACGTTTCGTTGTGTTTGACAAGGAACTGCATAATATTTGAATGGTCATAACTTTTAACCGACAACACTTTTTTTTTCTCGCCTTGACAAAAAAATTATTATATTTAATTACCTATTTAATGGCATATGTCACAACCGTTGGAAATATGGACCAATTTTGGTCATTGTCCTTTAATATATATATATATATATATATATATATATATATATATATATATATATATATATATATATATATATATATATATATATATATATATATATATATATATAAACACTTTTATCAAACATCCATTTCACGAGATAACATCACAAAAAACCTAATTCAATAACCCACCATTTAATTCCAATCTACCACTAATTTATAAGCGATTAACACAACGAAAAAACCAACAGCCACAAAAAAGTATCAATTGACAGCCAGCCCATTGACAAAATCATACAAACGCGAATTCTTTACACCGATTAAATTCAGCCTGGCCATCGGCAAGGCTGTTCTGCGAACGCAATTGCCGATTACGAAATCGAGCTCGCTTCTATGCTCCATATAAAGACCTTCGAATGCGGATCATTGGATTTTCTGCACGAAACTGGAGATTTCCGTCGATACCGTATAATTATTCAATTCTAGTTGTCAATTTATGATCTGTTCTCTTTTTTATATGTGTAATTTAATACGTCATTAATTTTGATTATCTCAAAGTAGAAAGGATTCCTTCGAAGCATTCGTGTGCATAATCAGTTCTGTTCGTTGAATTTGGTAGCTGATTGCGTTGTGTTGAAACATCAATTTTTTTTTGTAAACGTATCTGTACTTATGGATTCATATTTGTTACAATGTAATGAAACAATGTGTTCGTCGACATTTGAATACACATTGTAGAGTAATATGTCTTTTAAACGAACAGCGTGGGATAAAAGCCATTCGCTAGTGAGAATCGGTAATAAATCGCAAATCGGACAACTATGACCGTTCTTTGATATTCAATAAGGTAGCGGGGACGAATGAAATACATGTTTTCAGTGTGTTAAAAACAATAATTTATTGTCTTTTCACATATGTATATGCTCGTTTTTGATAAATAATTATAAATATAATTTAATAATAATAAATTATTTAATGGAAGTATGCTGGAGCAGCGTAAGCTTGGGCAGCATAAGCTGGGGCGGCGTAAGCTACTTTGGGGGCAGCATAGGCGATTGGGGCAGCGTATTTCGCGATTGGGGCAGCATAGGCTACTGGAGCAACAACTTTGGCAATTGGGGCGGCAACCTTGATGGCGAGGGGTTCCTTGCTGACGACGGCGTTGAATCCATTGTGGGGATCAGCGGTGTAGTCGACGGTGCGCTTGGTGCCATCGGGATCAACAACGGAGTAAGATCCTTGGACGACGTCTCCGGAGCGGGATTCGTGTTGGCTCTTGGAGTCTCCGGTCAAATGGTCTTGGACATCATAAGCGAAGCTGTATTGTGGGTTGGGGTCGTAGTCGGCATCGATGGATTTGACGATGGGAGCAGCATAGGCGACTGGAGCAGCCACTTTAGCTATGACTGGAGCGTGGGCGTAAGCAGGGGCAGCATAGCTGGCGTAGGCAGGGGCGGCATAGGTGGCTACTTTAGCTACTGGGGCGGCATAGCTGGCGTAGGCTGGAGCGGCATAAGTGGCTACTTTTGCTACTGGGGCGGCGTAGCTGGCGTAGGAGGGGGCGGCGTAGCTAGTGTAGGCGGGAGCAGCGGCATAGGTAGCTACTTTGGCTACTGGAGCGGCGTAGCTGGCGTAGGCTGGAGCTGCATAAGCTACTTTAGCTACTGGGGCAGCATATGAAGCATAGGCTGGTTGGGCGATGTAGCCAGCACGGGCTACGGCCACAACGGCGGCGAAAACTAAGAACTGAAATTTAATAAAATTTTGCTTAGTTTTATTAGGATTCAATCAAATTTTGATCATGTTTTTGAATTTAATATATTATATCCCAGTAGAGCCAAATCAATGAATTTATTTTATGATTCCTTTTTATATTAATAAAAATATGTTTTATTTTCAAATAGTTTTAATCGATTTTATTCGTTTTTTTTACATGAAATTATTCAAACATAAAAATTACCCAATACACTAGGTTCTCTTTTTATGCGACTTTTTTTATGCGAATTCAGAGTTATGCGGTTTTTTTTAAATACAATATTTTTTTTTAATATTTTTTTTATGGACTATATGAACGTACAAATGTATGTAAAATGTAATAACTTAACTAAGAGTACATTGTTAATAGAAATACATTTTTTTATGCGATTTTAGGTATATTTTATATTGCAGTTTCACTTTTTCTATGTAAAATCATATCTTTTTTTATGCGGAACGGAATGCATCTACCGCATAAAAAGAGAACCCAGTTCAACTAAATTATTCAACTAAACCAATAATATACTTTCAGAATTAGAGAATATCAATACTATATCAGACTGAAACTCCATCCATACAAAAACACAAATTCTCAACAAATTATACCTTGAATGCCATGTCTGCTGCTTATCCAGTCGAACTGAGAACTGATGCTGACCGAACTTCAGCCCAACTATTTATACGATCCTGCTTTAGGACTCGGCCTGACATTGCACCAATGGCCACCACTTTGCTCAATGGCAACTTGAACGAGACATTTTTGTCGGTGCCGATTCGAATGACCATTTTCTGGTCAGGGCTACGCGTAGGAAAATTTCCGCAGCCGGCTTATATACATAATATGGAAAAAAGGCGGTGCTGATTCATTAAACTTCAATGACGATGGTTTCAATTATTTTTTTTAATGGTTCAGTTATATTTGAACTATTTCGGTTATTGATTTTCTATTTTAAAGCTTTTTAGAATATTGAAAATATTTTTAAAAATAATGATGATTTTTTTTATTATTCACTTTTTTTACTTTCATCTGAGTGAACCGATTTTAAATTCGAAATAAAATTGTTCTGGATTTTTCCACTTAATTCCAACAAAATTGGTACCTACCATAAAACGAAAGGTCCGGTTGAAACATGATGACTTTGAGTAAATTTCAAGGATATAAGGATAAATATTGTACCTCCATCCTGGATTGACATATAAAGGGCACATATTGCCATTTAAGAGGAAGAAATAAAAAAAAACGAGGCAAAATTTAAATTATAATACATAGCTATTGGGCATTCACGGTTAACTTGTACTATCGAAAAATTCAAGAGTGTTGATAATTACATGTCCTGATTTAAAAAATAAATTTGAATAATTAGATTTGATTCAATGGGAAAATAAATTTAAAAAAAATGGTATGACCCTAAGTTTTGTTCCACCTCCGTTGGACGAAATCGCATAGAAAGTAGTATTTAAATTGAATATTTGAAGATTTTGTCATATCGCTGTATTCATTTTTGTTTCGGGATCGATTAATTTTGAATTTTAGCCATCGGCGCTATGCATTGAGATATGTCATAAAAAGTAACGACCTCACGTGCAATAAATAAAAATTCGTGTTTTGTATGCAACGTGACGATATTTGTCAAAAAGTGTAACACGTTTAACGAGCTTTGAATTATACATAGTTAAGGGCAATCTATATTTATTTGTTTTCGTAATGATTCATTCAAAAAATTAGATTAATACTCTATTTATTCAACAACCGATCATTATGTATAAAAATTACTAAATACAGATTTATTTTTAAATTTTCATACAAATTATTTTCAAATTCATAGAATAATATCAATAGTTTAATCTTTTTGATTGTATTGTAGTTAGGCGATAAAGAGAGCAACCTGTGGATGGATACACCTATCCATTTATAAAATCTCATCAAAAGGCATTATCATTCAATTTATTAATACAATAAGGAAAAGTGTCAGAACTTTCGATTTCATATCACAAAAGCCTTGTTCTGCAATTAACGCTACATATAATATATTGTATATGATGATGATGACGTGGAACATTCATGTTTAATATCGAAAACAATCTCATTTTATTTATATAAAAAAGAATAATTGAATGCAGCATTTAAACGAGCGCGCATGAAAAGTTTCTGTAATGACAATTGCACCACTTAAACAGTCAGATCGTTTTTGCACAATCGCGTATCGCTGCAGTTAGATGGACGGTTCTGTTTTTGCGAACCGGTAGCATTTGCGACACGAAACGAGTACGACATTATCCATTATGTGCGAGAAATGCAAACGAACGAGAAAGGTTGCGGCGCAAGTGTAGCAATTTTCTTGAGCACGACCTTCACCCCGATTCGGCGAACTCGACCGGATATTTCGCGGCGGTCTTCCTCATGGTTACAAGATGGCTTTTACGATTGTTCGCGGTCTGGTTTTTAAGCTCATACCGAGTCGTGTACATTTGTGTTAGTTGGGTGTTTTCGTTTTTGTCTTTGTGCATTTTGATGGTGCTTAGGAAAAATTGTGGATGATTTGTGTGATGTGTGTATATTAATGACGTTGAAGGCATTGGTTTTCATCTATGATGATAGGTGATTGTTAGCAGATGTATGTATAATACAATAATTGCGGGTTTCGCGCTTTAAATTAAAAAGTTATCAGAGCATTGATGTCTAATTTGTTGAATCTATATTTAATATGAAAGTTATGATTCAAAATGAATAATATATAACATAATTAAATTGTATGTTTTGAATCAGAATGAAAAATATTGGTTTGAAAAATTGAGGAAATTTCTTGTAAATATCGGATTCGGGTTTTTGAGTTTCGTGCTTTAAAATTTAAAAATTCTTATAGCGTAGATATCTAATTAGTTTCATTGATGTTCGAATTTTTAAGCTCTTTGCGAATGGCCTTTGACTAATCACTAACGCTTCTCGGTCTGTTGGGCAAAAATCATAGTATTGTTTATATTTATGCGTTTTCGTTCATTTGACGCAACATTGTAAAGTATGAACCAGCCGTTCTCATTATCTAAAAATAATTCATAATTACATTATGAAATGAAAGAAAAAAAAATTATACGTAAGTGCTTTTTCACTCACCCCTGAGAAAGTTTCCAATGAGATTGTTACCATACCCATAGCAGAAAATTCAAGTGGACGACTAGAGCGTAAAAGGAACAATTGTATATCTTTTTCAATAGTTCCTTGAATGTCATAGTTTTCCCAATTGCAAGAATAACAAATATCACCAACCAAAGTTGCCTAGAAATATGAAAGATTTTTCAGAAAGTACTTAAATACTCATTTTATTTAATTAGAATTTTTGTATGATACTTTTTCCGTAAGCTTTGTTCCAATAGCATTTGGTATGAACAGTTGTACCACGGTGCCAGAAAATAGCAATACAAAAATAACTGGAAAATTTCCATTATCTATTCCCTGAAACGGATATATTTACTATTGTATTATTAATTATTCCATTAAATAATCTTGAATAAACTCACATCAGATATTTGAAAACCAGATAAACAAAGCTCAAAAGAACTCAGAACCATTTGATTTAAAATAGGCAACCCCAACACGTTCGAAGCTTGTTCTATGAACCTGAAATATTTAAAATATATTTTAATTTCCTTTTCGACATGGAAATATTTTTAATTTGTTATAAAATCTTACTCCAATATCTTTTGATGTCTTTGTACAATATTTTTCATTTTTTGTTTAAGTACTTTTTTTTTTAACTTCGATAACATCATTTCATTATCCATAAACTCGAACAGTTCATTAAAGTTTAAAGATATTATATTAAACTGGCCCATCGAATGTACGACGAATTGTATAATCAAACCGATATAAGCTACGAGAAATATTTGAATATTGCATGATTTTTCCATTTACATCAATTTTAATTAATTCACTCCAAATTTTATGTTTAAATAATGAACATACTTGTATATATTACGAATACATGAAATACAACCATAAAATCGCAAATCAGAAAAATTTCATATACAGGCGTTTTATATACGTCTACATTTGGTAGCCAAATTTTAAAAGCAAATGGTCTTTTATCGTCAGCGTTGAAATCGTTTATGAATTGCTGAAAAATTATTTCAACGACTGGTTTCAACATATGACCAAAAGAAATTACGAACGCAATGACATTCCATGTCATAGTCAGTTGCCAAATAACCAATTGACTATCGAAGAAAATTTTTCTGAAAATAAGAAAGGTATCAATATTTTTGTAAACGAATTTGTTTTATATTCATTACCTAATTCTATCAGGTGCTGTTTTCATTTCAATGAAATCCTTTTCGATAATATCGTATAATTTAAGCACTTTTTTATTATTAATCAGAAACGTAAACTGTTGAACGAACATAACATCGACGATCAATAAATAGGCCAAACTTTCAGACATTTCTGGTATATTTTTCATTTTTATGCAGTGGTATACATTGAACGCCATCATGCATATGCCGAGCATACAAAAGCACAAATTGAAAAATGGAAAAATGAATCTGATCTTGGAATTTACATTGTTCAAGAACAATCCATTAGTTATCAGACCAATCTTGATCATACTCTGATAGTCACACATACTGATATCCCTTTCGCTGATGTCAAAACTTCTTTTGTTGAAAATGTTCAACACTTTTCCGATCATGTTGAAGGCTTGAAATGGAATGAAAAATGTCCTGTTTCCTTTATTATTACTACAGAGTTTTTAAAACTGTGGAAAAATTGAAGCTGGTTTTATGTTAAATATATTTGAATTTTTGAATAATTGAAGTTTTAATTTTTTTAAATATTTTTTTTAATAATTATTTTTATTACTGAAATAATAAATCAAATCGAGAATAAAATATTTCATATAAAACAATTAATCGGTCACACAGTTTTAAACGCGATATTCAATTACTACATTCGAAAATTTACGAGCTTTAAACATCAATGGCATAATAAAAGATCCTCCATGCAACTAATGAGGTACTGCACAACAAAACCTATAATTTCAGCCTTTAAAAAAAATGAATTGCAAGGATACGATGTATCAAATTAGATTACAAAGTATTACCTTATTATCTTTTTGATAATTTAATTGGCTTTACAATGTCATATCGTTCATATTTTTTGAGTGCATTATTCATAAAAAAATAGTATGTTTAATTTAATCTATTGTATCACATTCAGCCTTTTTGACTTGATTCTGACTTGATACTGATGCATTAATTCAAAATTTCAAACCCAATATCTATCTATCTATCTATCTATACTATTATAAGTATGAAAATTTGTTTGTCATAATAAGTCACTTTTAAAATAATTAAACTTTGCTGTTTAGAAAAAGTGGCTAGGGCTACAAAAATTCCCAAAATCCAATAAAACATCTTCAAAAATATTAGAATAGAGACAGACGACAGTCTCATCGCTCAAAAATGCCGATTAAAGAAAAAAAATAACTCACAAAATCGGCAATTTCCATTTTTGAATTTGTATGGACGGCCATTTTTCGTGGTCGTTCATTTTTTTTTGAAACGCTGTCATTCACCATCGTTTTCGAACGATTATCATCGTCGTGAAGTGATCTTACGGTTTGAATACGATTTTCTATAGTAAAAATACGAATTCGAATATTGTTTTTTTTAGATTACGTTCAAATAAATGATATTAAAATATTTTCAAAATGCGTTTTTTCGATAAATTATTATTTTTTAAACAGATTACAATGTTTATTTCTAGATCTCAATATTAGTGAGCCTGTACGTAAGGTGGAGCGATGGGGGGTGGGCCCAAAGGACCCACGATACGAGGCCCGTAGAGCCTAGTCGATAAGCCCAAAGGGCCTCCCAGAATATTCTTCATAAAATAATCGATTGGTTTCGCTTTTTCAGTTTATATTTATCTGTCATCTAGACTTTTCAGAAAAAAAAACCCGGGCGAATGCCGGGTACTACCGCTAGTATTATTATAAGTATAAAAGTTTGTCTGTCTGTCTGAATCCATTTCAAATAAATTCATTTTGTCGTTTGATACAAATTTTACCTATATAGTAGTGTATTTTTTTTTATTTATTTTTTATTTTTTATTTATTTTTTATTTTTTTATTGGAGGAGTACTTTCACGTACCCCTCCGCCCCTTTCATCCTGTTTTTTATTGTACAGGGTACTAACTCCTACCTAATATTTATCTGCTATCCTAATTTTAATATCTACTAGTCTACCTAAGTACTCAGTCACAGTCACTCCAATCAATCAAACATCCTTCGTCAAGGAACATTCATTCGTCTTACACACCATCTAAACTATTAGTCCTATTCATATTTATTTATTTCTTATTTTATCTTGTTTTTTTATGTTCTATTTACAAACTTACATATTACATTTATCAATATATTTACAACATACATAGAAAGAAAAAAAAAATTCTTAAATCTAACACATATGTATATCATTTTGAAGCATAACTATCATATAATGTAAAACATACAGAACTTATTTTCATATATGTTCATATATGTAGACTATTTACAAAAGTATCTTATTCTAATATTTCTAATTTAACACATATAAAGTAAAATACATAAATATGTAGATATTACTTATTCTAGCATTGTTGTTAACATAAAAGTTTATTTATTAAATTACAAATAACATATTTACAAAATCAAAATCAAAGAAAAGTTACAAGCTATAATAAGGGTAGGGGTAGGGCACCGATATCAATTACTCTCATCATTCATGTCTATCGTACACTCTACCATCCTCTTCAAACATTCCCCAATTATATTCAAACCCACACCATCCTCAATCGCCTCTTGAAAACCGTTCATACAAAAATCTATTTCTGCCTTCGCACATATTTCCCGCCATGCATTCCTTTCGTCATTCAAGCGATCACATTCAAATAACAAGTGATAAACATTCTGCTCACTCACACCATCACACACACAGTACGGATCATCTCTCAAACAGAATATTTTTAGGTACGCCCTGAAACACCCATGTCCAGTCAATGCCTGGTTAAGGTGATAGGACCATCCATTCTTTCTGACAAACTTAAGCGCTGATCCGACAGTCATAAAGAAATCTTTCACACCCGAAGCCTGAGCACTACTAAGAAAACTCTCATTCCAATTTTCATATGTCACCTCACGAATCTTTTTACAAGCATACTTCATATCAAAGCAGTCGTATGCTGGTGCGGTATTACGTCTACACGCTGCATTGTATAGTAGTGTATTAGACCCTAATGCAGGCCTCGGCAACCTTTTTTGGCCGCGGGTCAGTGTAAAAAAAATGTGATTATTAAGAAGACTATTCGGGTCAGTGGATATTTTAATGTACTTATTAATAAAACATCTTCAGGTTCATAAAAAAAAAATTATTCTAAAAGTAATTACAAAATACTTTCAAATTTTAGTATTAAAATAACAATATTTATTTTATTACTTATTATATGTATTATGAATTTGTAACGGGTCAACTTAGTCAGGTGTGAACTTAAATGTGAAGAACTCAGGTGGTGTTATAGTAGACGAAATCTGCGACCCCTTATTAGGTCACAGATTCTCAGGTGAAGCTGAAGATGAGTTTGATGAGCGAAACAGGTGAACTTGGCCTTGAACACCTGTTTGCGTATGAGGATAGGTAGATGATCTCATGGGTTTCGCCAATGAAACCAAGGGTTACTCGAGTCGATAACACAGCGTTTATTGATAAAATTAATTACAGGTGTTTACACAGAGTTTACAAGTAGTTTTAAGTTTAAATAGAAAGTCCAAAAAATAGCGAAGTATGCGACTCCACGCGTTGAATCTCCAGTCAGATTGACCACGCACGAGAGATTCGCGGGGCGACGTTGTGTGAAAGTTGAGAGTAAGCTTAAGAAAAGCGATTCTGCAGGAAATGAGAGACGGAAGCCAGCTTCCGAGCGGTCAAATGCCAGAGAATAGTTCTATTGGTCCAGGTCGGCCGAGGTGTACCCCCAGCGCAGTTTTAACCATAGAATCAAAAGCAATTCTGCAGGAAATGAGAGACGGAAGGCAGCTTCCGAGCGGTCAAATGCCAGAGAATTTACTCATGAGACAGTCACACGATGTCTTGTCGATTTTCGGAAAAAGGTCCCGTTTATATGGCCGAGCACTGTGCCCCTTCCTTTCGGGATTTCTTACACGTGTCGATAATTGCCCTTTGTCATCGACGGAAACAAAGGGGACCTTCAAGACGGTTGATGAACTTTGGGCGTCCTTTTCTATGACCGGGTCCCGAATGTTTGGTGTCCCTATTTGGGATCGACGTCCGGATGGCGTGGATTGTTGTACTTCAATCTAAATAGGAGATGTAGATGACATCTCTCTTGTACACGATAATACATGGTGTTTTTAAATATGATGTATCTGTTCCACTTCAAATGGTTGGATGTGTGCTGATTTCGTCTGGGACCCGGAACTAATGGTGTTGATGACTTTCTTCGGGTTTTGAGTGATAAAACTATGTTTTATATGCGACGCCGTGGAGTCTGTCGCTGGGTCGGGCGCGCTCGCTTTTAATAGCTCTGTCGTAAAAAACGTATGCGCGTTGGGTCCCGGATCGAATTTTCGATCGATGATTTTATATTTGCGATTGCGAAAAATTTACGACGTTACAAACTCTATTTATAAAAGATTTCTTCGTTATGAATGACTTCCCTGATGCTGAATTTCTGACGTCAATTTCGTCAAGTTTGGTGAATATTTAGTCACCTTAAGACGAATACTAGCGTCTGAATTTTGGATAATCAAACTGCTTCTTCTCTTACTTAAGATATAATTCATATGTGAAAATATTTGTTCGCATTTGTAAGTCGAACCAAAAGCAGATAAAATTGCGAAGCCAATTTTTTTTTAAAGACGAAAACTTCGCAGGAAGTAAAGCCCAACACGTCGATATCGTAAAAAGATTATTATCTTTTGTCCTTTCTAATTCTTTTTGCAATGTTTTGAATTTATCAGTCCACAACACTGGCTTACAATTCGTTAGCTATAATACACTTTGTCTGATCCTGACCAGTTAAAATATATTTCCATTGTGTCAGATGAAATAACTACGTAGGTTAGATAAAATATATTTTATCTAGTCAAAATATATTTGAACTGGCAAATACACTTTGACTGTAACAATACATACGAGTATATTAAAAAATAAAACAAAAAAACAAAATGATATTTGCGAAACTCAAATGGGTCACTTGAAATCATCAAACGGGTCACTTAGTGACCAGCGGGTCATAGGTTGCCGAGGCCTGCCCTAATGTATAACTAATTGGGGTACTGCTCAATAAAACCTATAATTTCAGTCCTCAACAAGAGAAAATTGCAAAATAATGATATACCGAATAAGATTTCAATACAAAGCCTTTTGTCGTTTTAACAATTAGATTTGTCTTATTATATCACTATCGAGCGATTATGAGTTTTGTGTTTTTTTTACCGGGAAATTATTTGTGCGTTGATGTATAATACATATATTTCAGGGTAAAAGTGATCTTTGGCATACATACGAATTTAAGTTGGCACCTCAGAAACATGTTTATACACGTACATACATGCACCAATACTCATTCGCAGTTTGATAGCTGGTCGGAAACTTTTACGATAGAGACTTATAAAATATTTTCGATTTGTGAATACCTGATTGAATAAGATACGTTCAATAAATGTGACGCAAAAAAAGCTAACCTAACCTAACCTAAACACGCGTTTAGTAATAAATACGTTCAGACTTTTGACTGATTGTGAGACATGCGGCATTATAAGTGTGTTTAGTTTTCCCTGAATGAGAAATGCGGCTTTTGGCCCAACCCCCACGTTCAGTTTTTCTGTAAGGAAAGTGGAAGTAAACACGTCGTTTAGCGTAGCGTAGTTTACTCCAAACTGACGTTGCAAACGTCGGAATATTTTCAACCAACTGTCAAACTGCGAATGAGTATTGATGCATGTACGTGTATAAACATGTTTCTGAGGTGCCAACTTAAATTCCTATGTATGCCAAAGATCACCTTTACCTATTTCAGAATATTACTGATTTATGTTAGGATTAAAATTAAGCTTAAAAATTTTTCAACGGTAGAGTAAAAATCAAAAACATTTTATTATCATTTCATGATTTTTTTACAAACATTTTAAATATAATTATTTTACTACAGATTCATTTTTGTTTATGTGATGAAAACGATAAATTTTCGGTGATTATTAAAACTTATATGTTGTCGTTCATGTGACGCAACATCGTGAAATATGAATAAGCCGTACTCATTATCTGAAAAAAATCCATAATTACTGAATGAAATTAAATTGGTACGAATTTAAGTGATTTTTTTTCACTTACTTATAATTTCCACTTACCCCTGAGAATGTTTCCAATGACATTTTCATCAAGCCCATAGCAGTAAATTCAACTGGATAAGTAGAGCGCAAAAGGAACAGTTGTATATCTTTTTCAATAGTTCCTTGAATATCATATTTTTCCCAATTGCAAGAATAACAATTATCACACACCAGAGATCCCTGGAAATAAAAAAAATTTTCAGTAAGTAAGTATGTATGTATAAAAATTTATTTATTTTTTGATTAAAATTTGTTTATGATACCTTTTCTGTAAGTTTTGATCCAATCAAATTTGGTATGAATAACTGAACCACGGTACCAAAAAATAGCAATAAGAAAAGAACTGGAAATTTTCCGTTATCTATGTCCTGAAATGCATATAATTATTATCGTATTATTTATTATCATTTTTAATAATCTTATATAAACTCACATCAGATATTTGAAAACCAGTCAAACAAAGCTCGAAAGAACTCACAATCATTTGATTTATAATGGGCAACCCCAATACTTCCGAAGCTTGGTCTATGACACTAAAATATTTAATTTATATTTTAGTTTATTTTTTGGTATCGAAATATTTCAAAAATATTATTAAATTTTACTCTAATATCTTCTGATGTCTTTGTAAAATATTTTTCATTTCTTGTTTAAGTAATTTTTTCTTTAACTTCGATGGCATCATTTCATTGTCCATAAATTCAAGCAATTTGTGAAAGTTTAGTGAAATTATATTGAACTGGCCAATCGAATGTACGACAAATTGTATAATCAAACTGATATAAGCTATAGAAGTACTTAAATATAATATTTCATGAAAATTATATTTTTATAAATTTTTACAAAGTTCTAAAAATTAACGTACTTGTATATGTTAATATTGAGTGAATTATAACCAAAACCTCCAAAAACAAAAAAAATTCATATACAGGCGTTTTATGTACATCTACATTTGGTAGCCAAATCTTAAAAATAAACGGTCTTACATCATTAACATCATAATCTTTTATGAACTGCTGGTAAATAATTTCGGCGAACGTTGTCATAGAATAACTAAAACCAATTGCAAACGCAATGAAATCCCAACTTATAGTCAGTTTCCATATAAGCAATTGATTATCGAAGAAAATTTGTCTGAAAATAAGGACAATATTAATATTTTTTTGAAATAAATATATTTTTACACTCATTACCTAATCTCATCGGGTGCTGTTTTCATTTCAATGAAATCTTTTTCAATAATATCGAACAATTTACGCATTTTCTTATTCTTATATAGAAACGTACACTGATAAACAAGCAAAATTTCGACGATGACTAAATAGGACAAACTTTCAGACATTTCTGGTATATTTTTCGTTTTTATGCAGTGGTATGCGTTCAACACCATCATGCTAATGCCAAATATGTAATAACACAAATTGAAAAATGGGAAAATTAATTTGATCTTGGAATTTGAATTGTGCAAAAACAGTCCATTAGTTATCAGACCGATCGTGATTATATTCTGATATTCACACATACTGATATCCCTTTTGCTGATGTCAAAACATTTTTTGTTAAAAATGTTCAACAATGTTCCGATCATATTAAATGCTCGAAATGAAATGCACATTGTTCTGTATTTTTCGTTATTCGTATAGAGCAGACCTACACAAACTTTTTTGCGTACCGCATTAAAATAAAAAAATGACTAAAGGCCCGCCAATACAAATGAGATTTTTATAAACATATTTTTTTTATCGTGAAAAAAATCAAGATTCAATATAAAAAAATTAAGTTTTCAATAATAATTTTTGACAATTTAACGACGCGATTGAAATTGTTTTTTGATTTACTAATTTCAGATGTAAATTTTGTTGTCAAAATTTATAAATTCATCCGCTCGGGAACGGTAGGCCACACGAAAATGCATAACGGGCCATATGTGGCCCGCGGGCTGTAGTTTACCCAGGTCTGCTATAGAGCTTTCAAAACTGTGGAAAAATGATAACTATTATTCAAGCTTTTTATAATATAAAAAATATAAATTCATTGGTAAATAATTTTAGTTGAAGCTTTTGATTGTAAATAAGTTTTCAACCAATATTTTTGTGACCGAACACATTTGATCAGTCCCAAAGTTTTAAATTCGAAGTTGAATTACTACATCTAATTATTCAAAAATGTATGTACTCTAAATATTAATAACATAATAAAAGTCTACTGTATAACTAATTGGAGTATTGCAGAATAAAGCCTATAATTTCAGTCTTCAACAAGAGAGAATTGCAAAATAGCGATATATCGAATAAGATTACAATGGGAAGCCCTTTGTTTTTTTAAAAATTTAATTTACTTAATTTAAAAAAGCTTAAAACTTTTTATTTGATTTCAAATATGATTCATAGGTTTGTTTTTAATAAACTCTAAAATATTTAATTTATTTTGAGGGTTTAACACAATTTATTAAATTGACCTATTATATAATATTTCGATACATACATCAGCACATAATTTCGATAAGTAATTTTCATGAAAAACTCAAATTATTTAATAACGTATTCATTTAAATCCAACATATAATATTATACATAAATAATAAACCATTACGAATACCAAATAAGTATTATATAATATATTAATTATTTTCCGATTTAACACAGAAAAAAATCGCTTTGAAAGGTTAAAGCAATCTTATCTATTTTTAATCGATCTATTTATTAACCAAGTTTTTAATTACATCACAAATTATTTTTCGAGTGATTTTAGAGGTTTTTGCGTAAAAAAAATGATATTGCAGCCTTTTAAAGGTTGGCAGGAGTGACGAATCAATTTTTGTTCGAAAAATTAATGGTGAATGTATCCGCAATTCGATTATCGATTAATTCTAGCGCACCTTGAATATATCCTTGAATATATCCTTTTATAATATTTTTTCTCGCTTAGACGATGAATATATTAAATATTTTAATCGAGTATTAAAATTGAATTTTATGGTAATAAACTAATTATTCTTATGGAAAATTAAGATAAACGATCTGAAATTTTTATATAGAAATTATTCAAAATCGTTTTATTCAACATTCAAAATCATTATTTTTTCAATAATGTTGTTAAACTGGTCTAGCCGTATATGTAAGTATTATTTATCAAATATATGTTAAAAGATCGTGGGTTGCTATAAATTGATGGTTGTTGATTTCTCAATTTCCAACGACAAAATTGAATTTCGCGAGTCATAAATATTTGTTATCGATAAGAGCCCACCATCCCGCCTGTTACATGCACCCCACTCTATGCCAGCTTCCTGAGCCGGCTTATAGTCCGGGTAATAAAGACAAATCACTTCGCAAAAATTAGCGGAAATCTGAATTTTTGTATTAAGTTTAATATTGCGGTTCTTAATACAATGTTGAAATTCCCCATCCTCCCCTTTTAAGATAAAATTTTTATGGGGGGTCAAAGGTGAATGAAAACGGTTCTTCGTAAATATCTCGCTAACTGTCACTTTTACAGAAATATAATGTATCTCAAACTTATAGCTTAGAAAATTTACTATAAAAAAGATATAATAATATTTATTTGTACAAGTAATAGTTTTGGAGATAATTCGATTAAAAGAATTGGTATTATTTCATATGCATGTACGTACGTAGAGAGCTCAAAAACTTCTAAGAAAATGTTTGTAATTCATAAACAGAACAACTTATTTAAAAAAAAAAAAACGATTATAAACCTTTTTATTGTTAGATCATGTGGTATAATTATCAGTGCTGGGAGATATCTAATTATGGTTTTATATCAATTTGAAAAATTAGCGGCATGTAGGTAGAGAACTAAAAATATTATAAGAAAATATTTTTAATTGATAAACAGAAGAAATTATTAAAAAATAATTAGCACAGCTATAAACCTTTTAATACTTAGTTTATGTGGTATATTTATCAGTGCTTTGAAATATTTACGTAAGATTTTATAACAATTTTAAAATTCAACAATTCTGAATTCTAAGTTCTATTCAAAATTTAAAATAGTTATAAAATCATTAGTAGGTACCTCCCGGAATTAAAAATAATACCATATAAACTAAGTATTAATTGATTTATAATGGTGTTAAATATTTTTTAATAAGTTATTTTGTTAATGAATTAAAAAAAAAATTTGAATTTTTTTTTGCTTACATGTGTATACTATTGAATTTTCAAATCGATATAATATCATGTGTAGATATTTTGCAGCACTGAAAATAATTCCACATAAACTGGGTGTTAAAAGGTTTATAATAAAGTTAATTATTTTTTAATAAAAATATTAATTTATCAATAAAAAAAAATCTTTGAATTTTTTAAGCGTTTCGCGTGAATACCGAAGAATTTTAAAATTGATATAAAATCATCAATAGAAACATCCCGGAAATAAAAATAATAGCACATAAACTAGATATCTTATGATTTATAATGGCGTTAATTATTTTTTGATTAGAATTTTTGTTTATGAGTTAAAAAATAATCTTTGAATTTTTTAAGTGTTTCGCGTGAATACCGATGAATTTTAAAATTGATATAAAATCATCAATAGAAACATCCCGGAAATAAAAATAATAGCACATAAACTAGATATCTTATGATTTATAATTGCGTTAATTATTTTTCGATTAGAATTTTTGTTTATGAGTTAAAAAATAATCTTTCAATTTTTTAAGTGTTTCGCGTGAATACCGAAGAATTTTAAAATTGATATAAAATCATCAATAGAAACATCCCGGTAATAAAAATAATAACACATAAACTAGATATTTTAAGATTTATAATGGCGTTAATTATTTTTCGATTAGAATTTTTGTTTATGAGTTAAAAAATAATCTTTGAATTTTTTTAAGCGTTTTGCGTACATACCGTTGAATTTTCAAATCGATATAAAATCATTAATCGATACATCCCGGAAATAAAAATAATAGCACATAAACTAGATATCCTAAGGTTTATAATGGCATTAATTATTTTTTACTTTACCACAACGATGGTATGGAAAGAACTGCGCGTTTCATGAGAATATAAAAGTTATAACTTTATAAATCGAATTATCTCCAAAACAGTTACTTTTACGAATAAATATTAAGATATATTTTTTGTAGGAAAGGTTTTAAACTATAAATTTGATTTTAAATAATTTTTCTGTAAATGTGACAGTTAATGAGATATTTACGAAAAATCGTTTTCAGTCACCTTTGACCTCCCATAAAAATTTTATCTTAAAAGGGGAGGATGGGGAATTTCAACATTGTATTAAGAAACGCAATATAAAATTTAATACAAAAATTCAGATTTCCGCTAATTTTTGCAAAGTTACGGCTATATTTTGTCTTTATTCCCCGGACTATTAGCTGGGTACCAGCAACACTAGGCGAAACTACGGGCGCCACATTTACATTTATTGGGAACTTTACATTTAATTTTAACTAAGCAATCGCGAAGGTCCTGCTTTCCGGGGGGCATACGGAATGCCAGGCGAGGAAAATTTAACGAAATATGTCTTTCCGCGAACTGACCCTCTTAGCGAAGGTGCAGAATGCACGAAAGGCGAATTTCGAGGAAACGAGGTCTATATTGGAAGTAGGCAAGCGGTCAGGGAACCCAGAAAACAAGTCCTTTCTTTCATTTTCTGCCAGAGAGCAAGACCACAGGATATGATCCGGGTCCTGGATCTCTCCGCAGGCACAGTGAGGGTCATTTCGCAAACCAAGATACGTGAGCTTGGCAGCGAACGCGCCGTGACCCGTCAAATAAAATATTTGTTATATTATTAATCATTAATAATGTGAAAATATTAAAACTAAACGATCATTCAATTGCAGTACAAATTTTTGGAAAAATAATTTGTTTATGGAATTATTTTTATTCTTATTTAATTGTTTGAATTGCTTTAAATACACTTATTCCCCGATTTTCTATGAAAAAAGTACTTAAAAAAGGCTATGAAATACAAAAACATGACATGGGTTCCAAAGTAAAAACCGGGTAAATAGATATTTTAAATCCATTTAGGAAGATTGGTTCAAGAAAATCTGCGAAAAAAGGTTTAAAATATATTCGAAAAATAAAAAAAGTATTAATATAAGAATTTATTTATCAATTACAATTGTCATATATGTATATGTGTGTGGATAAATATGTTATATATAATTTATTGTTTAAAAAAAATTGATATTCTTTCATCCTCATTTTCATTTGTGTCTTCTAAATTCTAGAACAATATTTTTTCGCTGATTCGTCATCACTTGAAATAATGCGGAATTCCGAGACCAGTGATTGTTTAATTTTAATTTTAATTTCAATTTTTCGTAAACAAAGTCAAAATATGCCTGTTAAAAAAATTATTTTTCTTGACTGCGTTAAAGTGAAACCGCGTGTGAATGTGTATATCAGTATATGCAATTGTCATGATAAAATTCATAAAAGTTTTCTCACTTTATCTAAAAATATGAAGAATTTTCGAAAATTTCTGGAAAAGTAATTTCTGTTTAACAGTATGAGACTGTATATGTAATAATATTATATTTGCTAATAATATTATATTATCACATGATTTCAACAATTTGGAAAAAAAATTAACTATATTTTCGTAATGTATTAAGAAATATTCTAAATTGGATTTGTTTAATGAAAAAATATTCTAATGCTCGATCCGATTATTTTTTGTTATTTATCTTCGTACGTATTCTCAAAGCCTCGTCGTTCATATGATTTATGAATTTCTTCGTTGAACTAACAGTCTCTTCCAGTCTCTTCTTTAAACAATTATTCTTTTATTATTAGAATTAAATATATTAAATTAATGCAAATAAAACGATAATTTTTGTAATAAAAAAATATTATAAATTAACTATTCTTTTATATTTTAACAGTTTTTCCCATATTTTTGATCCGAAAATAAAATAAATCGATAAAAAAATCACTTATATGAAAGTAGATTAAAAAAGTACCTACTGAATATTTGTAGGCAAAATGAATTTACATCCATATCCATTAATATGCTTATTCATAATTTATCACTTTTGAGTGATTTGGCTTTATAATAACATTAGTTAGATTAATTAATGGAGTATTTTCAGAATTTTATTGATAATGTAACGTTTTAATTGATAATGTAACGTTTTAATTGATAATGTAACGTTTTAATTGAAAATGTAGTTAGTAAATATTTTCTTCAATGGAACTAAAATCGAATCATTTTTTTAATGAAAGAAATCTTCTTCACTGTATTATAAAAACTTATCAATTTTCGTTAAACTGGCGTAACATTGTGAAATATGAACAAGCCGTGCTCATTATCTGAAAAAAAATCATAATTACAATATCAAATTCATAAAAATAATAGTGTACGGATTTTAGTGCTTCATCACTCACCCCTGAGAATGTTTCCAATGATATTTTTACCATACCCATAGCAGAAAATTCAAGTGGACGACTGGATCGCAAAAGGAACAATTGTATATCTTTTTCAATAGTTCCTCGAAAATCATATTTTTCCCAATTGCATGAATAACAATTGTCACTGACCAGAGATGCCTGGGAATTCAAAAGAGTTTTTGGTAAAACTGAGAAAATATTTTGATGACTATTTTAGTCAAATATTGAATAAATTTTTTGTGTTGCCTTTTCTGTAAGTTTTGATCCGATAGCACATGGAACGAACAACTGTACCACGGTGGCAGAAAATAGCAGTAAGAAAATAGCTGGAAATTCTCTATTATCTATTCCCTGAAATGTACATACGTATTTTTGTATTATATAATAATAAAAAAATTTTTTAAATTTATAATCCGTTACACAAGCTCACATTAGATATTTGAAAACCTGTCAAGCAAATCTCGATAGAGGTCAAAACCATTTGATTTAGCAAAGACAACCCCAACACGTCCGTTGCTTGGTCTATGAAACTAAAATATTTAATGTATACTTTGACTTACCTGTTATTGAAATAAAAATTTTAATCTATCTTACTCTAAAATCTTCTGATGTCTTTGTATAATATTTTTCATTTTTTGTTTCAATATATATTTTTTTAATTTCCATGACATCATTTCATCGTCCATAAACTCAAACATTTCAACAAAGTTTAGAGAAATTATATCGAACTGACCCATCGAATGAACAAACATTTGTATGATCAAATTTATTAAAGCTGCATAAATATTCAAAATATTTTATGATTATTCTATTTTATAAATGTTAATCAAATTACTTGGGTTTAAAAGATAAAATGAACGTACTTGTAGATGTTGTCATTATATGAAATAAACATATACTTTCCAAGAACTGTAAAATTTCATATGCAGGTGTTCTATATACATCTAAATTTGGAAACCAAATCTTAAAAATAAATGGTCTTTTATCATCAACATTAAATTCTTTTATGAATTGCTGATAAATAATTTCGATAAACGTTTTCATTAAATGAGCAAGACAAGCGGCGATCGCGACAAAATCCCAAGATATAGTCATTTTCCATATAAGTAACTGATTATCGAAGAAAACTTGTCTGAAAATAATAACAGTAAAGTTGTTGTTTTAAAGTAAATAATTTTATACGATTATATATACCTAATTCTATTAGATGCTGTTTTCATTTCAACAAAATCCTTTTCAATAATATCATATATATTAAAAGCTTTATTACTTTTAATCAAAAACGTCAATTGGTAAACGAATAATAGTTGGACAATCAATAAATAGGCCAAACTTTCAGACATTTCTGGTATGTTTTTTGTTTTTATACAGTGATATGTATTAAATGCCATCAAGAAAATACCGAACATGTAAAAGCACATATTGAAAAATGGAAAAATGAATCTGATCTTGGAATTAACATTATTGAAAAATAATCCATTAGTTGCCAGGCCAATCGTGATGATACTCTGATATTCACACATACTGATATCCTTTTCGTTGATGTTAAAACTTTTTTTGTTGAAAGTGTTCAACAGTGTTTCGATCATATTGAAAGCTTGTAATGAAATGCACATGTTCTGTTTTCTTCGTTATTCTTACAGAGCTTTCAAAACTGTAGAAAAATTAAATCTAACCTTATAGTAAATAACTATAAACTCATTTGTGAATAATTTTCAATGAAGCTTTTTGATTATAAATATTGTTGTGATCATAAACATGATTTTTACTATGAATTAAAGATTTCAAATAATACATTTAATCAGTCACACAGTTTGCAAAGTAATGTTCAATTACAATTATTCAATAATTTATGTATTCTACACGCAAATTATATAATAAAAGGCGTATCTTGCAACTAATTGAGGTAATGCACTATAAAGCTTATAATTTTAGTTTTCAATAGGAGTAAATCACAAGGCGACAAAATGTTGGATCAAATTACAAAGAAAATTGTTTTATTAAAAAAAAAAAAAATAATATATATATGAATTTAAATTTCCTCTATATAATTTCATTATAAACTATAATATTATATATTAGTAAAAATATTTTGTGTCACTTCTGATCTTGTTTATTTATCTAAATATATTTAAAGTGATATTATCCATTATTTAAAAATTATTTTATATGATAAATTCGTTAATTAATATATGGTATTGAAAAAAATATGAGTGGACAAATATATTTTATCGGTAGTGTATATACGATAGTTGTATCGATCCAATAATGAAATAAAACGACAATTTTAAAATGAAAATTTATTAAATAAAAATAAATAAATTAACTATCCTATTTCGAAAACTTAATGGTAGTAAGATGGGGCACCGTAAGCAAGAGGAGCAGCATATTTGGCGACTGGGGCAGCATAGGCGAGTGGGGAGACTACTTTAGCGATTGGGGCAGCAACCTTAACGCCCAAAGGTTCACGGTGGACGACAGCATTGAATCCATTGTGGGGATCAGCGGTGTATTCAACGGTGCGCTTGAAACCATCAGGGTCAACCAAAGAGTAGGATCCGTGGACGACGTCTCCGGAGCGGGATTCTTGTTGGTTCTTGGAGTCTCCGGTCAAATGGTCTTGGACGTCATATCCGTAGCTGTATTGAGGGTTGGGGTCGTAGTCAGCATCGATGGCTACCTTAGCTACGGCTGGAGCGTAGGCGAGGGGAGCGGCGATTTTGGCTACTGGGGCACCATAGCCCAAGGGGGAAGCGTAAGCTGGTTGGGCAATGTAGCCAGCGCGGGCTACGGCCACAACAGCGGCGAAGAACAAGACCTGAAATTTTCAAGGTGGTTATTTAACATATTAACATTAAAAGGCATTTTTATGTGCCCTATATATAATACATGTTAGGGAAATATATATTAAAATACATATATGTATATATATAAAAATTTATAAATATATATAAAATTATATAAAAATTATATAAATATGTATAAATATATATATAATTATATATATAAATATATAAATTATTGTTATATATTGAGGGAAAGTGATTCTCAATTTGTTAAGTATTGGGAGCATTTATTGTTAAATGGTTTAACAGATCAATGATACTTGATCAGGTCGTTTATCTATTAACTGATTATAGTATATATCGCTTGAATTTTATCACTCAGAAAAATAGTATTCTTAAGATATTTTACTAATTAATCAAATGAATTGAAAAAAGTTATAATTTCGATCATTAAGATGAATAAAAAACGGTTCTAATGATTAATTTTCAAAGAATATTAATCAAAAACGAGTTTTGATGATCACAAATATTTATATTATAATTACATGCATTATTAAGGAAAATATATTAAATTGTCACATGCATATAATTAATTAAGATCAAAGTCATTTTACGATTAGATATTTCGATGATTACACGTGGAAAATAATAAATTAATGATATCCTACTTTGAAAGCCATTTCAGTGTTTTCTGTGGAGCTGACTGTGATCAACTGTGCTGTTTTCAGCCAACCCCCTCGCTATTTATGCGAATTCGTTCACTTTATCAGTCTGATCGATTTTGAAGTCAATCAATCAATGCGTTTCGGTCATGGCCGAAAACCAGTCGCGATTCGGTTACAAGACGAAAGTTTCGCGAGGGACATTTAAAAAGTTGTGAATACAACTTTCAACAATGCCGTGATGATATTTGACATTAAAATTTATAATTTTCTTATACTTTGTAGTGATTTTATTGTATTATCGTTCGAACTACCGCTGTAGTTTGAGTTTCTTTTATCTTTTTTCTTTATGTTTCTAATTATCGAAAAACGAACGGTTTTTTGATCTTTCACGGTAATTAATATGTAAATATATATAGTTTATTTATTATGCATCGATTGAAATTAGAAATATAAAATACGGTCAAATTTATAAAAATTGCATTGAGATTTTAGATTAATATAAGGACTTAGTTTATAAGATATAACTATAGAAACATCAACACATTTACATATTAGTCTTATGCCAACTTCGAATCGACCACCGCAAAAGAATGATAACTTTTAAAACCCCCCTCGAATCATCTGTCAATCAACGGGGTGTCAACTTTTTTCCAACGCTCGTGACGATAATGGTGTCACAATGGACACTGTCCACAATTTCTGTCCATTCTGTCTATCTGTGTTTTAACTGATGTAATTTGGATCGACCTTACGTGCTGTATGCAAATCGTGTGGGCTTTCTTGTCCGTAATTAATCCAATGTCGCCAACTGCCCAAAACTATTGACCTACATTTTGAATTTTTTTAGTATCATTCTGCTCTTTTGATGAGATATTCTAGTATTGATATGGTTTTTTTTCAAAGGTTTATTTATTGTTGTTTGTGCGTTGTCGTGGTTTTGATCGTTTTTATATGGGTCAACTGACAAATCTGATTTTTTTTTCCGTTGGTGATATTTTAATATCGCATTATTTAATCTGATTTGAAATAAATGAGTTGTTTGGGTTCGTTATCTTTTCAGGATCAGGTATTTGTAATTGATGTTGGTCAATTTGTCGTTTAATTGGCGGTGACTTATTGTATTTATCGAACCAATAATTGTTTGGGGGATAAATTGGAAATATGCAAATTTGATTAGATTTTTTTCGATATATGTAATAATATATCAAATATTTTTTTACATATTCAAATATATGCGGTTATGTAATTAAATATAAACGCACTGCAATTTTCTAATAAATCTAATATCAAGATCGAGGTTGTCCATTTTGATATTTCGTAACGAATATCCAAGGAAAAATTCAAATAATTTACATACATTGTTATAAATCATATGTTTTTCACATACAAGCAATCCTCTCATATTGATCAACAGATTAACAACTCAATACAGTGAATAACAAATCTAAACAAGAAATCAAATCAAATTTATGCAAACCACTCAAAGATATCATCTCGATTTTTTTTTACCAAAGTCCAATTTTCTCTAAAGAATTACGACACCGGCATTTAATAACGCCATTAATCGGTCGCGAGTCGAAATTTATCACCTGCTAAATAAATGTCGTTCGCATTTCTATAGTGTAGCATGTATCGGTGAAATAATGAGCTCAAATCACGTACGTTATATAGTATAATGCATAATGGGTTGAAAAATGAAATGAAATGTTAAGAAAACGCATTGGGTTAGGTAAAATTTTATTAATTTTAGTACAAGTAAAAAAAAGTAATAAGTTGAAAATAATAATAAAGATTAAAAATATGTATTTTATGTCTAATTTAATATAAAAATGTGAATATTTTAATGATGGGTATGTATATAATATTAAGTGTATAGGTATATTATATTATATTGTATTGTATAATATTATTATATATGAGTAAGGTTAGGTTATTTAAAACTAAAAAAGTTAATTGTTTTTGTCTTTTAGTGACGTATATAAAACATAAATATGTGCAATAATAATAATAATAACAATAATAATAATAATAATAATAATAATAATAATAATAATAATAATAATAATAATAATAATAATAATAATAATAATAATAATAATAATAATGATGATGATGATGATGATGATGATGATGTTGATGATAAATGATAATGATAATAATAATAATAATAATAATAATAATAATAATAATAATATTTTAAAATTAAATTAAATGAAAATAAAATAAAATTATTTTCATACTTTTAAGTGATGATCGGATTATGATTTTTATTTATTATAGTAAAATGTTTGTTAAATACAACAAATAATGAACTGGATCAATAATATGTATTTTTAAATATAATGAAGTTTAAAAAATGTTAAATTTCGTTAAATTGGGTTAGAATAGTTGAGAATCAAAATTTCTCGTTTTCTAAGTCAAAATATTGTTGTTTTTTTTTCGTTTTTAAATCGTAACGAGATTTGTAAACTTATTATAAGGAACTATTTAAAAAAGAAGCATATAAAGTGTAAAAAAATATAAAAATTAACATTTTTTGGTTAAGTTAAGTTAGATCAGGTTATGACAGTGCGGAATCGGAATATACGAGTATAATACAATTCGCTGAATAAACGCTGTTCACTCGGCAATAATCCGACACGCACGGGAGAAATAATGAGTTCAGATCACGTAGTCAATATATTATGTGTAATGCGTTTTCGAAAAATGAAATTAAATGTCAGAAACGCAAACATCGACGGCTGCTAGGTGGATATAATGAGCGTTGCACGTACGCCGGGCGTGGCGGTTTTTAACTTTGAAATTTATTTCATAGGTCGTAAAAGTGCTCGCAATTGTGTCAATGCGATTCATAAACGAGACCTGGTCGTATTTAGTGCCGTTTTGAGGCTCACGTGAATTTTTAATAAAGTTGTACGATCGAAGAAATTGATAAAAAATTTTATGGCTCGTCGTTGCCTGATATATGGCCGATATTGTTCTTAAAAATGATCTGGTTTTTGTTTATTTTGAAGAGTTTTCAATTTTTTCTGATAAAAAGCGTAAAGAATTTTAAAATTATGTTTTCGATACAACACGAGCGAAAAGAAACTTAGCAGATGTTTTTATCTAAATTTAATTAAAAAATAAATTTCTTAATACAAAAAATAGCCATAAAAATATTCAAAATCCAAACTCAAAACCACAATATGAAAAACTTAATTTTTTATCAACAAAACAATATAAAACAATACGATTCAATAAAACAAACTTACACAACACCCATGACAAAAAAAAAATGCACCAATCTTTCGCAACATCGATACATTTTCGCACAGAATTTGTCACCGGCATCAGGATGATGTCAAAACACCGTTCGACCCACACGCCCGCGAACCGGGTGAATTTAAAAATTATGCACACATACACACGCTAGAGACACGGTTGGCAACTGAAAAATTGCGAAATTGTCGTATTTGTAATTATAATTAACCCTGATTCCGAGCGAGAACCGCTTGACCGCGCAGGACAGTTCGCATATAAATACGGCGAAAGCTCACCGGTATTGTCACATTTGGATTACGACTGTCTAGTTGTGCAGACAGAAGTTAATATCATTATCGAAATGTTCAAGGTAATTGTTCGTGTGATAATTGTATCAGTGGATTGTTTTTTTTTTTGTGTTTGAAATTAAGGCGGTTTTAATTTTTTTTGTTGGGAAATGTAAGGGGTGGTTTCAATTTTGTTATCACCAATGCATTGCATTTTTTTGTTGATTGGTGCTTGTCTTTAAAAATCAATGATTTATTTAAGAGTTTATAGGTTGATTTGGTTAAATTAGGTGTATTTTTTTAAAATATTTATTAGATTTTATTTTATTGAGTACTTTTCGAAATATAAATTTAATTTATGTTTTTTTTTAGTTTAAGTGTTGATCGTTGATGTTTTTAATTTTTTATCTCCAATCAATCGTAGTTATTTTTTTTTTGTATCTAACATTGATAATTGTTCATTTAAGTAATTTACATGTTTTTGTATTGATGAAAATCCATTTATTACATATTGACCATTTCTATGGTAATTCCTACTTAAAATAACAAATTACAATCTAAATATACAAACCTGTAAATTTGAATTTCAAAAATACCAATAATAATATAATTTTTTTTAACAGTTCTTAGCATTCGCCGCCCTCGTGGCCGTATCCCAAGCTGGCCTTATCGCCCAACCGGGACTGGCCTACTCCTCCCCATTGGCCTACTCTGCCCCAGTAGCCAAAATCGCCGCCCCCTTGGCCTACGCCTCCCCAGTCGCCAAAGTAGCCTACGGACCAGCTTACGCCAAGGTAGCCGTCGATGCTGACTACGACCCCAACCCTCAATACAGCTTCGCTTATGACGTCCAAGACCATTTGACCGGAGACTCCAAGAACCAACACGAATCCCGTTCCGGAGACGTCGTCCAAGGCTCTTACTCCTTGGTTGACCCTGATGGTTTCAAGCGCACCGTTGAATACACCGCCGATCCCCACAATGGATTCAATGCCGTCGTCCACCGTGAACCTTTGGGCGTTAAGGTTGCTGCCCCAATTGCTAAAGTAGTCTCCCCACTCGCCTATGCTGCCCCAGTCGCCAAATATGCTGCTCCTCTTGCCTATGCTGCCCCAGTTGCCAAATACGCTGCTCCCCTCGGATACGGAGCTGCTTCTTACTACCATTAAGTACTTGAACAATGATATAGATTTATTTATTTAATAAATTATTTATTCTATAATTTTATGGCTTTTATTTGAGTATGTTCTACAAAAAAAACTTTGCGAAAAAATATTTCACCTAATCCTCTTTTTAAACGGTTCTTGTTTAACTCGGTTTCGAAATAACACAGTTCTAGGAAGATGAACCGATTATTTTTTTTACACGGATTTTTCACTTTAACACGGTATAAAAATAATAAAAATATTTTTTATCATGCCACAATGGTAAGATTCGGTGCACTGATAAAAATACTGATATAATTATACATATGTATGTAATTATATGTTAGTTATTAAATAAAAATTTTCGATGTTTTTTGATGGTTTTAGTACGAAAATTTTTCACTTTACACATTTTTTTAAAAGTACATTTAGATGTACGTCCTATTCAAATATAGTGATGGAACTTATCTCCAATTTTTGTATGATCACCATACATTTTTTTTACACGGTAGTCTCTAGAAATGAAAAATAATGAATTTGGTTTCAATAGTCAAATGCGTCAAATAGTTTGAAAATTCATTCGAATTTAAGGGTATAAAATATTGTATATTATTAAAAAAAAAAGGTTAATAAGAGAAACTGATGGTATCGCTACATGTTTAAAAAAATATGATTAATTTATATCAATATAGGAAGAAAAATCGAAATACTAAACAAAATGTGCCTTTTGTAAATTTAGCAAATTTTGTAATAAAAAATACTAGGAATCCATAGAAATGAACAAAAGAAAGGGGAGACATGTCTAATTTCGTGATACTAAGCGCTTGTTTATCATTATCTTGTGTTCTATAGTAAAATAATTAAAACAAAGCATCAACATTCTTTTTTAACGAACCATTATTTAGATGTTGTAATCACAACATCTAAATAATACCAATTTTGTGTGATATCTCCTCATATGATTGAATCTGGGTCGTCTAATTCCGTGATAGTGGTCGTGAAATTCCGTGATAGTATATTAAATTTTGAAAAAAGCTTCATAATATTATTATTTTGGTAGTAAAAAGATAAGCATTGAAAATTCATAGAAGATTTACCATCAACAATGTTTTTTCAAAATAACTGGCGATTTAATTTAAATACCTTTTGCTGTTTCAAGAAAAGCAGAAGTAAATGAAAAAAACTACTTTTAGTAAATATATTCCTCTAAATACATTGGAATTATTTAAAAAAAATCAACTTTCTTCCGACTGTCACAAAATTAGACAAGTTTCACCTATATTTGAACAAATTTTTTTGCTAATTTAATTTTTCTTTAAGTTCATAATTAATTACTTTAACTCATAACAAATAGTAAATTAAATTACTGAGAATTTTTTTAAATAAATATTTTTTTTGTTTTTCGAAAAGAAGTCCACATTTTTTCCGCATAAAATTAAATTAAAACTGTTTTAAAATTATTGAAACAAGTTGAGTACTTTTTTAAATCGAAAAAAATTTCAAGAAAGTCAACATTTTCAAATTATCACGAACTTGACATTCGTCAATAATTTGAAAATTTGAATGAGAGAAAAACTTATTAAACATTAATTTTCGACAGTTAAATTAATCTTCAATGTCAAAAGTTTCCCAAAAGATGAAATTACGAAATGTATGTTGTTTAAGATGAACTCTCATTCTGAAATTTTCTATTACGAAAACTGGGCGGTACTTTGAATAATTTATCAACAATGCAATAAATATCGAAACGCTCCATTATTCATTGTTAAATTATACGTTTACGAAAAGATGAATGAATGAATGTGTCATTTGAATTTTTTCGAAACACTGTCGCATGTAAATACAATCCATAATATAGGTCACTTAAAATTTGCGAATTGTATTAATGTTAAAAGCCATTGTTTCCAAATCAGTTCTCTTTATACACTTCATAACTCATCTCCAAAATCAAACAATATAAATTAAAATAAATTTTATGAAGTAATCAGTTTTATGGGTTGGATTAAATCAAAACATCAATAAGTCTATCGATGTTTCAACAATTCTATGTGTATGTATTTGTGATAGAAATTAAACTAAAATAATTCAGTTCATTGCTTATGTATTTAAAATAAATAAATAAAATTATAAAATTATTTGAATGACTTAGTGGTAATAGGAGGGAGCGCTGTAGGCAACGGGGGCGGCGATTTTGGCAACTGGGGCAGCATAAGCTACTGGAGCAGCAATTTTAGCAACTGGGGCAGCATAGGCAACTGGGGCCACTACTTTAGCGACTGGAGCAGCAACTTTTACTCCCAAAGGTTCACGGTGGACGACGGCGTTGAATCCATTATGGGGATCGGCGGTGTATTCTACGGTACGCTTAACACCATCGGGATCGACGACGGAGTAAGATCCCTTAACGAAATCTCCTTCACGGATTTCTTGTTGGCTCTTGGAATCTCCGGTCAAATGGTCTTGAACGTCATATCCGTAGCTGTATTGAGGGTTGGGGTCGTAGTCGGCATCAACCGCTACTTTAGCAACGGCTGGAGCATAAGCCAAAGGAGCGGCAACCTTGGCGACTGGGGCAGCGTAGGCTACTGGGGCGGCATATTTGGCAACTGGGGCAGCATAGGCGAGAGGAGCAGCTATTTTAGCGATTGGAGCGGCATAAGCAGGGGCGGCGTAGGCGGAAGCGGTGTAGGCGGGGGCGGCATAGGCTACTGGAGCGGCTACTTTAGCTACTGGAGCAGCATAGGCCAAGGGGGATGCGATATTGGCAACTGGCGCTGAGTAGGCCAAGGGAGAGGCATAGGCTGGTTCAGCGATTATGCCAGCTTGGGCTACGGCCATGGCGGCAGCGAAGATCAAGAACTGAAATTTGAACTGTTGTTAGTATTGATTCGGTTTGAAAAGCTAGTTTCGTTTGGATGACGTAATTCGCACAGTTCAACGCTAATATTATATATTCGTTGGCGTTTCGCAATTTGAGAATTAGATCAAATTTTTAGATATTGAAAATATAAAAAAATATATTTTATATCTAGAAAATATTAATAAATACTTAAATTTTGTTTTTAAAAAATGAGAAAACATACAATATTATAATAATAACAATGAAAATAAATCAAAATTAAAATTTATAATAAAATTAAAATTTTTTAAATAAACTAAATAATCAGTACGATGAAAGTAAAAGCGTCTCAAACGGCAAGCAACCTTCGACCGCAAAAAGGACACGAAATGCTTCAATTTTCAAAATAAAAAAACTACCTACCTTGAATACCATCCTTGTAGATTTATTAAGACTCCTCGTGTGTGGATCCACTGGTGAAATCTTGGCTTGTGATGGCGTGCGGCGGCTTTTTATATATCCGTCGCCCCAGACGTCCCCTACATACGTACAGAGATGGCTGACGTAAACCTCCACGTATATTATGCTCTATTATGTACCACATATTGTGCGGCTGGCGAAACTCGAGATGATTACAACCACAGTGACAGCGCAACAAAGCCTTACGGCCAAAACTCGCGCGTGTGTGTGTGTTTGTCGGGTCAAATTTTGGTGTTAGTTGTGCAACTGGTTGCTACCCTGTTCAATTGAAAGTTGCGTGATTGAAGTCGGTGTGATGAAGGTTAAGGTTTCTTAAGGTGGTAATTGTATAATTTTTTTTTAAATCCATTTTTTTTCAGATATGTATTTAGTTGTTTTCCTTCGCGTATTTACCTTATATTTTTTTATTGCATTGTAAAGTTCAATTGCGTTTAAATTTTACTGTGGAATGAGTTAATGTATTATAGTATTGTAAAGCAAAATTAATATATTATCTTTTCTTTTCCAATTGTATTATTGTTTTAATCAATTATTAATGAAAATTTGATAATTTTTTAATACAGTTATTTGATTAGATATAATAAATTATATTCTATCAACACATGTAGTTATAAAACTGAACTTATTTTATTTCAAATTTCTTTATGTTCATACTAAAAAACTATTCTATGGGTATATGTTTAGAAAATATTATATTTTATCTATTTCATATTTCGATCTATTCATAATTTATCATATATTAAATTTTATCAAAGGAATGACAATGGTAAAGATTTTCACTCGTCGAACTTTCGTACATGGGGGTCGACCAGTTCACGTTTCAAGCATAATAGACATGAACTGTCCTCGCTCTCACAATATCCATCTGAGGTTTTTCAAATTAGATAAATGATCGATCGTGTACGATAAAATCAACCATATAAATTGCATATATACAGCCTGATCCGAATATCGACACTCAAAAAAAATACCAAAAACCGACAAAGAAACGCGACATTAATTCGACCTAGAAATATCTATTTTTTCCATTTCGGACGAATATAATCCCATATACTGGCCGACCTTGTTACGAAAGTTCAAGATCTGAAACAAGCGAAGGAATGAAAGTAACACTAATTAAAAGAAAAACGAAATTGAACAGTACAATGCAAGATTGATGTAATTTGTGGTAAGTTTTGACGTTCGCGCAGATCGTTTTACGTAATTTAATTGGACAAAATAAGCACTTGAAGATTCGTAAAATATTTATTTTTAAATCGTTAAATTAATTATTCCAAGAAAAATGTAAAATATAATGAGTGGGTTTCGAATATAACCATGCGTCGAATTCTTTCGAGTGAACTTTCGACATTTTAATTTTTTCCTATAAATCGTTAAAATTTAATTAAACCAAAATATTTTATCGTAATAAAATAAAACATTGACGAATCTGCAATAAAATTTTATTATCGAATATAAATAAAACAAAAGAAATAATCCCTTGAATTTCTAGACAGACTGGTGCTTTTATCTTCGAATCATTTTAATATTCTAATGCATAAATTCTCAACCACCGCCTGTATATTCATATGAAATCAAAAATATAAAACAATAATAATTGTGAGACATAAACTCGTTTTATGACACAATAAAAAAATAATGGATTAATCGCCCGCAGTGGCGTTATAATTATTGCAAGTCGAAAAATTAGGACAAAAATACACACGTATAAAAAATAGTTGAGTATATAAGAAAGTCGATCGGATCGAATCGAGTCAATCGTTAATGGATAAGCGAAAGGTTAGCTTTTGAGTACGATTGGAAATTAGTCAGATTTTTTTTTGCAATGTCATTTTCTAATTTATAAGAATTTATATAATCGATTCTTAAAGGGACTTTGAAATATTTTTTAAATTTCAAATCGATTTATTTTATAATTGCTTCATAAAATCAATTTTATTTATAAATATTTTCTTACTTAATTTTTTAACTATACAAATAGATTCGTATCAAATAAATTCGTACATTTTTCCAGCTTAAACCATATTACCTGTTAAAAAACTCACCAAATTCAACAGCATATATCTCAAAATCTTTCTCACACACACACACACACACACAACTCGAATATAAAACTCACCAAACATATACAGGGCGGGGCCATTAAGGCCGCAATGCCTTTGGCAATGCACCGAAGTCACGTAAAGTGACCGACTTAACATGAGATAACCGAACCGAGCTTCTGACGAGTACAGAGCAACCAATAAATTTCTTCATGAGTGGATCTATTTTATTTAGATATAAAACCATTGTGTTTCAAATTTTTGTTTTTCATATATTATGTGTTTTGGGTTATTTTATTTGGTTTTGTAAGTATTATATTCAACGGCTATTGAAGTGGTTTGTTGGAATTCTATATAATAGTTGAACGGATCATTTGAATACAGTTAACTATTGACTAGAAATTGTTTCAATATTAGGTTTATTCAGATCTTAACATAATGTGGATGTGTATGATACGGAAAAGTTTTTGATCTTTCAATGACATTGGAAAGATCTTGATAAGAAAAACTTTCGATGACATTAATATAATCTTGTTCTTATTTATATTATATAGGAAGGTGCAGATATTTCAAAATTATTTAATTAAAATCGGTTTCGATTAATTAAAATTTAACTTCGATCTTTAACCATAAAAATTATCAGTATCAATAAATAATATTTTAAACCTAAAATCAATAATCTTCAATACAACCCTCGATTACATCAATAAAAAATTCGATACCTTTCGAAACTTGATCATTCTCTCGAAAATGAGAAATTTAATGCGCCTACCGTACATTGATATACATCGATAGCATTTATTTAATACACTTACACAGATCACCCTTTCACTTTCGAAACAATGAGGTCCGAAAACTACGATCAAACCCGCACAACACGCCCATTAGGGTAAGAAAAACTGTGGATGTCCTTCGGAACATGCAGAGGACAGTTGCTGCCCTTATCCTGCTAAATTACCATCGTTGATGTATGTATGATTGGCCAATTACTGCAGTGTGCTTAGGGTTTCTGGACTCGACCCGACCCGGACCCGAACCCGTCGGGTAATGGACCTAAAACCCAGACCCGAGACCCGGGACTAAAAACCATCGGGTCCGGGTAACAAGAAATAATTTTTTTTAATTTAAAAATATTTTAAAAAAATCAAAATACGTTATAAATTTTAATTTTTTAACAAAATATAGGCGAAAAACAAAAATGGAATAAGCAATTCGAAATATTTGAAGTTTAAATTTTCTTGCCTTTTAAAGTACATATGTACATATGTAAAACGTTATTTTCGTACGCAAATAATTTCTTCTCAGAATACTTCTAAGGATAATAAAATTCAATGGGGCATATATAGATGTACGTCCATCTTCCGAAATACAATATATTTTCGAATGCGTCGTGTATTTCAATTTGAGAAATACCTGCCTAAGTGCTTTCGTTTCACGGAAGGTTCACAGTTGCGATCTTTCGTCTGCAGTATGTATTTTGATTTTTCAAATTTTAAAACATTTTATTTTGGACTCGGACCCGACCCGGACTCGTCGGGTATCTAAAATATTGGACCCGGACCCGACGGGTTTTGAAAACCCGAGTTTTCAGAAACCCTAAGTGTGCTGTATGCAGGTCATTTTATATTGTATTTTGGAGATTCTTTAAATTGGAGTTATATTGAAATTAATGTAAAAGTTCGTTGAAATGTCAGCGGAAAATATAATCTTATCGGATTATGAGGTTAATTTTATAAATCAACTTTCGATTTTTATTTCGTTTAATATAATGTAACTGAATTATGCTCATCTGATAGTAAGAAAAGAAAAGAGTTTTGGTAATAGTGACATAATTTAAAAATTCAATATATAATTTTTCTTCTATTGGCTGTATAAATTTAAAAAATCATATCAGTATTAGACAAAAAATTCTTATATAAAAGAAAAAAAATGAGTAATCCTAAAAAGGAAGAAATTTTAGGATCAAAGAAAGAAGTTTTAAAGAACATAAAAAACTGACTTTACTGAAAATACTTGTTTGTATTGTATTATATTTCAATTATTTATAAATGCAAAAGTAAAAAATATATCAAATAAAAAACATCTGATTCACATAAAAAAAATTCCTTTTAAATAAAAATTATATTGATAAAATTAATCCTATACAAATTCCCACGATTGGACAGCAGACGACCTCTGACACCAGCCACGAATTTAATTAATCAACTAAACGAGATAGTGAATAACACGTGGATTTTTTTCTTCATAAACGATGCGAAAAAAGTGTGTATGTGTACGGTATATTGTGCCAGTCGTCGACCGTGAATGAATTTAGGTTTGTCTATTATAATGTGCTCTTGTTATGCGTATACCGGTCTAGCGGTTTATGCTGTTGGTGAGTTGCGTGGAAAGTGCTTAAAAAGGTTGGTTTGGTTATATTTGTTGGTTGATTGAATGATTAATGATTTAGATTCGTTGATTTGAGTTCCTTTGACAAAAGTATTATAGTTTGAGGTTTAAAATTAGATTCGTTTACTCTTGAACAGAATATGATATAATATGTGTTTGATAAACGAAAAATATGTTATTAATATAATATGTGAAAATAATAACTCATACTAGAAGAAATAATTTTTGAAGTGAAACCATGATAGAAATATTATATTTTATTAAAATTTTTATTTTAATACTTACTTACTGAATTCATATCATAAAGCTTATATAATCTGAGAAAATTAATTGAAAATACATATATTAACTTCAGTTTTATCTACTAACAAAATCATCATCATATGCATCATAAAAAATATATAGATAAATAGTATCAAAAAACTAAATATTAAAAAAGCTTAATCTTTGCCAAATAGAACAATTTCATTGAGCATCATACTGTTAAACTAAAATTTGTATGGTATAAAAGTATCATATAGATTCGACTGAAAGTGAAAACGTATATAAAATGTATGAATTAAATTGAGAGACGTGTGTACTTGTCGATTCGCCGTTACATTATATAAATCAACAAGAGCGGTCGGCAAGCTTTTTTCGCCTACAATCTAGGTCAATTTTGCTCTCGTTGGAATGTTCCGATTTTTATATTATATGTGAGTACATGTTGTATTTGATATTATGTAATTATCGATGCAGTGATTCTTAAACATAAAATGTTACGTGCGCTTTCGAAATATTAATGAGATCAAAACACTTGTTGAAAATATAAATATTTTTTACTTACATGGAAAATAATGATAGTTTATTAGATTTTTTATATATGTAATAATAGGTATTTCAAAAATGTTATTGAATTGTTTGAATTCGAATATGGTTTTATTCGTAGTCAAAAAATATTTTCAATTTCAATTTATTTGGTCACTATCATTAAAGAGTGAAAAAATAGATTGACAATTTGAGAACCACTGCAGCTTAAACTAGACCTAGAGATTTTTTTAATCATGCATGAATTCTTTCACTTACATTGTGTTTGTTTTATAATACATATTAATTAATATATTGCTATGAGCGAAAAATATGGTATTGTACAGTTGACCTATAAACGGTTACTTTTTTAATCATTTAATTTTTTTGCAGAATATAAAATAGATCATGATAATACCAAAATCGTGTTATTTTATAAAAATAATATGATATGTATATAAATATGTCAATTTCATGATATATTAAATATTTGAAAAAATTTAAATGTACAAATTTCCCACAAATATTTAAAAAGACCCAATCAATACGCTCATAACTCAAATTTTAATTAAATAAAAAATCAACGATTTAATCATCGGGTCATCTTTGATAACGCAACTATATATTATAACAGGGGTGCCCAAACTTTTTGATCCCCGGGCCACATTGAAAATTTCATAAAGGCCGGCGGGCCAAGAGTCGATTCTTAGTTTGTATTATTAATGTTGCATTCACACGGTGCCAGTAAAATGACTACTAGGAAACGGCGAATTCAGGAAATTTGCAGGGTAGGGGAAATTTCTAATTTTTGATACATTTTTTTTCAAAAATAAGACTCGTATTTAGTGCTTTTTTGGGAAAAAAAATTGGGTGTCGGTACGCATCTTTTATCAAGTTTTTTATAGTTTAATTTTGTTATTATTTCTATTTAATAGCGCCACAGGCGAAATTTTTTCACAAAAAGTATCGATGATAATAAAATTTTCAAGAAATTAAAGAGATATACTAAAAATACTAATTTTTTTGATGAAAACGAGACGATTAAATAGCATATTTTCTCCAAATTAGTTGAAGCTTTGAGTGATCTGAAAAGTAATTTTAGTGGCGGTTTTCCGATATCGATGATATGGCAAGGGACATTACTTTTTGAAAAAAATCCATTCAACTGCTAAATCGAAACTTTATCGCCCGAAATTCAAATGGAAATAATTAATTTGCATTGTAATGATGTTTTTTAAAGACAAATATGATAAATTTCCACTATTGGATTTTTATAAATGTCTTCCACTAACAGAATTTGAAAATATATGTACATTAATTTGCTCAAGGGTTATTTTATGTATTTGGAAGCAGATGTATGTATGTATATGCAAAAAAACTTTTTCTAGAATGAAATATTGTATATCATGTATAGATCTACTTTAACTGACGAGCATCTTAAATCACTCTTGATAAAATTGAACCACGATTAAATTACAGTCACGGTCATTGAAATTGCAGCACCTTGAAAAATTGACATTTTTATAAACAGTTTTCGAACAGTTTTCAATATTAAAAAAATAAAAACTTATGTCAAATGTAAGAGGGAATAAAGTTCTATTAAATCAAAGATATATCGATTTGAAAAATTATCATCATACAGTCAATAAACGGCTTTTTTCAAAATATAGAAAATCGGCCGATATACCATGACATGAAAAAAATCATTTTATTAGTGATTTAGCAAGCGTCAAAATAATTTTTATTTAATTTCATAAGGTTAAGGGCACTTCTTTATTTTACACTACTTGCAATATCTATAACTACCCTATTTTACTGTAATCACAGCCCTTAACTTCTGAAATACTTAGATAACTGATTTTTTTTAAATATTTATCAAAATAATATGTTTTCATGCGTTTTCCTTAGATATTTTTTTCTCAATAATTTAAATAAAGCCTTATTTTGATATTTTAGGTTGTATTATTCATAGATCTATCACAATAGGGTTGAAATCAAAATTCCAGTTTAACTTCCCGATGCCCATATACAAAGTTTTTGTAGAAAATATTTTACCTCTTAAAATTAAATATGTTTTAGAATTATTTTTTCACTTATTTTAAATTTACATTATTGTGGCTATTTAAAAATATATATAATCATAGTTTTTGGTTACGAAACAAAGCTCAAAGCCGTTCTGAAATATATGGTTACTGTAGTAAAAAACACACTTTTTTAAAAATGATAAAAAAACTTTTTTCAGTATTTTGAAATATTTTCAGCTTTCATAATTTCAATAATTAACTTAAGACAATTAATACTAGAATATAAAAAACATCCCCAGATTATACAGTTTGCAGAAATCTTAACTGCTTCATATACCCTTTATTTCCTGCGTCTTTCGCTAGTTTGCCATCGCATACCCGTGTTCCTGATGGGTTCAAAAAAATAAAATTAGTGTTATCAGAAAAATAACATCTATTTTAATTTTAAAAAGTTGTATTTTTATTTTTTTCAGCTCATCCTGTCCGTATGGACTTCATTTTATTTGCCAAAAGTGGTTTTTTGCTGATATTGTTCTTTGTAATCGGCTTTTTCAAAACCTTATACGTATTATTTAAACTTTAATTCTTATTTTAATTTACTTATCCAACTTTTTTATTTAGTTAATAAGTAAATTTGAATTTATTTTTAAAGTATTTTCGGAGTAATAATCTGCCTCATCTCGTCATAGTACTTTTTACCGGTCTAGACCACCTACGAGGTTCTCAATCGCTAGATTTTTCCGAATTTTTAAAGAATCGCTCAAAAATTAAACGAACATAACTCATATTTTCAAAATATCATGTGAAGATAGCCTTTATTTTTTTAAAGCCGAAAAACGCTTCATTTTTTTCACTACAAATATCGCGTAATTTAAAATTTTTTTTGTTTTTCGCTGAAAACTTCTCCAAAAATCAACTTATCGTTTCAAAATTTTACACAATCTTAGATTATTTATTGTTTTAATTATTTTGATAAGTAAATTTGAAAAAAGATGTAACGTAATTCACATACAATGGATAGAATTGAAGGTTTCCAGGTGCTGCAATTTCAATGACCGTGGCTGTATAATATTAGCAGCAAGGAAAAATTTCATAAATCGCATTAATATTTTTTCCTAATATTTAAATAATGATATTTTTTTTGTTTAAATAAAAATTATTAAAGCTTTGTATAATATATATTTTTTTTATTTTTCAAGCTTTTTTTTTACTATTTGTGTATTTATATATTTTTTTTCGTAATTAATAAATATTAAAAAAAGAGAAAAACTAGCCCGCTTCGCGGGCCAGATTGTATGGGGAAGCTAAATCGCTTCGCGGGCCAGATTTTTGTACTCGCGGGCCAGTTTTGGCCCGCGGGCCATAGTTTGGGCACCCCTGTATTATAAGGTCAGGTTCGAATATTTCAACGGACCATTCGCAGCCATAAAAACAAATCATCCGACACAAAACAATACACATTAATAACATAATGCAAAGTGCTCCGCAATGCGAACGAGGTCGACCTTCTTTAAGAAGCCATTGTGCAACATTTACCATACTTATCATGGGATCCATCAGACGTAAGCTTGGTAATATTTAATGAAAAATATCTTAGAATCCAAATCGTCAGAAGAATTTCGCTCGTCCTAATGGCGGAGTATTAGGTGGCCATTTTCGTGATGGTTTTTGATTGATCGCCGTTGTTTTAGATATGCGATAAGACCACTCCCAAGTGGGTTAAGGTCCTAACTGGAGCCCATTGAAGGTTCACCGTGAGGCATGTTTCGGTGTATGAAATTATTATACGTTTGGTCTATGTCGATAACATAATAACTGTTAAAATTCAAATTTTTATTTGATTTTTTATATATTAAATAAATAATTACGATTTTTTTTATATATTATATTTATTTGTATCAGCACAATTTTGATTCTTGTTCAATGATCTTATAAACATTTTTTTGGAATTTAATCTACAAAAGAAAAGTTTATAGATATAAAAATAAAAAATTATGTTTCCTACTGATTTAATTTTATCGAAAAATCAAAGGTTTAGCTTTTTCAAGCACACCAGTTCCCACATTTTGCCGAAGATAAGCAACGAATGATAGGGTTTATTCACAGATGGGTGTTGATTTGAAATAATCTGATAAAATACCACAAACCATCACAAGTTAAGGAAGAATTCCTTGAACTTTCTTAAAACCCTTGTTTTACAATAGATGATGGATAAACTGCATATGACGGCGATGATTATCAAAGAAAAATATACAACACAACGTGGATAGATGTTTTAATTTTTTTTAATTAGATAATAAATTTTGACAGATAAACAGCAACGATATTAATTAAAATTACGTACTTTGAAAATTCTTTAATTTTACAACATTTATAAAAGTACTAAATTATTTAATAAATCTTATTAAAAATGTATACGAAATCAAATAAGTACATAAAATTTCCTCTTATATTGAAAAAAAAATAGCACAATTTTATTCTGAACGTAAATGGCGAATATAGATTATAAAGTATTATTGCGAATATACGTCATTATTTTATACCATGAAAAAACCGCAGCGTAATGTCGTATAGCATCACAGATAAATACGTACAGAAAATTGATCCGACCCAGATGCGAAGTAAACGAAGAAAAGCATTCATAAATCATAAAACACGAATATACCGCGACAGCAATAAAATCTAGAGACAAGTCTACGAATTATTAGCAAATGAATGCGATTTTAAATATGCGATGACGAGAATAAAACAATCGTAAACGACCGTTTGATTGATGCTCGCAAATCAAACAAGCACTCGATAATTACTTCGTTATTTCACTTATCTCGAGAATTAATTAAATACAAAAATAATTGTTCGTTTAAAAAGGAGTTGGCACGTTTTGGTGCGCAGCTCGGTACGGTTAATTGTTCGCGGAAATTAAATCATTCAAAAATGAAGGCAACAATGAAAAAAATCATTAGGGAATAGTATAATGGACGTTCGAATATCGTTTTGTAGATTGAAAACTAATTTGCACGAAAAAAAATTCAAGTACGTTTGATGGGAAATCGTATATTAATGATTGATTCGCAAATGATCTTTGGTTATTATGTTAAAAATAAAAAAAGCGTATCGGTATTTGGTAATTGAGTATACTACCGGTGTAATAAAATGATTAAAAGTATTTAAGTATTATAAATAAGTGAATGATACTGTATTAAATGTCAAATAATGTTGGAAAAAAAATCTAAATTTTATATTCGATTTATTGAATAACATAATACAATTATGTGTATTCGAATGTATTCAATTCAAATTATTATACAATCAATTTCATCAATCATAAAACTTGGCGCACATATCAAATCCTCAAATCCAATATAAATCATTAGCAAATGATTCTTGATTTTTTTTCTATAAGAATAAATATTTATGAGACAGACTACAATAAGTAAGATTAAAAAATTAAGATATTTCGAGATTAGATTTTGGGATCAAATTGTCCAGGATTTCAGGAATTGAATTCTGAAATTCAGGTCAAAATTCCATCTTAAAATCTCAACATAATACTAACTAAGCAAGTTGATCATCGAAATCCAGTTATTTAATAATTAAACTCACTACCCTTATACGATGATTTTGTGCAAGAATTTACATTTTGGATTACATTTAATATTTATAACGAAAAATTAGTATAATCAAAACATGACACAACAAAATCATAAACAACCCAACCGATCACAACCATTAAAAAAATCCACATACAACACGAAACTTTCTCATGATCACACCTCACCGATGACTCAATTACAATATCGATGAAGCAACGATCGATCGATCCACGGGAAGTCAAACGGGTCTCGGAATAAATAACCCGCGATACGATATCCATCATACGCAATAGCGTCAATATTAACAACTCGAAAAAAATTATAACAAAAAAAACGTGTGAAACTCTCGCAATTATAATCGGGACATAATTTATCCCGAGGACAGAAAGACAGACGGACGGAAACGAATAGGAGAATGCGGTCGCGTTTCTTGGGCCGTTTTCACTTGGAAGTTTGCCCGAAAGTGGTGTTGTGGTAACACTGTTTGCTGTGAATTTTTTAGACTTTAATGAATATTCGCGCATTTTAAGTTTTGCGACGATGTTCCGCGAACTAGGGAAAGTCGATGGTGTTGGGATGGTTTAGTTTTTTATTATAGGTTTTAATTGATTTTTATTGTTTGTGCAAGATGCGATTTAGTTGAATATTTCGAAACATCCTTTTCGATTTTTTTTTACTATGAATTTATTCAAAAATTATGTTACCGGAATTGGAAATTTTATATTTAATTATTAATGGACTGTATCCTCGGTGTGTTTTTAATTGAAAAAATGTGTTTTTTTTAAACATTTATAAGCTGGTCGAGTAACAAAAAATGGAATCAATATAAAAGTGACGATAATTTTTTGGATAAAATTGAATCATAAATTTAAATCATGAGCTCTTCTTATCTTTTAAATCATAACTCATAAAACTCATGAAACATTTCTAAAAATTCATTAGATTTAAAAATTGTTTTGTCAATTTTGTAATTTCATCAAACGGAAAAAAACCGTTGCAACCTAACAAGTATAAAACGTACACGTTTCAAAACGAACAACATAATATTTCAAAAAAACTCAATCGTAGATTACGGCGTAATCATTGCAATACGCCAGTTATAAACAAACGTTTAAGATTTAAACAACACTCGCGTTATATTTACAAGGATCTATAAAAGGATTTATCGCGGTCTAGATTTTCCAAAAGTGCAACCAACAAATTGTTACGACACTGCATTCGAATCATTCAAAAGGTGACCGCCCATAAGAAACACACTTGTTCAAATTAAATTACATCGCTGTATACATTAACTTTTAACCAATTGACAAAAAAAGGTCAACTGTATATAAAAAATTTATTCAATTTAAACAAATATATGATTATCTACCGTTTGTACCGATTACTAAACGTATAGTACTTTTTCAGTTGCTATGATTTTATATTTAAATAATTCAATAGCAATACTATAAATTTTATCGATATAGCACTTTCCGTTCATGGCCCCATCGGTGCACGTTATATCCAATTCTAATGTAAACTATTACATTACTATTACATTTATTATCGAAAAAATTCGTGTGCATTTGTATCAGATAATAATATTACATAGAAAAAAAAAACATCTATCGTTATATTATTTCTTCAAATAATCGTACGTTATGAATGGGCACCGTTTAAGGTCTCACGGCCAAGGCACTGCACAATCGTATAATATTATCGCCCATACACGTTGTATATTAGTTTTGTGTAATAATTGCGATTTTTTATTTCGCACGTATTCGATTTTATTCTAACAATTATGCTACATTCTATGGAGCCTATTCAAACATTGCAAAATCAATTTATTTTGTCAAAGAATATTGCGTAATTTTGATGCCGTTTTTTGAATGATGTAGCTAGGGTTAATTTAAAATTAAACGATGTTGAAAGTGATGTGTTAAGAATGAGAATTTTTTTTTTTAATTTAAAATATATTTTTAAAATGTCATATACCAAGTAGGTACAAATTTCAGGTTTTAAAATATATACGGGACAAGTGCGATAATTTTTTTTTGCGATTTTATCAAAAGAAAGATTCAAGGGTACTCTCCTTTTATTATACTTAACCGAGTTAACCAAGTCGGCATTCTTAAAAAACTCGATTTTCGGTTGAAGAATACGCGGAGTTGGCAACAAGTTCCGATGTAATTATTCACAGCTGGTATTTCGTTGTATAATATAAAGTTTATTATAAGCGCAAGATGTGCAAAATTGCCCATTGCAACATTGTTGAAACGAAGTTAACCTATATTCTTTTGACAGCTGTCAAAACATCGGTTAGGCTAGAGGATATGGGGTTATATTTTGAAATGTCACATAAATGTGATCAAAACTATAAAACAGTTCGAATGATTTGTTTTTTTAAAATGAGCATTTTTTATAATAGTACTTTTGATCTAATTAATAATGCATTTACACAAATTAAAAAAATTAAATGAAATAGATTTTGTCTAAAAAATATTTTATATTTTTATAAATTTAAATATTTATTGGTTCAATGACCGAGATATACATATTTTTTAAATAAATCCAATTAAATTTAAATAAAAAATATATAATTCGTATTGAAACGCGTCATAAATCTCAATATTAGATCATTTGAATTACTGCATTTACTAGAACAGATTCATGCATTTTCTAACATACATATATGTAAAATCTCATATTTAATATCACAATAAAATCCCATATTGTAAACATATCTATTTCGATATAATAATATTAAAAAAAACAATAATAAATTAATTCACACAAAATAAAAAAAAATTGCATATATTTCAAAATCGATCAACCAAACACAACATTTTCCCAAAAAATTCCCCCATTTACTTCCACGAAATTTCAGCAAAGTCATAAAACCATCAACCTCGAAACGAAACAATCAAAAAGAGCACACACACACCATAGTTCCACAGCAGCAGTGGGTAAGGGCGTGCACCTGGGGGCCCCCTTCCCGAGGCGCCTCGCGTCTGGGGGCTCCGAGAAAGTGAAAGGCCCCCGTCGAGCTTTTGACCAGTATAAAAGACCAGCCGAAATCTGACCAGTGCACAAGTTCATCGCTAGAAGCAGCATCAGCTCCAGGACGACGCAATGGCATTCAAGGTACGGGCGTCCCTTGCGTATGTCGGTGTGCGAAAATTGGCGGATTAGTCTTTCGATTGGTCGATCGGGTTTTTTGTATGGTTGAGAATTTGATATTTTAGAATTTTTGGGGTTTCGGGAATTTGGAAATGTGTTAAAGTTTAATGGTTTTTCGATTTTTTTTTTAATTTTTGTATTTGCTATTGAAAATTGGTATTGTTATTGATTTTGAGCGGTTACTTTGCGATCTCGGTTAGTTTTTTTTAATAATGTTCAATATCATGTTAAATTGATGTTCAATCGGTTAAAGTTTTGTTACAAATGCATAAATTTTAAGTCGTTTAAAGCTAATATTTTTGTAATCATTTGTATGATAAATTAAAGTTTTCGAATTAAATATTATTCTGAAATAATATAAATTATAGTGCATTTTATCACTTATTCATAGATAAATTTTAATTTTCTTAACTTTTAGTCCTAAAAAATATAACAGCAACTTAGCAACTTACAATTAGTTGAAATTCATAATTGAACCTTTCAAAGTCCTTATTTTTGATTACGTTTAATATATATTAATTCAATCATTATTAGATATTAACATTTCAATTTTTTTTTAATTCAGTATTCGTATATATTGTATAATAGTTTTTCCCTTATAAAATAAAAAAATCATAAAATTATCTTCAATTTCTCTAAAATTTAAAATTGTTTATCTTCGAACCAACAAATCCTAAAAGTTTAAAAGCACCCTTTCATTTATAAATTACTTTAAACGGTTCTAATTTCTGATGTGAATATATTCATAAGCACAATCAATGTTGTATACATACATAATATATAAATTTTCTATTATCCAAACACAACCAAACATTAAAAATCATAGAATTTCAAATACAATAATAACACCCACTATTCTTCCAACAGTTCTTAATCTTCGCCGCCTTAGTGGCCGTAGCCCGCGCTGGGGTCATCGCCCAATCTGGTTATCACGGCTACGCCGCCGCCCCAGTAGCCTACGCTCAACCCGCCTACGCTCAACCCGCCTACGCCCATGCCGCCTACGCCCAACCCGCCTACGCTCCAGTAGCCAAGATCGCCGCCCCAGTAGCCTATGCCGCCCCAGTAGCCAAATACGCCGCCGTCGACGACTACGATCCCCATCCTCAATACAACTTCGCTTATGATGTCCAAGATCATTTGACCGGAGACTCCAAGAGCCAACACGAATCTCGCGACGGAGACGTAGTCCATGGATCTTACTCCTTGGTCGACCCTGATGGTGTCAAGCGTACCGTTGAATACACCGCCGATCCCCATAACGGATTCAACGCTGTTGTCCACCGTGAGCCTTTGGGCCATGCCGTCAAAGTAGCTGCTCCAGTAGCCTATGCTGCTCCAGTCGCCAAAATCGCTGCTCCCATCGCCTACGCTGCTCCCATCGCCAAAGTAGCCGCCCCCATCGCCTACGCCTCCCCCGCCTACGCCGGTCATGGATACTCCGCCTATCATTAAGGGGTGTGGATTTGTAAGATTGAAATGTACGACCTAAGAACTTACATGCCATTTTTTTCATTTTTTGTTTGAGTTATGTGCGCTAAGTCGGTCGTATTCGGTCGCTATTATTGTGTTCGAATGTAGCGGTTGGAATGCGCTTCGGACTTAGTGCTTGTATTATGTAAATAATTTAATAAATTATAGTATTTATGGATAAAATATTTTTTGGAGTTTTATTGGATATGAAAAATCTAAATGAAAAGTTTAGTATAATATAATATAATATATGATTTCGAAGAGTTGAATTGAACGAACATAGAAAAAATGTTTCCGATATATTTTTGATTTTGACATTTCTATGAATGAAAATATTCGGGATAGAATATGAAAAATTAAAACGAAACAGATAGAAAATGATTTTCGAAAAATGAACATGAGACAAACTTTCAAAAAATGATTTTAATAGAATTTCTGGTGAAAGAATTATTTTTTTTATTTGATATTTGAATATCAAAATTAAATCATTTTAATACTTTATATAAGATTTATCACAAAGTAAAATAAATTTTCATATTTTTCAAAAAAAAAAAAAAACATAATCAGAATTTAATATATCAGAATTAGTTAAAAAAAAACGTATAAAACACTTATATAATTATAATGGATGAAATATTTTTTCAATAAAATTCGGTGAAATATTTTAAAAATTAACATCGAATTAAGTAAATATTATAAAAAACCATTTGTTTTTACTCTATATAGTTTTACATTAAGTCAACAAATAAAAACATATATTTGAATTAATTTTCACCGATAAAAATCTAGAAAAGTAGATTACTTATATTCAGCACATGACATTTTCAATTAGAACCCACTTATTAAATAAAAGTAGTTAACCCTCAAGCTTTTAAGATAATAAAGGTCACATCATTAAAAACCAACAATTAATCAATAATTACAAATAATAAACGAACTTAATAATTACAAAAAATTGTTACAGATTAAAGTTTATAAATAAATTTCAAGATCAAATTAAATTCAGCTATCTGTCGATGATTTTCCGAACTACACCACATTTTTAGCCAAGACGCAAACCTATTTTCCAACAGATTATAGTTTTAAATTTTATCCAACATTTAACAATGTAAAAATAATAATAATAATAACATAAGTTTTCCATAGGACACCGATAAATCGTATTCAATATTAATATTATATTTATTACGACTGTTTAATAATCAATATAAATTTTCTTGTTAAAACAGAGGTTTCTATAATAATATGTATGCATATGTATTTAAAAAATATATATATTTATTATATATTTATATACATATATATACATATATATGTTATATATATACATATATATATATACATATATACATATGTTATATCTTACGTATAGAGCGACAATTTTTAAGTAACATTTTAATTTCTAATTTCGCAGTTTCTTAATTTTTTCTGTACATAAATATTATATAATTATGGAATTAATATCTATTTTTTTAATTCTGAATTTAAAAAAAAACTTTTATAAATTTTCAATACATATCTTTAAAATACTAAAAAAAAAATAATTTATAGAAAAACAAAGTTGATACTGTAATGAATGTAAGCGTATGCGTATCTCACGAATCACGATAGTGAACAAGAACACAAAAACACACGTACATACCTTTCATTTATTTCCCACTTACAATTAAATCATAACTCATAAAATACGCTCACGCTCACGTTCACCTTAAAACTTCCCCCGAAACCAATTCTCCACCCATTTCAACAATTTACCACCATTTTCCCCCCGAAAAAAAACGGTTTCCAATAGTTTGACATGTCGCGAGACCACTTACCACTTTAAGACCGCCATATCACAACAATGGACAAAAGACAGGAACGCAGGAGAGCTAGTAAGTGGAAGACAGTGGGCCGGCAGCGAGCGCCGGCCGTGGTCGGCCATTGATAACCAACACGTGTTTATTACACTTACCAAATGCGCTATTGCTAAAACACGTGGCGGATAAGTTAATTATATGGGGAGTGTCGGAAAAGTGGCGAGTCAGTACCGTAGATGTTATTATTTTGGATATTCGGAATAGTTTACGATGATGAGTTGTGTGGGTCTGATTGAGGGTTGATGGGTGTTGTTTGCCGCTCTTATGGTATTTGTCGAATGTCGCGTTTCTTAGAATTTTTCAAAATAATAATAAAATGATATATCGCTTAATTAAAGTGTTAGGATTATACGGTATTAGGTATTGTTTTTTTTTAACATATGAAAAATTTAATTTGTACTCTTCAAATTTTATTAAATTCAGTTGTTTTTTCATCAAAATGATATTTCATAATATTTTTGACTTAAAAAAAAAATTATTTCAGCAAAATTGAAATCGATATCCATCACAATATGACGTATTTAATTTAAAAAAATGATAATAAACACCATTGATATCGCAATGTGACAATGCGATGCGTCATATGCACGATTCTTCAAACGAATAAAATTCTATTGAAAAATTGTAACTATACAAAAGACAAATCTAAGGATTCATATCGTGTAATGTACCATTTTGGCTATGGCCGTTAAACGTTTTATTTCGGCATATGTCAAATATCGGATGTACAGAGGACGCGTTAATTTCAAACATTGTTCTTAATTGATCAGTTCCGTTTGTTTAATTGTGAAATTTTGTTATTATTATAAAGTTACTTTAAATGTTGATGGTAAAAAAATTCCAATTGCATAGTAATTACAATAATTTTAAAAATCATTCAAAGAATAAATTATGAAGTACGTAAAAATATTTAATGGTCGTACAATTCACTCTTTCATTATCTGTTGAAATCAACTCGCTCATTTCTACTGGATTAAATTGAATTATATATTAATTAACATTCTCAAATTCAATCAGATCGATTTTATACATCGCAAACTATTACAAATGTACTTGATTTAATTCGTTAGGTCGAAATTATACGTTGACTGCAGGCATTTATTTTTTTGTATTAAAAAACAATTTCGCGATATAAAAGTACGATAGGGGGGTCAAGTGAAAATGACGATAATTTAAATTATTGTAAGTATGTGCACGAGAATGACATATTCGTTCAAAATATCACCATGCAATAGTGCATTATTTCAAATTAGTGTAGTTTCATCGTGGTAATTACATTTATTAAGTTTATGCTTATCCGTTGTTGCGGAAATGTCAAATTGTATGGTTTACAAAATACATATATTGATATTTTTCAAGTAATAGGTGCATTAGAAAAATAAATTTATGTAGTAAACTCATAATATTCTTTATTAGATATAAAAATAAAATAAACTGTAATTACCTTAAATACTTAGAATGACATATGGAAGAAAGTCGAATAGTTCATTATTCGATGTAAATATAGTTTACTTTGAATAGTTTAATTTTCTTACGTACTCATTCTGTTCAAGATCGTAGTGTCTAATACATTGCCAAAATTATTTTTGTCATACGATTCTTTTGACATTGAAAATACGAATTATAAATATTGCAATGACAATGCATTTTAATTATACAACTATGCAAATAAGATTTTTTAATAAATATAAAAAGCATATTCAATAAATTTTAAACCAAATTCGAGTTAACATTTTTGGCCCAACGTGTACAATGCGGAATTATGTACGTTGCGTGTCTTCAGTCGCTTCAGTTGTCATTTCATTGTAAAACACGAATAACGTATAGCAACATCGACATGAACAGTTTCGATGATCATTCTGCGAAAGAATATTGATTCCAACAACTTTATTAAATCAATAAAACTACAATAACACGCGCGAAAATTTCAGAAACCATTCACAAAACACCTCCAAAAACCATCGAAGATGGGCGCCGTAGACATAGACTCGATGTTGGAGAAAGCCGGAGACTTCGGACGATATCAGATATTCCTGATGGTGCTCTTCTCCTTCGTGAACATCGTCTCAGCCTTCCACTACTTCTCGCAGACCTTCATCAGCGTCACGCCAGAGCATTGGTGTAATTCTACTGGTTTCAGCGACATCGGTACTTTCAACGAGTCTGTCTTTGACCAGATCAGGAAATACGTGGAGCCTTTGGAGGATAAGAGTTGTACCACTTTTGGACCTTCTGGAGATCGGAACGATTCCGTTTGGGCTGCTGTTAAGTGTGACACTGGCTGGATTTATAATCGGGATAGTGGATTCGATAGTATTGTTACTGAGGTGAGTTCATGTTTGAATAATATTCAGGTGGAATTTAAAATTTCGTGATATGCGAAGGTTATTTCTGAATATGGAAATTTGTTGTTTTTTTAAAGTAAAAATATGGGTTTTCAAGATATTATATTATATATAGAATTATTGATCGATTTCGATAGCATATTTTTTTCTATTTTAAAGTAATTTGTTTATGTATTGTATTTTTATATAACATATACATACCTAATTATGATAGTTCCTCGATTTATCTGAATTTGAAAATAATAGGATTTTTGATAGTTTTTAGAAAAAAATGAGGGTATCTAGGAGCTCAAATTATCGTTCAAATGATTTCTAATTGACAAACATATTATAATATAAGATAAAAAAATCTTTAGTTACAAAAATGTTAGATTAAATTAAAAAAATCTGTTTTTAAGCTTGAATAAGATTTAATATTTTTTTCATAGTATTTTAATGTAAACAATAGTGAAGTCGTGGTTCGCGATCTTTCCAATAACGAATTGTTTTTATACTTTATAATATATTATGCATACGTCGTTTTCTTATTCTTATCTTAAATAAAAATTTCTTACAATTTTCTTGACACAAAAAGAATGTTGAAATACATCGGGTATAGTCGGTATCGGCAATTTTCCGAACGGAAATATAATATAAAATGAAGAATGATACTAGCTGTAGCTTATGATCAGTAGTCAGTGATACATAGAAGTAAAATGTGTACTACTATATGTATATAATATAATACATATGTATATGTATCAATAGACATAATTATTTTTCGAAATATCGTTTGTATTGCGGTTCAATTTTTCAATGCGTTTTTTCGTCGTTTTTACGTTATTTTTTTATTCAATTTGACTTGACTCAAATACTATTAATAGCAACATGAGTGTGAGCCATAAAAAATATATTTAACATAATAACATACATTTAAATATTATCTCAAGTTAGAAATATTTATACGATAAAAGTTATCTGCGTATACTAAATATGTTAATTTAAATTTCTATTGTAAACATTTCTATTTTTTTTATGTCTAAAATTAAACATTTAAATATTTTATGAAATCAAATAAAGCTGATTGTGAGTCAATCGGAACAAAAAAAATGAAAATCTTCTTAAAATGAATAACTATAAAATTAACTCAATTACAAACAAATTAATCATTCACATAACACAGCACTTCTTCATATAAACAAAGCATATAATCGTCCAAATCTAAACACGTGCACATTTAAAAGAAAATGCACATACACTTATTTTTAATTACATATTCATTGTATCGACAGTACGTTGACAATTGTAATTATTATCTGAACGATTATAGTGAAGACGCTCACGCTGAGGTTATTATTTATCATCAGTTCAGTACAATGCAAAAATCATTGTCAAGGTTGACGCACGTTTTCAAGTACCATATAATTTTTTTCTTACAAATTACCATACTTTTGATGCATCGTTCGTGAAAACTGGTCGGCTGCAATTACCGAGTGCATCGCACGCAAGCAATTTATAAATTGCTTCATTTTGTATTTTTTTTTGTTTGATATTGTTCCGGATTTTGCAAAGAAATCACTTAAAGTATTAATTTTATTTAATTAACTGATCAACCGTGCCTATATTATTAGTAAAAAAGGCAACGGGATTAAATTCAGTTATTATTTCCCAAGAAAACCACTGAGAAGTGATTACTCAGGTGTCAAGTTTACTTGATATGGTGTAAAAAACGATTTATAGTATTTTTATTGATATTACTTATATGTATGTAAAATAAAAACTAATCGATCAAAATGTGACATAGTAATAAAAAAACAGGTTTACAAAATCTTATTACAATTTTTTTATATAACTGAAGTATCCAAAAATTTGATTATTTCAGTTCGACTGGGTTTGTGAGGACGATTGGAAACCAGTCATAGGACAATCTACCTTTTTCATCGGCTCAGTTTTGGGAACTCTTGTCTTGGGAGTGTTATCAGATAGAATAGGACGTCTACCAGTGTTATGCATTGCAAATGCATTGGCGTTAATTGGAAACATCAGTACAATTTTTGCAGTTTCGTTGCCTTCGTTTGCCAGCTGCAGGTTTTTCTCTGGCCTGGCCACTGACAGCAATTTCGTCATGATGTACATTATAAGTATTTAAATTATTTTATTTTAATATTTACACTTCAATATGGCTTTTACTGGCTAATGTATCGGAAAATTGGGATTCAAAGATCTTAATAAAATTCTTGATTATTTATTTCTATGCATTATTATATAAATCAAAGAAGTCATTTGATTGAATCATTTAAAAAAATGCACTAAACAGTCAACGCGCGCAGGGCCAATTATCCAAACAGCCAAAAGCAAACGTTTCGTAACTCGACTGTAATTGCACAATATAAACGCAATTTTTTTCCAAACATGTTACAGTTATGGAATACGTCCGTCCCAGCATGAGAACCATTGGATTGAATCTCTGTATCGGAGTTTTTTATTGCATCGGATGTGTAACAGTTCCTCTAGTTGCAGTCGCACTCGGAAACTGGAGGAGATTCCTCTTGGCCACATCATTACCGATTTCCATCGTGGTGTGCTACTATTTTGTGGTAAGTCAACGTTTATATTATGTAAATTTTAATTAAGATGAAAAAAAATATAATATATAAATGTAGTCTCCAATAGACTATCATTCCCAGTGGCGAAATCGGTTATCACACAGTACATTATAAAACCAATAGACCAATAGTTAAATCTATTATAAACTAATGGTAAAATATTTTGTCAATTTCGGAAAATGATATTCGATATAATATTTTAGCATTAATAAGCATTTGGTCTATGCAATACTAGGCAGTCGAAAAACATTGCGTTTTTTTTAATTCAAATTTGTTTTATTGAAATCGAAGTCCCCAGATGTGTGTCTAACGTAATACGGTGTCACAACAATATTTCAATATTATATTATTAATAAATCAATCACAGTCGCGGCGTATAATTTGACGGAACATTGCAATACAATATTTGGAGCATAATTATCTTGCTATAGGAGAAAAATTAACGAGTGATGTAATAGATGGCCGTTTCGCAATAGCTTTTTGCCAAAGTGATCCGTTTTCGCGCGCATTCTCAAATGTAATCTAATGACACGTGTGCGCACTTGGCACACGATTGTTCGAATATGGTTTAAGATGAAGGTTGCTCGTTTATGTTTAGTTAATATTTTGCGTATATAGAAAAAAAGAAAAATAATATAACAAATCAATGGTTGTGATGTGTGGAATGTTATCGATGAATAAAAAATTATCGAGTTCTCACTTATGTAACTCTATAATAATTAATTTAATGTGTCAGTAATGGTGTATTGTTTGTCATAAGTTTATCAAATTAACTCATAAATAAACGTGCACGGAATGCTCGTAAATAAAGTGAAATACAATACTACGGTAACGAATCTTTTATTCATAAAAAAAAGTTAAACTATAATATTCATTAAATAAATAAACAAATGGCATTCGATGAGTATTATGACATGATGATTAATATGAAATGCGAATAAGCATTTTTCGATGGTTCAACAAAATTAATTAATGGTGATAATGGACGGGAGCTGGAACCTTGGCGTAGGCTTGGACTGGAGCTACCTTCAACAATGGAGCAGCAGCTACAACTTTGACTGGAGCAGCATGATGAGGCTGAGGTTTGGGCTGAGGAGGAATATGTCCAGTTGGTTCCCTGGTCACTTTAGCAACGAATCCACTCTTTCCATCAACGGTGTATTCGACCAATCTCCTGTAACCATCAGCATCCAACAACCAGTAGAATCCCTTGACGGAGTCTCCATCTCTGGTTTCTTGCTGTTCTTTGTAGTCTCCGGTGTGTTCGTCTTCTACTTTGTAGTGGAATTCGTATTGGGGATGGTCGTTGTATTGTTCTGGTTCATGATGGCTATATTTGGATTGTTGGTATTGGACTTGTTGAGGTTGGTAGTGAACTTGTTGCTGTTGGGGTTGGTAATGGACTTGTTTTTGTTGGGGTTGGTAATGGATTTGTTGTTGAGGTTGATAATGGATTTGCTGTTGGGGCTTATGTTGATAATGGATCTGTTGGGGTTGTTGGATTTGGATACGCTGTTGCTGATGACCACTTTGGTAATGTTGGAGACCTCCGTGCTGTTGGGCCAACGTGGCAGATGCCATCAAAGTGACAGCAAGCAATATCTGAAAATTATATATAGGTAATATTTATCAATAATTGACGAGATGAAAATGTTCATTGATAGATCATCAAATCAAAATAATTATTAAAAATTTCCTATGAATATTTAAAAACATATTCTCGTTAACGAAATATTAAGAACAAATCATTTCAATGACCGATGATGATTAAGATAAAATCAAAAACATTTCAAACATACTTTGAAAGTCATCTTGTTCAAGTAAAAGCTCTCACTGTACTAGAAGTAGATGGTATCGTAGTCGAACTTTGAATGATGCTGTTTCGAATCAGCACCGACTATTTATACGAAACCAACCATTTTATGTGGGTCAGAGCCTTTTTCGTTCTGCGGCGAGCAAGTGGATAAAAAGTGCGCGCGTGTCCCTTTGGGGCCGGCAGAAAAACAACCCCCGCGGGCGCCGCAACGCGTTATTAAAAATTCGAGCGGAATAAAAGGCTGGCATTTTTTTAATCGCCACCTTTCTTGCGACTATTATAATAGATTTGGAGTGTGTGTGTATGCGCCTTTTCGCAATTTTTTGCTCGGTCGTAAATAGCGGGTAACAATGGCTGAATGAAATTATGGTGATTGGAACTGTGTGGGTGCGTTGGTTGTTGTTAATTGAGTGCATATGGGTTGTAATTTTTTATTTTATTTTCGGGCTGGAAATATGTTTGACTGTTGACTTTTTGGCAAATAATAGGTTATTTGTCGGATTATATGTAAAAATTATAATGTATAATATTGCGTAATTTTTTTGGCTGATTTGGTTCACTGGTTCGGAAAAGCTTGGTATTAAATTGTATAATATGAGAGTTTTGAAATTGATTAGGATTTTCAGGTTTTTATGTTAATTTTTGTTTTAAAAAAAAAATCTGATTTTTTTTTTACATTTTTAGTAAATTTGAGATACATATTTTATTCCAGATCTTTTGGATTTTAAAATTACGGAGTTTCACTAGATTAATGTTAATTTTATCGATAATTTTAGTACTGAAAAGAAATTTATTTTTATTCGAACGAACAAATTCTCAATTTGGAAAATTTACTGAAAAATGTTTCCTTCCCAAATTAATAATAATTGCGTCTCTAATTCATACTCCAAATAACTAAATATCTTTTGATATATTTTATTCGTATATCCAAATAATTACTATACAACTAAATTTAATAATTCCTCCAATAAATATTAAGAAATTTTCAGAAAAAAAAAGAAAATATACGCAATACTTTTATTGCTATAAAATATCTTCAAATCATCACTACAATTTCCACCTTAATTTAAATAATAAAACACGATTTTCCAAAAAAAAAAAAAAAACCAATAAAACAAAACAACACAAACACACCAACCATACTTTCCCTAAAACCCAATTTCATTATTCAAATATAAAAAACAATCACCTAACCATACACATACAACTTCAAAAACACACACAACCGCGCTTTTTTCGAATCCTTTCGATTTCAACACAAGCCTAACAGTTTCGACAAACAGCCCGACTTCAGCATCACATCAATCACTCCAAGACCGCGTTTAGTACACATTACAACAATTGTCCAGAACACAAAACGCATAATGAGCGGCACGCGATCATGCCGAATGTTATTTAATTCCAGGTGGATTTTTAAATTTTTTTCCTTTGGAATCGTTTCGCATTAAGTGCTCGGCTTTATGCTAATTGCCGACGTACACGATCGTCACGTTTCCTCTTTGATGATCGTCGATTTGGAAGAGTCGGATCGATTTCTCGGAAGTCGCTCGTTAGATCGATCTTGTTTGCGTTCTAATTGAATTGCGCAATGAGACGTTTTCGCTGAATTGGAGCGTGGAAATTGAAAATTTTTGATATTTGGGTGCGAATTCGTCGTTAATGGAAAAATATTGTTCAATGATGAGACATAAAATTGTAAACATATCGCAGAAATCGGTTATTGCATATACAGTCGAAATATATTGATGAAAATCAAAGAATATTACCCGTCGAAGTGGGTTAGGTCATTGTGAAAAAAAAAAAAAATATATTTACAAAATACCAATTATCATTAGAATTTCTTACATTATATAAAGTGAATAGAAATAAGATTGGTATTTATGTCAATAAAATATTGGTTTATGTATGAATTAAAAATTGAAAACTCTTCCATATAAAAAAATAATATTATAATTTTTTTCTATTTTCTATATAAAATAGTAATAAATCTTATATTATTAATTATCATATTGAAATTGCTTATATCACAAAATATAAATAATGTTTGTTCAATTGAATCGATTGACTTTTATCTAATTTTCTTGTATTGATAAATTTAGTTCATAAAAAATAGATACATAAAAATTGATTGGTTTAAAAAAAATCGAATAAATTAGTGTATTTATGTGTTTTATTTACATAATATATTATTTTATTTTATATAGATGAACAAAAATATATAAAATTTCATTTATAACATAATCTCATTAAAAAATTCTGAAAAAGGTAACGAAACCTTGCACAAGAAATTTATCTGAATATAACACCACATAAAATATTAATTACAAATTTCTTACAAAATAATTCAATTTATTTCACATACGATCTTATTTCATATTGTATATTCGATACGACGAATTCCAATTTCGCAATAAAAGCGCATAAACATTCACACTCGTGAAAGTACCTTCATATTTATTTTTCAATGAGCTTCCATATTGCACAATCATCACTTAAAACATGTATTAATTTATTTAATTTAAAAGTTGTCAAAAAGATACTTAAATACAATTGATGAGACTCATTTTTAATAAAAAAAAAAACATTTAGTTGACATCAATAAAACCCTTATTGCGCCAAATATTACACAAACCTGTTATAATAAATATGCACATCAATCACCAGATATTATTCTCAAAAAACTGTGTGCGTCATTTTAACAATAAATTCAACTATGTAATTCCATAAGAAAGCAGAGCAATGCCACGCTACAAGTTCATATAAATTGCGCAATTTTCTGATGCATTTTTACATAACTTTCGCCTTTTGTGCAATCGCATAAAACTTTTTCGTACAAAATAACCGTAACCGATTAAAATGAGATTGTTTTTACGGCAATCGGGTCGAATAATGTAATTATTGTATTACGCTATTATATAAGAGCAATTTCGCTGTGGGCACTTCGAATTATTATTGACAAAATGGCCAATCTGGAGCACAAGGTGTTAGGCGGACTATATTCTAAATTCGATCAGTGAAAGTATTAAAAAAATATCATTTCCATCATGCGATACATTGTTTTGGAATTTCGCACTCATTAAACGGATATGAGCGAACGATTATTTATGATCGTTCGCGGTCGGGCGTATAGCAAATATTTGATGTTGTTAATGTAAATCGATTTGTTATAAACATTATGTTTATATAATCCATATTTTGTGTAGATTTGCGAATTGTGTTATGTATAGAATAACATATATCAAAATCATATGTATTTTATGAATATTATTTTAACTAGAAATGTTTCACATTTCGATTTTCAAACATCGTTCGTTACCCATTGAAAAATTTTTAACAAACGTCATTCAATTACAGTTGATTTTTTTGTATCGCAATTGAAACCGTGAATTCGAAAAAAAAAACAATATCATCATTTAAACGAAGTGATTCAAGTGTTAACCGAATACGCACGCACCTGTCAAACTTGCTTTTTAGCGCCCATGATGATGATGATGATTGGCCAATTGCACAATCGCCTAAACCAAGAGAGAGGAAATGATTTAATAGTCATGATATCTTCTTCCGGCAATTCTCAAAAAAAACTGGACGTCACGTTTTTCATCTCGAATTCAAACTATGCGGTAGCCAAAGTGGAAGCTTCCTTTGGAGCTCGAATCGTATAGGATGGCTCAGAAATTTGTATAAAATAATAATTGTATGTTTGTCAGTAAGAGATTTTAATTTGTAGTGCCTCGAGACATTATTTTGTCTTTTGATTGTGTTTAGAATAAGATTTAGAAATCTCGAGTTTTTCAAATACCTGGGAATTACATTTTGAAGGAGAATACTCTGTTTGGTCATGGGTAGTTTTTTATTTAAGTATTTCTTCATCAATGACTGCATTTTTTTCATTTTTTGTTAACAAATTCAAAATACGCCTATTGAAAGAAAAAAAAACATTTGATTTTCCAGCTTGATTTTCCAGTTTTTCAAACCCATTCTTTCTCATAGAAAATACGTATAACGATCACGTGTCGTTTGACCCAATAAAATATAAAATTCATATCCGACAAAAGCGTTAATTAAAAGTTCGTAAACATTCAGTAAAAAAAAAGGCTTTTCTCTATTATTATTATAATTATAATTATAATTAGAATATGTACATAAAACTTCATATTATTAATTTTAATTGGTACACGCGATATTTTACGTAAATAAATATGTACAATATCTAATAAATGATTTCCGTATATCTGTTTGTCAATCTGTGGTAACTTTAAAGTGAGCTTTTAACTTTAGGTTTAGTTCATTTTAACATTTTTGTTTGTTTTGTTCGTTTTAGGTTTCGATAATTAAAAAAAAAATATTTATGTTTTACAATTAGTAGTGAGTATTTTTTATAAGTATTTTGGTAGACCAAATTTCTATAGACCAAAATACTTATAAAAATTATTTATAAGATTAAATTATTGTTAAACTTGTAAAATTTTAGTCAAAATTATCATCATACACATTGTTAAAGACCTGTCATTGTGCATAATTGTAACTGAAATTCACATCTGTTCTTCATTATTAGTTACGAAACATTACATGTCTTTAATCGATTATTTTATTTTAATATTTAACATTTAGTAGATTTTATTTTTTACATTATATATTCAAGCATAAAATAAGAACCTTTTATTGCAAATAGATTACGTAAAACGTTTAATTCGAGTCAAACAATACTTAAATTTTTAGATTAACGCAATATTTTTTTAATAAATATACCACTCAAATTTCTCGATACCAAAATTGCATAATTTTCACTTTAAATATTTTCGAATCACACCTCGAATCAATTCCAATCAATAATTTACACAAATCATACATCCAAAAATTCTAGAACATCCTGTTCACGAATTATTGAAACCACATTTATGTAACACACATAATTATTTAAACCAAACCGTTTCAAATACAACCCTAATTTATGAAAACGATTCAAATCGACTTTTTTCCCGCACTCGAACAAAATTTGCGGAAGGCCGTACGTGCAGAGAACATGCTTCGATTTTATTTACGCTTTTGTTAATAATGTGTGTATGTGACCCAGAAAGAGTTATATAATTTTGCCGGTGCGAGTCTGTATTTTTTTTTTTCAATTTTGGTGTTACCATGGTGAAACAATTCGAACGACTTTTCTTTTCGTTATTGAACTGTCGTCGATTGCGTTCGCGAAAATATCAAAGGAAAAAAGCATAATTATTATTAATCAATTGCGCGTAATGTACATATATGTATTTGATCGTTGCAAAATAGTTTTTAGTTGATGACTTGGAATTGTGTTTCATGTTAATGGATAATTCTTTTTGAAGGTGTTGGTTTTTATCGATCCGGAAAGTTAAATTTTATGTTTTGCGATTAATGAATGGAATCGGTTGTGTATCATTAATCCGTGTTCATTTATGTTTTTGATAAGATATGGCTTCAGTATTTAATTTTTTGAGGGTTTACTTTTTCTTATTGCATCTCATTCAAAAATATGTAAAACTTGCGATGGAATAAAAAAACTTGTTTTGCAATCGACATTGTGTGGGCTGTGCGTTGATGATGACTTAACTTGTTACAAATATAAAATAAATATTATATTATAAATTTAAAAATTTTATTTTTTGCCAATTGACTTAGAAAGTCCTATTTGTAAAAAATTGGATTTATGTTAATATACGAATGACTATTTTTTTTTTTTACTAGCAATAAGCGTAATTTGTATTCTTTGATTCATAATATTATATTTTTTCTTAATAAAGTCATAGAAATATTATGCAAAAGAAAAAAAAATGTATCGATTGATACATACTCAATGCCCTAGGCTTCAATCGTGTGTCTCAACAACATTCGAGTGAGTTCAAATTTTGTTTTAGTCTTCAAAGGCACGTGTCAATTTTAACATAAAATAAATAAGTCAAAATTAGCATTAAAAAAAATCTTATTCGAATTTAATTTGAAGTCAATTAACTACAGCAAAATTTTCAACAATCGACTGAAATGATTTCAAACTTCATAATTTGAAATTGACTTTTTTACTCTACAAACAAACATTGTCAATTTTTTGTCACCTACCAACCCCGTACAATGTCATTATATTTAAATCGAACACAAGTGTAATAAACTGGTAAAAAACAGTACCCAAGTCGATTACGAAAGTAAGTCGCAATGCAATTTAAGCACATTTTTGCCGTCGACCAGTTATGAGACCGTGTAGCAACTACCAGAAAAGAAATGCGTACCACTGCATGAAGGGAAAAAAATACGTTGGAGAGAAAACGAAAATCGTATTCATGAGGAGTGGAGTTGTCTGAGGTCCGGTTATCTGATTGGATTTTCGGGTATAAAACCGTTTGAGAGTGGTGCGTTTGGTATCAGTTGGCTATAGCAGTTCCAGCAAGGAAGTCAGAGACAAGATGGTTTGCAAGGTATCCTTGTTGATTTCTTTTTGTCCTTTGCTTCGATTTTTTCAACGCAAAAATTTCATAATTAAAATTTTTAATAGTATTTTTATGAATTGATAACGGTATCATATAGTTAAAAAAAAATCTTCCTAGTAAATTATTTGAGTATAATCAGTTCATACAAATAATTTTTATTTACTAGTTTATATTCGAAATATTGCTTATTGATTTATTGAAATTATAATCATGATTATCTTTCATTGGTCTAGTTATTTTTAATGTATTGATTATTTTTAATCACTAAAATTAAGGCATATACGGCGCGATCAATAATTAGACGGTTACTGTCCCGTTGACCCAACACCGTGAATATCTCTGATATATGTATTCCCTATCTTCTTTCCATACTTTCGCAATAAGGAAAAAATCCAAACATTTAATGATAAATTATCCATCATATATATAATTAAAATTCAAATTAATAACCCATTTTAAATTTGCAACCAGTTCATTTTGGTGGTCGCCGTCTTGGCAGTACCAGCCCTTTGCCAACACCACTATCAATCAGGTGGTCACCAACAAATTCAATACCAACAAGCTCACTCCAATTACCAACACGAACCAGAGCACTACGACGACCATCCCAAATACGAATACCACTACAAAGTGGAAGACGAACACACCGGAGACTACAAAGAACAACACGAGACCAGAGACGGAGACTCAGTCAAGGGATTCTACTGGCTTTTGGACGCTGATGGCTACCGTCGTCATGTCGAATACTCTGTCGATGGAAAGAGCGGATTCGTCGCTAAAGTTACCAGGGAACCAACAGGGCATGCTCCAGTTCCTCCACGTGCCCCTGTCCACCATGCTCCAGTCCATCATGCTCCTGCTAAACTTTTGGTTGCTGCTCCCGTCCACTCTGGTCACTATTAGTCAATAAGATGTGTTACTTTATAAATTGTCGGCTTGTGAATTTCTTGTTATTTATTTCAATTTAATAAATTTTTAATGTTTTTTATGATTTAATTCGTTTAATTTGAGTTTTATCTGCACCCAAAATCCTTGAATGCTTACATTATTGATATGTAAAAAAATATTTTTATAATAAATTATAAAATATTAGAATAAATTCTGTATACGCACTTTGCGCAATTATTGGTCGCATTTTTCGAATAGTAGAATAGTAAAATTATTAAGTACACAGCTGTTATTAACATTATTAACATTGCACAAATTTTTAATGACAAAAAAATTATTGAATAGACATCTATGTGGTTCTGTTTAGAAATGGTTTCGTTTTACGCAAGAGATCAATTAAGTACCAATGTTTTAAGCAAGTATACTTTCATATGACTGAGATAGATGGTATAAAATTAATAAATATTTATTAAAAAATTAACGCTCAGTTTGACATGATTACTAATTGTAAGATTTTTTTCGAAGCAAACATTGTTTGAAAAAAATTCATCGTTGAATTGACCTTTCAAATAAAGCAATCGAACACAGTTTTTTTAATTAAAATTAAATAATATTTCTCGATTTACATATTTTTAACAACATTCGATAACGGGAAGTTCAATCATGTATGTTTGATTGAAAGTTTCCGACAATCATCGCAATACGCATACATTTTTTAATTTTATTGAAATTAGATCACTCTATTTCGTAACGTACCTTTCTTTTTACACATCGTGCAGTATTTTTTATTCGCAAAATATATTTGTCTACAATGTACGAACCGTGCAATAACATTTTATACACTTTTAAAATCAATCAATTATAAATTGCGTAATTTTTCAAGTACATTTCGATTCTTAGAATATGTATTTTCTTACATTTTCTCGGTGCAAATCATTAGATATAAGCATTTCTTAGTATCATTAATTGATAATTTAAACAACGTAAACAACTTTTGAGTGTTATGTAATTACTAAATTTGAACCACAGGATGTTTACCCCTACTTTAGAAATGTTTCATATAATTTTCGATACATATATAAATGAGCTGATCGAGTGAAAGTATCATTATAATTATTGTAGTGCATTCAGATAACATCAAAATGTTCCCGAAGGTAAGTCCATATTAAACATATTCATTATAAATCCTTTAATAATTAATCATCGAATATTTTAGATTATATTGTTTCTTATTATTTTGGCTATGGCAAAAGCCATTTATATACCGCAAGATGGATATGACAACCATTTAGATGAACACGATCCCAATCCCCATTACAACTTTGCTTACGATATTGAAGATACATTAACTGGTGATAGTAAAAGTCAACATGAGTCGAGATCTGGTGATGTGGTCCGAGGGTCGTATTCTTTGATAGATCCTGATGGATATAGAAGGATAGTTGAATATACTGCTGATCCCCATGAAGGTTTTAAGGCTGTTGTTCGTCGTGAACCATTGGGACATCATTATTGAAATTGAAATTGTTTGAGTATTTATTTTTGTTTGATTCATAAATTTTATATGATGAATATAAAAAAAAAAACAATATATTTTTAATAATAATTCTTTGTTTCATTTATTTTTTTATTAGATTTATTTCAAATCTAACAATAAAATATATTTTAATAACAATCAAAACATTTGCAATTTTTATGATCGAAAATAGAAAATTATCTTTTTATCAGTCAATTTTAAAATTAGGAACTAAACGTATCGAAATCACAGTGCATAATTTGACATGAAAATAATCGATTTTTCAAATGATGGATATAATGCAAATTGCATTCAAATAATACTGTTGCGTGATTGAATCAAAATGAAACTATCAAGAGAGAATCAATGATAGGAACCATGACCGCCATAAGACTGCGCTTCGAATCCTTGATGTCCTTCATATCCTTGATAGGCAGAAGCATCCAAATATTGTTGATGACCACCATAATCAGATTCACCAGCAGAGTATCCGCCATATCCAGACTGGCCAGAATATCCTGACTGATCATCATTTCCAGAATGGCCAGAATACCCAGATTGGCCAGAATACCCAGATTGGCCAGAATATTCAGAATGTCCAGAATATCCAGAGTTTCCAGAGTTTCCAGAGTGTCCAGTGAATCCAGCGATGGGCTCCCTTCTGACGGTGGCTTTGAATCCACTGTGGCCATCAGCAGAGTATTCTACGGTACGTTTGTGGCCATCGGGATCAACAACTGTATAGGATCCCTTCACGGAATCTCCATCCCTAGTTTCTTGTTGGGACTTTTCGTCTCCTGTATGTTCATCCTTGACTCCGTAGGAGAATTCGTACTTTGGATGGGAATGGTAATCTACTTCGTTGTGATCTCCATGACCAAAGTCATATCCGTTGAGACTCTCTCCTTGGTCATATGACGATCCATGGCTTTGGATGAGACCGGCACTGGTGGCTACCACCAGATATGCGAGAACTATCAGCTGAAATAAAAAGAAAAACATATATAAATTAAACTAAATCAGATTTTTGTAACTTTCATAATAATCAACTGTTTTTTTATCAATCGAAAAAATATATGCAACACAATCTTAATTAATGAAATCACTATTAATTTAATTATCGAATATCTCACACGAATGTCACTTTTATAATAATTACAAGAATTGTAAACACACCTTGGAAGCCATTGTGTTTCGGACGAAGAAAAAAGCGATTGTGATGATTGTCGATGATGTTCCGTGGCTTTTATACGCGGACGGTGAATGCCATTTTTTTCCATTTTTCATTTCAGTTACCGTAAATTTGCAATTTCGGTAAACGGGCGTTAATATTAATTAATCGGGTAGCGATCGCCAATTGGAAATTTTGGAAATTCGGGACGGAAGTGTATTAGAATGTACAACAGTTTCGATATTTATTTAGCTTTTTATCTTTATATGAAATTTATTTGAACCGTAAAAGGTGTTTTAAAATAAGTACGATCGATTTAAATTTATATTGTAGTTCATACTATTATTTTTTTTAATTGAATTTTATTTGTAAAATCCATGTTTTAAACAATGATACGTAACTTTTATGTGAAGTTTACATATATAAGGACAATGTTTTCAGAGATTTTAATTTTTTTTTAGGTAATGTAAATTTCAAAGAGCCAATTATAATAGTAAAATAGATTTTTTGCTAAATGGTTTCAGATCAATAATGTATAGTATTTACTAATCGCACTACATGTCGCTTAACTTCAATATGTTAAACTACATGTTATACTATATGTTAAGTACTTTCAATAAAATTAAACTATTAATTTTTCTTCTTCTTCTTCTTCTTCTTCTTCTTCTTCTTCAAAAAAAAAAAATCATCATATTCTATTGAATGATCATATAATTCATAGATAATACTTTTATTCATAAACACTGATTAATAATATATCCAAATGATTCTAATTTCAATAAATAATGAAAAATCCACAACTTCCAAAGTTTTGCAATACGCGCCTTCTTTACAGTCGTTGCGTTCTCATACTAATTGGGTTGAGAACGCTAAAATCTGTATGGAGATTTCGCAAAAAAAAAAAGCAAAAAAAAACCGACAATGACAACCCGAACAATATATCCGAGAAATGATAGTTCCGCGATAAAACGCAGTACACAACAATGGGCCGATTTTCATCGAAAGTAATAAAGAACGGACGATGGACCCATTCATATTCTTTCGAAAGTGCGAAGTTTTTATGCGAATTTTTTTCAGCACATAAATTATACGTGCTGAAAGTTCGGCCAGATATATGTTTTGGATACTCTGTTTTGAATACGAAGCTGTTTTCGTTTTGCAATCGTTCGGAGATGAAGGAATTATTTAGAGCGACATGTTGGGCCATTCGGTTTTGAAATTTAAATAATTTATAACAAAGATGCGATTATAGAAATCGAGTAAATATTTCGATCGACCCATTTGTTGATGTATTATTAACTATTTCGGAAAATTTTTGAAACAATATTGCAATCGATATAATATTCGATTCTGAACAAATAATTTTAATTAAAAAATATAAACAAATCAGTTTCGGCCATCAATCCGATTGGGTAACGTGTAATGCATTTTTAATTGTTAAATCAGAAGGCCTCAAGATCACATCCTAAAAAGAATCATTATTAAAAATTTTCATGCTAATTAGATGAATCCGGCGATTACGCGAATTCCGCAATATCGCATCTAAAAATTAGATTATTTCACTCATTGTGCCGAATTTGGTTTGTGCAAATGTCGAAATTTTGATTATTAGATCTATGCCATTATCCGATGAAAAATTTCTCAATCAATTGAGAATTTTATTCGATACCAATTATCAACTCTATTGTTCCGTGCTCGCATATTTTTTCGGTAGAAAGAATGTGAAAGGTATTACACTTTCGGCTCATTTGCAATTTTATTGTATTTATTATGAATATTTTAAAACATTTGTATTAATTTATTCGTCTCGATCGTCGATTCTAGAACTTCGGTATAATATGTACATACATATATACATACATTCAAATACACATGGAAATAAAAAAGATTAATTGCTTTGTCTATTTTTTAAATATAATTATAACAAACTTTCTAAGATTTCGATTATAAAAAAAAATACTCATTCAAAAATTCCTGAATTTCCATCGAAATATTCAACCTTGCACCGAATCAAGATGGTCCAGTTTTTTCATGCGCATTCTTTTGTATTTTTCAGATTTTCATGATTGTAATTGCATAACAATTGAAATCGTAATCAGCATTTATTAAACGAAAATAATTATAATACGAATCGATTGTATCTCACATATTATGAACGCTGTTATAAGCTGACCGAGTTTCTTTTTGTTTCATCATTGTTTCCGCATCAAATGGCTAATTGTGATGGTAATTCTGCTGAAAAACGATCTTCGGAAAAGTACGATATGAAATTTTGAATTTTGATTGCTTTTTTTGTTGCGTGGTTGAAAAGAGTTGTTGACGTTTTGTGTTGACATGTGAAATATAATGATTGATACATTTTTTCTGATTCCATTCTCGTTACATATGTATGTATGTACTGATCATTTTTTTGTATAATTGTTTTTTTATTGGTCAATCAATTCGTTCTTTCGACCGTAAACCAGTTTTAACTGTCGATTTTGAAATATCGAAACAGGTAAATTGGTGCTTATTAAAAGAATTTATGTTTTTCACAAGTTGATTTAATTTGTTTTGAATTGATATAAATTACAACGCAATAGTTTATTAATAAGGTTTTTTTAAGATTCTTATAAGTAGGTACATATATATTTATTTTTTTATCTGACTCATATTATCAAATATCAAATAACAAAGCCCAATTCACATAACAATATACACACAATGTATAACAACATACTTAGATTACACGTGTTCATTGCTTACTTGAAAAATTACTTGAATGTGTAATTAAAACAAACTTTCATTAATTATCCAACTTGGTTCTGTTCATTAGCAAATACCATTATGGTAATAATTGAACGCCACTGTTTTAAAACATTATGAACTATGATATTTTTTTAGCAAAGTTTTTCATGTTAAAGCAATTTGCAGAACGCCCATAGGCATCATTATTCACACATTGTAATATTGTTGTGTGAAAGATAAATGTTCGAATTATTGCATGATAATAATATGCATTTTCACTTTTCAGGTACCTGAAAGTGCACAATGGCTCGTTAGTCGAGGTCGAGCCCAAGAAGCAGCAAAATGTTTTGAAAAAATAGCCAAAAGAAATGGTAGACAAATATCATCATCAACTTTAGATGCATTTATAACATCTGCACAAGAAACTAAACAAAATTCTAAAGCACCATCATTATTAGGTCTCTTCGCAACGCCTCGACTGCGCAAAAAAACTTGCATTTTAATATTCAAATCGTAATTATATTCGATCAATAATAATATAGTGATTTTAAAATGTGTCTTAATTTAATATGTTAATGATATATTCTGATTTCAGTATGGTATTAACATTATGTTATGATGCAATATCAAGAAATGTTAATGGCCTCGGTTTTTCTCCGTTCATAGTCTTCAGCTTAAGTTCATTAACTATTCTTCCTTCCTGTTTGATAATACTACTTCTTCAAGACAAAATTGGTAGGAAGGCAATGGCATCATCCTCACTACTGTTGAGTGGTCTTTTCACGGCCATCGCAGGAGTTCTTCTTAGTCTAAATGGAGCAGCAGGTAATTAACTAAAATATTATATTCAATATGAGTTCAATGTGTTACAATCTTCATACAATTTTATATATTTAACAAAACCAGTAGTCTATGAAATATGTATCCATTTGTATTTCAATATGTCTATTCACTAGAATTATATAAATTGAATCAAATGATTTGAATTATGCTTCATCGTTGTAGATCCGTTGTTGACTGCTATTATTGCTGCTATTGGTAGGATGGGTGTCAACGTTGCATATAATTCAGGTGCACAATATGCTGCCGAATTGATCCCAACTGAAGTTAGAGGACAAGGGGTTGCTGCAGTGCACGTAGCTGGATATGCAGCTACATTTTTCAGTTCCTATATATTGTATTTGGTATGAAATCAATCAAATTTATATGTAATTAAAAAATATGGTTTTCTTATTATTATATTATTTTTATTTCAGGGTACATTTTCTTTATCAATTCCACCTCTTTTACTTGGTGGATTATCAGTTTTATGTTCTGCTTTGTGCTTGCTTCTTCCTGAAACGTTAGGAAGAGCTTTGCCTACAACTTTACAAGATGGTGAAGAATTTGGGGAAGGAGAAAGAATATGTGATTTTGCTTGTTGTAAAGGAAATAGCACATCTACATCTGAATTGATAGTAACAGATGATTAAAACTATATCTAGATATAGATTTTATATTGTACTCACCAGTATTTAAAAATTTCTACTATATAAAATTTAACTTAATATATGTACATATATTCATTACTATATATTACCAAACAATAAAAAAAATCTAAAACTATTTTAATACAATTTACAATAAAAAAAGAGTTATTTTCTTCATAAAAATAGTTTTAATTGGTTTTATTCCAATAAAATCCAAAGAAGAAAAATCATGCTCAAAGTTATACGTACTTTAAGATGTTTTCGAAAGATGGCAGTGTAAAAATAATACATAGAAAAATTAAAATATTCATATCTTTGAAAAAAATTGGTTTTAATGAATTTCAATTAGTTTTCGTATTCAGTTTGTTTAAGTATCCGAGTATTTCGGAAATAATTAAATATTGAAATAGAAATAAGTCGAAATTTATGAAAAATTTCCGTACACCATACATATTCACGTACATAACATATAATATATGTATGTACCTATGTAAGATAAAATCAGAATCTGATTGATACAGAATGTTAAATCTTCGGATATTGAGATATCATAATCATTAAAAGTATCGAATATTATTAATATAATATATTGTCACTATTGAAATATCGTCATTGAATATTTTTATATTTTATTCAAACTTAAAGAATTCGAACAATAAACTCAAACAAACGTTACAATAACAAGACTAAATTGCAGTATCAAATCACATTAGATGAATTGGAACTATGATGAGCGTACATGAGTGACAAATGGAACAATAAACAAAAGTAAATTGATATTGATGAAATTCAAATTTGTATTACAAAATAAAAAGTTTCAAATGCTGGGATTATTTTTGTATAATATATCAACACAACATATTATGTCTCCAAATGAGGATTTATTATATTCATATTATTTCAATGTGATTTACGTAACGGAATGATTATAATGATTGATTATTCATCATTCTATTAATCAAATTTGATAAATATAATATACAGCTATATCATTTAATCTAAACGGATAATTTTGCAATCTATGATAATGAGTAATGAAGATTCAACAAAATTTTCAAACAAAATCTATTAATATTCCAATTACAAAAATACAAAAATATTGATATAAATCATATCATCATCATTGTCGACCGGTTTAGTGCCCACTGCAGGACAAGGTCTCCCCATCAAATATTGGGGGTCTAGGCTATATACCTTATCCGAGAGCCAACCTCGTAGCGATAAGGGACATGTACCATAAGATCCAATCCGCCCATGCCAACGGAAGAGGTTCTCAGACCCACGGTACGCAAGCCTATGTGCTAGTCTTTGTGGTCGCTGACTCTCCACTAAGCAAATCGCAATGATCACCCGCGGGGCAGACGAGGTAAAGACTGAGCAGACTGCGTCCTCGCTGACCACTTTTGCGATCGCAATGACCACCAGTTTGTCAAACGAGGCAAGACCGTTGGTCCTACTTGGCTTCGACCTCCGTATCGTCATCGGTCTTCGCCATTACCAAAGAAAGATTTTAACTAGGTGGACATGCAGTGTATTCTAATTGTACGACAAAGTTTAGTCTTGTAAACACCCCACCAAATGCATTACTGCGTTCTGTTCGTAAAAGAGTTAGTTGATATTAGACGGTTAGTAGAGTTAGTAAATAGTTAGTAATAAGATAGAATAAGTTATAATTTAACTATTTCATTCTAAATATTTTACTTTGATCGTACGCTACTTGTTATTTAATCATTGAATGACAGTTATAATGTATGTTAGTTGAAATTAGATAGTTATTTAAATTATGTCGTAGTTAACTATGATTATGAACAGATTTACAAGTTAGTTAGTTAATTAGATAGCAAGCATGTTAGTTTGAGACTAGTATTATCCCTTATTTTGTAGTAAAATTAAGAAGAATTAATTATTTATAGTAGGGCGATGGATTCTAATAGGAATTTCTTGAGGTTCAAAAACGTTCTAATTAAAATAAATCATATAACGATGATTTAATGATATAAAAAAATATTTTCCAAAGTATAAACGGAAAAACACCACTCTACTTTGATTGATAAAAATCAATACGTCCCAAATAAACAAACCAATCATAAACCGGCTTGATAATATTCAAAAAATAATTTTATTTATTAATTTTACTACGCATCATATTATTATAATAACAGAATGGAAGCGTATATAAATACACAACGTTCAAGTTTCCGGCCTCAGATTGTCGACATTGGTCGAATAATTGGCGCCATTTCAATTGTAGACTCAGAATCGACGATAACACTTCGATATAAGGTCAATGTCAAAATTTGTATCGGAGGGTCATCAAAACATTCTTCGAAGTGAAATGGAAATGCAACATCGTAATATCGATCGTGACATGACTCGGTTTTGCCGGGATTGATCCCGTTACTGTGACATCATCGATCGCGGAATTTATCTATAAAAACTGAATCTTTAAAAATACATCTAAGGAAATATTTTTATTTTAAAAAGGATATCTTTGCAAAATTATATACTAATTTTAACGGTGTTATCATTTCTGGGAAAAATCCTGGAACGATACTTGCAGAACAACCTTTGAGTTTTTCGGCGTATTAGGTTGAACGTCAGCAAACTCAAAAAATATCCTTTTTTACGACATGGGGTAAGCTAGATTTTATGGTCAAAATATTGATTATCAAGTAAAATTATTAAGTAAAGTTATTCTTTTAATTCATCTGATACAGTATCAAGTGGCTTTTTTGGTATTTTGCGATTATAATAGGTTGCTGATTTTCAATCTGATGCGCCAAGAAATTCAAAGATGTTTGACAAAGATTGCTCTAGGATTTTTCCTAGAAATAATGTAGTAACATTGTCAAAATTAGTATAATTAGTATATCCTTTTTAAAATAAAAGTATTTCTTTATATGTATTTTTAAAGATTAAGTTTTTATAGATAAATTCCGCGAATAAAGTCATCACACCATGTGGTTAGTATGAAAGGGATCGGATTGAAGTAATTTTTAAGATCTTTAAATTAAATAAATTATGGAATTTTTTTAAATAAACAACCTTATCATTAAACAAATAATTTTCAGCAAATGTCAGATAAGTGTTCACTTTTACCAAATACACATTCTCCACTCTCCAAAATTATTTTGTCTAATTACAATACATAGACACGATTCAAAATATTTAGAAAACTCATCGTCGACAACCCCATAGCGAAATGCAAACAATCAAACGACAAATACGTATTTGTATCGATCGATCGGCCAAAAGCGAAATCGTCAATGAAAACGACCTCGTAAACATATAAAATGGTTCACTTTTATTGTAGTTTAGCCATTTTATTCATTCGAATATAAACCCGTTTCATGTCAATATTTATTTATCGCAATGGAGTACTTTGCACAATCTTTGTATTGCAGGAATCAGTTTATGTAAGTAGATAAGTCAAAAAATAAAGATTGAACGATCTTTTAGATTTATAATATTTTGATTTTATTTTAATTTTTGTTGTGAAGATTTATGACGGTGATAAATTTTGGTTTATGTTGTGATTTGATTATATCATTAATGTGTTATCGATAATTTATATTGTGTGTGAACATTTTTTGGCTAGATTTTATTTTTATTTTTATTTCTCTGGGTGACGACTTTCTTGGTCGTAAAATGACACAAATTGGCCAATTGTCGACAATCGATTCGTCGTTACTTTAGACATGGTACTAAAGACGACCATTGTGTATATTATTTATTACATTTTCACCATATAGAATAGTACTTATTATATAAATTAATTTGCTTAGAAAATATATTAAAATTTTATAAACACGTTCAGACGATTTAAGTTTTTTAATCATTTTGCACACAATTTATATTACATTTCCACTTAAAAGTATTATCAATTATATGACGATCATCATTATGATAAGCACAAGTGTTTATGCACAATTCAATATGTACTTATATGTACTTAATTTAATTACGGATTAAATGGAAATTTTCAGAATTATTATATAAAACAAATTCGGCGTACAATAATTAATTTATGTACTCGTATGTATTGTTGTTGCAATAGCTATTATAATTGTAAGTTGTGGAAAAAATTTACAAACAATATATGATTGGATTGGTGAAATTAGGCTTTTCCCAAGTATGAAAACGTTTTTGTAAAATAGTCAGTTAATTGATATTAAGATTTGTAAGGCAGTAATAAAACAACAATGGCGATGTTTATTTTGATCAAAGCTCAAAGTATACAAAGAATAAGACACTGAGCAAGCTAATAAAAAGGTTGAAAAATCAGACGAATCGTTTTGTTAGGCGAACTTAAAAACTTCAAAATTTGAGATCAAAAAATATTTACAATTAGTAATTTTGACATATGAACGAAAAAAGGTCCACCACCCCATATTGTACCACAACAAATAAAATATTATCTCAACACGCTAATCAAACGCAAACATGAAAAATCTCATATGAAATTTGGCGCGAATGCAAAATTGAAATACACGCGCGGCAGCACCGTCGACCTGTCCGCGAAACCGCATCCGAGCGGCAGTCTCGTGCGGGCCTTAGACCCATCAGCATGTCGGCCATATACAGAGCAGCGATCTCCGTCGCCGACCCTCTGGTGCCCAAGGGACTCCGCCCCCTCTGGCAGCACCCCGCCGGTGAGGCTGCGCCCCCGGCTCCCAAATTTACAAATTTCCCGCCTTTTCGCGTTCGGTTGGCTGCAATGCGAACGGTGCAGTTTCGCGAATTCGAAAGTGGGTCACGTTGGCCTTGGCGCGTTTCCGGCACGGCCTTGACCTTGGGTTTCAACTGAAGGGAGTTTCGTATTTTATTGGATTCGTTTGCCGCCATTAATATTTCGATGGATATCGATGTATAGGTTTTATAATATGGATTCGTATTTGGTTAAAATATTCCAGAACGAAAGAAAATGTTAATTGATTTTCATTGTCGTTTTGACCTTGATGATACGCGTTTACGTAGAAGATACCTGTTTATGTAACGTGTTACTTTTGTCGTTCGATTTTGAAAATAATGTTTTGTAAAAATTGTATGCGCGTTTGATTTGGCGAAACAAAATTGCATACGTGTTGATATTTGAATTTCGGTGTTGTCAGATTAAAAAAATTCGTGTTTGATATTCCCAATGTCGATGTCGAAGATATTGATTTGTCGGTATCTTCTATTTTAGGTGCGTTAATTATTTATTGATGAATTTCCATTTTTACATGAATAAAAATGCATTATATGTGCTTAAATTTTGATTCTTACGTTTAAAATACGTTAAGAATCTTAAATTAATGTTTAATTTGTCAATAAATAATATACGCACCTAGAGTACAGAATTACCAAATTTATCTTAAGTGGTCGATGGTTTGAAAAAGCGTTCGATTTCTAAGGTCGATAACTTACAAATTGTAAATTTTGTCCTTTGACATTGTTTTTGAATTTTTTTTTCTTGCCATTGAACAAATATTATATAAAACGCCATTAAATACAAATATCTTTAAATTTTCATATTGCATATGGCCGTTGTTATAGTTCAAATCATGTCTGGAACATATAATAATTGTCATTTGACGTTTTTATGTATGAAAAAAAAAAGCAATTAAAAGATCAAATCTTTCGTAATTTAATAAAGAACTGATAAAATCCGATTAAATATTTAACAGATAGATAATTGAATATGTATTTTACGACTAAAGATAATTATTATTATTCCAAAACAAAATAGTTTAATTCTGATTCGTGTGATAAGAGATTTAATCTGTTTAATTTCGATTATGATTTTCTGATTTATTTTTCAGGACCAAAAACGATATTCTTTTGGGCTCCCGCCTTCAAATGGGTAATTATTTTTCAATATTAAAACAATACAATACAATCTTATCTTATTATCTATACATTTTCAAAGTGCAACATATGCAAAAAATATAATCAATACGACGTACTTATGCTTTAAGTGTTTTGTTTTTACAATTACAGGGCCTCGTAATAGCAGGAATCGGCGATCTGCAAAGACCCGTTGAAAACCTATCAATACCACAATCAGTATCGTTAGCAGCCACAGGATTGATATGGTCTCGATATTCCTTAGTGATTATACCTAAAAATTATAGTTTATTCGCCGTTAACGTCTTCGTAGCCAGTACCCAATGCTATCAGCTTTATCGAGCAATTATATATGCTCGATCACAAAAAGCAGCCAAACTAGAAGCGTAAATTCTCAACGGGTTTTAGAATTGTATGCTCCGAACTGTAATGTGATACGTAATAATTCCTCTAGTGTTTAATACCACACTAGGCTGAAAAATGTCATAGAAAATTATATTAAATGAAATATATTTTTATAACATATACACTTCGACAATATAATTGCGAAATCTGTTGAACGGATCGCTTTAATTAAATGAAAATATATTTTTTAATTTTGTTAAATATTTATTTTAATGTAAATAGAAATTTGTTTTATTAAAAATTTTATTTGAATTTTTTTATTTTTTGTCAATGGCAACTTGTTATTTTCGCACATAATCGGAGAAGTTATCGGATAAATTTCATCTGAACATGCTTTGGCTAACTGCCAGTCATTCACCTATCTAAAAATACATTACCTTGATTTTTTATAACAAACCATTCTTAAATTGTGCAAAATTTATATAATTAATCCTAAATCAAGTTAAAATATAAAATCTAAAAGAACAAATGGATAATATCTCAAATTTGGAAAAAATCAATGTCACATTTGCAATCTTCTAATGAAATATTGATCAGAACAAAATTGCATTACGAGATAAGGATATAGGGAAGATAAGGAATCCATAATAAAGATTAAAGGTTGACAATATTCAGGAATTTATTATAAAATCAAACAAATATATAGCAAATTTGATTTGTTTATTCATCATGCTGACAAATGTAAAATATACAAAAAAATGCAAGTTTTGTTAAGTACGTTATAATTCAGTCATAGTTTGGTTCATTTCAATGTTGTCATGGTGGAAGTCGTACATATTTGTAAAACATAATTGTACAATTGGAAGTATGTACTGAAGTACAGTTCAGATTACTATAAAATGGAATGCATTTATTACATGGAATACTTTGCTACAAGAATAGTTTGAAACTTTCTGTCCATCCGTCGAGAGGTATATTATTAAATTTATCAATACGAAAATGGATACAAGATTTAAAATCGAAGAAAATAAAAAACGTGATAGAAAATTAAGTGTGACGGTTATTAATTTGAAAAATTTGCATTTTGAATCGTAAAACACGTAATAAATTGGTGGTGTATGTGCCTAGCAATAACACCGACCCAAGATATAATGCAACAACAATAAATTAAAACAGATAACAATTGCAATGTTATCATTGGTTTGTAATACCATCAACAATATAACAGGCACCAAAAATTATCACAAAAATTATAATAATTTTACAACAAATTGTTATCATGTTTGAATAAGATTGAAAAATTGTACGTATTGAAATTTTAAAATGAAAACGATGACGTATGTCAAAATTTGATCGAATTTGCGAATAAAACATAATCAATTAAACATAAAAGCTATAAATGGCTAAAATTTCTTTAAAAATATGATATCGTTAATATTTGGCAAATACGAATAATTTGTTCGGTTTTTTGTGAGTAATTTTTTTTTTTAATTGAGATTATACAGTTTATTTTAATATAATAAAATAATGACAAAAAAAAGTCTTTAGTGTAAAAAATCACACGCTTAAAATTACTTATAAGGCATAAATCACATTAGTGATACACTGGAGCGTAGAGTAAGCTAGCTTTTTACGAGATTACAAAGCTTATATTAAAAAAGGGATACAAAAATGGATTTCTGTGTCGGAATTACATAAAATGGTTTAGATTGGAACTGCGTTTGATGAAACACAATCATGCTGTCAAATTAAATTGCTGAAACACAGAAAAACATTTCTGTATGAAACCACAATACCAGTTTCCAACTAACCCAAGTACAAATTTACCAAAAACCTGACGAAAAGCCACCTGGGGGCACTTTGACTCTCCCGGAGCCGTTGTCATTCTTTTCGACGGGCGCAGACCTAGCGGACTCGTAATTCGGCCTGGACGATTCAACAGGGGCAGAGCCTTCGATGGGTTTCGAGTCAGCTTCCGGAGTAGAAGCTGAAGGGCTGTCTCCGTTGTTTCGCGGGGCTGGAGCCGGTTCTAGGGTGATATGCTTTTCGGCTGCGGGCTCGGCTTTCTTCCCCATAATTTCGCACATCATTTCAGAGTTTTGCTGGTTGAACTTGGGCCGAGGTTGGACTCGCTTCTCTTCGGGGGGGGCGAATATGTTCGAGTGTCCGCCGCCTGGAGGTTTCAGCACGCGGCTCGACATTTTGCTCTCGGTTGAGATTCCGACGTTGAAACTGGTGGAAGACATGTTACTGCAATTATTAACGAATTTTCTATTGAACCAAATAAAGAAAGTCGATACTTTCAAACGTAAATTATTGATTTTTTCGATAGAATTTCTAAAAAAAAAATATGAGTCATAGTTTTTAAAATGGTACAAAGGTTTGTTCGTTTAAAATCTGATCTGATTGTGAGGTGGAATGAGTTATTCGTTAACACGTATAAGTGCCGAGTATATTTTCATGAAATGTCCCATCGAGTCAATCGATAAAAAATTATTGTGCATTTATTATAGTATATGATTTGATTTATTCTGGTCATGTTCAATGTTGAAACCGGTCGTTAGATATGACTGTTCGATAATGAAATATTTGGGGGGGGGGGGGGGGGGCACCGATACCTCTCATGTTCAAATTGAACGGGAGCTCCGGGGTCCCTTGTAGCGTTTTATGTGTTAAAAAATCAAATGATTTAATTTCAATATTGATGTAAAAAAAAAATTATATTGATTTCGATAGTGAAATGAAATAATTTTTGATATCGAATGTACATATATTCATATATAGAATAAAAGCTTGAAAAAAATCAATGAATATACAAATTCATATGTATATTAAAATATTTCTGTATTATCTGAACACGATGGTAACCTCTTTAGGTGTTCCATGGATGTCGAAAGACATCCGACAATGTGAAAAAAATACTGGACACGAAAAAAAAAAAATTCATCATCATTGTCGACCGGTTTAGTGCCCACTGCAGGACAAGGTCTCCCCATCAAATATTGGGGGCCTAGGCATCTATACTATTATAAGTATCAAAGTATGTCTGTCCGAATCGATCAATAAATATGCAAAAATTGTAACGACCAAACGTACGCCTATATATACCAATTTCAAAGATAAGACCCATCATATTTTTTTCCCCATTTTCCACATAATCAATACATTCACACGAACCGATCCCGCATACATCATCCTCGAAAACAACGCATTCAACGCATTCGCCCACTTACCAAGCCGAAAACCTCACACAACACACAACACAAATAACGGCAATCGCGCTCCAAGAAAACGAGCACATGCACACAAAAGAAATCGACCTTCTTTCTCATCGACAAAAAGCCATACTTCCTCTCCATCGAACTACTTTCTCCTGAACGGGGCGAACGGTGACTGGACAGCAACGGGGGGACTCGGGCAGAGGGAGCGTCCCCGGATTAGCGATGACTAAATCGCGTGTCGCAAGTTCGAGGGGCGCCTGCGCGGACAATTAGCATACAGCGGACACGAACGGGGGCGAAGGATGACTCTGCACGCGGACTGTGGATGATATCACGCGAGACCGTTATTTTTTGAATCGGGAGGCGGTTGGGCGCCCACGCGATCGTCGGAGTGGAGTGCGCTTCGCGGACAGTGGGCGCGGTTCGGGCGCGACGGTCGGTTAGGTGGGCATGTCGCCTTTGTATGTTATGCGGGTTTTTGGGTGGGGGACGTAAACTCACAGGACGCAAACTCGCATGACACAATTCATATGCTTTCGAAATTTAAAAAATTTTTAAATTTAAGTGAAAAACATTCTACAAATCTTCACGAAACTGAAGGCAACAAAATGCGTTTTTGTATTGAAAGAATCCACGTTAGACCAGGCATGTCCAAAATTTCGGTATGCGAGGGCCACTTTGGCCAAAACACGGGACATTCACGAGCGTCGTCGATTTGCATTTTTTTTTATTTAACGATAAAATACACATGTTTTGATTAGAATGTACTTGAAAAAATCGATTCTTCAATAATTCAAAAAAATAATACCAATTTTCCTCGAATTAGAGCAAAATTCGTAAATTGTTATGTATGAAAAGTGGGGGGCTAGTCGCGCGAGCATTGGGGGCCAGTTTGGCACCGTAGTGGCCCTTTGGACAAGCCTGCGTTAGACGTTATAGGTTGGGGAAAGCTAACACACACGAAGCAAACGCACACGAAGTAAACTCACAGGAAGCAAGCTCACATGCTTTCGAAAATTTTCGAACTCATTTAATCAAACAAATTTTTGAAATTTTTTTTAATCATTAAAACTTCCATGACATGCCCGATACTCACAATCAGTCAAAAATATGACACGTGAACGAAAAAAGGTTCGCTACCAATGATCAGGGCTGTGAAAAGGATTTCGAGAGTTTACGTAAATGATTTTATCAAAATTATAATAATGATTTTACATTGGAAATCGCTTAACGGGAGAAATCCGGTTAACCAGAAATATTACTTTGGTACTGACAAAATATTATGGACGTATACTATTACGTCTAACGTGAAATTCTTTTAACACAAAAACGCATTTTGGTGCTTTCAGTTTCGTGTTAAACGTTTTTCACTTTAATTTGAAATTTTTTGAAAGCATGTGAGCTTGCTTCGTGTGAGCTTGGGTCATGTGAGTTTGAGTCGTGTGAGCTTACATCTGTGAGTTTGCGTCGTGTGAGCTTACATCTGTGGTTTGCGTCGTGTGAGCTTACATCTGTGGTTTGCGTCGTGTGAGCTTACATTTGAGCTTGCGTCGTGTGACTTTGCGTCCTGTGATTTTGCGTCGTGTGCGTTTGCTTCATGTGAGTTTACGTCCCTCAACCCCAGCGTCGGTGTGTCCCAGCGTCGGTATGCGCCAATGTCATTTGCGCAAACCTCCGGTCACCAGACGCCGAAAGTATTTTTATGACCAAATAATTCGATCTTGACAAGTAGTTTGAGGTTACTTTATTTGTTAAGTTTATCTAACAAAAATAATGAATATACTCAAGGTACTTATGTTTATTCATCAATTTATATAACTTTTAACTGAATATTTTTCACCCAGTCAATTTTTAAAGCTTTTATAAAAATGTTTTTGAAAAACCGATATATTTAACCTTAAAATATTTAACTTTCATTATCCTTACCTATTCAATTTTGTTTTTTCAGAACTTGACTTCTCAAATTGGCAAATTACAAACAATTGTTCCAAGATTCCTAAGTATTGAACCCCGATTGTATTCTGTATCTGCTGAAAATGCAATCTCTCATAACACGAACATTATTCCACTCGAAAACGAACCCGAACCTGATAAGTTGTATAAAAAATTGGAGTTAGAAATACGAGGACACGATCCTGCCGTCATGAAAAGCTACGTGTGGTATTTGACAAAGGCTGCATCTCATTTAGGAATAGAAGTAGGGAAAAGGTACGTTTAAATAAATACATATAAAAAGTTCAAGTCAATTGAACAATATGACAATAAACTGTTGTTATTTTTTAGCTGGCCTTTGAGGAAATCTCACAAATTAAGGCATACTTTGTTAAAATCAGTACACGTTCACAAAAAACACAGGGTTCAGTACGAGATACGAACATATTTTCACTTTGTGCATTTGCACCGCTTAACTGGATCTACCTGTGACACATATCTAGAATATATAGAAAGAAATCTTCCGGAAGGAGTCGGTATGAAAGTGACCAAAATTGAAATGCAACGACTCCCAGAATACATGCTTGCTCCCCCGACCAATGAACCAACCAGTGAAGAAACATCTAATTAGCTTAGAAATATGTTATTTAATTTTTATTATTTTGTAGAAATAAAGATATAGCCATAACTTTACTTGTAGTTTCATCTTTCATATGAATTTCTCTGAAAAAATATTTGATATTTTGAATCTATTGTTTTTTTTTTTAGATTTTAATACTTTGTTTCTTTTTTCAAGTGAAATTGTGATATTTTTTTTACTTTTTTGATAGTCCAAGCAATCTGGTTTACTGAATATATGTATACAATGAAAATATTTTTCACTTAATTCAGATTTTGAATGATGATTTCAAGAGATATAACTATAACTTTATTCGTTGTTTAATCTTTGAAAAGAATTTGTTTGAAATTATATTTGATTTCTTGAATATTTCATTAGTTTTCAAATCCATTAATTTTTCAGAATATTTCAGTACTTTGTGTTTCTTTTTTGAATGAAATCACAAAATTTTCATTTTTTATAATATGAAAATTCGTTTCATTTTTAATGCAGACTTTGAATGATAATTTAAATTAACAATTAAGTGGTAGAATATGTCATTAAAACGACATCATTCAAAACAAATTCAGTTGAAAGCCCAATTAACAATCAAGTAGAATATGAGTCCCTGAAATGACATCATTCGAATAAATTCAGCTGAAAGCCCAACTAACAATCAAGTGATATCAATATCAGCCATCGCTGAAAGCCCGATCAACAATAAAATTATATAAATATCAGTCATCACCGAAACAACATCTAAATAAATTCAACTGAAAGCCCAATCAACGATCAAATGATAACAATATCAGTCATCACCGAAATAACATCCAAATAAATTCAGCCGAAAGCCCAATCGAGTGATATCAATATCAGCCATCACCAAAACCACATTCAAATAAATTCAGCTGAAAGGCCAATCAACAATCAAATGATAACAATATCAGCCATCACCGAAACCACATCCAAATAAATTCAGCTGAAAGCCCAATCGAGTGATATCAATACCAGCCATCACCGAAACATTCAAATAAATTCAGCTGAAAGCTCAAACGAACAGTGCTACCAGCCACATCCAAAACATATCCCCATCTCTATCCCCCCGACGGACCCCTCCATCACCAGACAGAGACAAAAGGCCCAAAACTAAAAATAGGCCAGACCAGAACCGATACTAGGCCAATGGCGGGACTTTCAGAACCCCCCGTAGACAACATTCGAAGGAAGCTCGCAGGTGCGGGGGCGGAGCACCCTGGGCCGCGAAACGGGGCCGGCCTAGGGCGCGCAGGGCTGCGGCTATTTCCGGACCGTGGAGGTGGGTCTCCAGGCCCGAAATAGGCGCGCCGTTCTCCAGGCGGGCCCGCTAAAAATAAAATGGCCGCCGGCTGGACCACGCCGTTATGTCACTTCAGTGATGGTCCACGCCGCGCCGCACCCTCGGAGCCCGGCGTCTCCCCGTCCAAGGTTCGTGGGGGCGAAGGGGGCGAACATTTAAAAGGGTCTCGGAAGCTCGCCCTTCCGAGGCGGCCTGGCAGTCTTGTGCTTTTTTTTTTTTATTTATTTTCAGCGAGCGACGTGTCACGATCATATGTTTGTCGTTTATCAAACTTGTGATTGGATTTTATTTGGTGCCACTATGTTTTTGGCTGAACTGAATTTTGTTTTTCCAACCCAACCTAACCTAATCTAATCTAACCTAAACAAACCTAACCCATAGGTGCTTTAGGTGTTAAGTAATTATTCTAATCCAATCTAAAAGACGCAGTTCAGCTAAACTCATAGTAGCACCTTTAATTTTTAGTTTGTTTAAGACTTTGTAATACATTAAAAATAAATAAAAAATTATACAGGTTTACATCCTAAATTCAACTATGGCAAATTTATCTTCTTCATTTTTTTATTTTCTAATAAATTTATGAAAAATATCAAAGAAAAATTAGCTACATTTCCACGGTGAAAAATATTCAATAATGTATGTAAAAATCAACAACTGATTGTGAGATTATCAAAGATAAATTTAAGAATAGATTGTATTTCATCGATCACTATAACAGCGGTCTTAATTATATTATACTTTCCGAGGTTGAATTTGATTTGTAAAAGCTGTATACAAAATTTAATTGAAGAAAAAGTAAATTTTAATTTCAACATCAGTTCAATTAAATAGACATGTAGCCAAAAAAGATTGGGAAACTGTCTTTTCGTGAATAAATGAATCATCTGTGTGTATTAATGAACATGAGGATATCGCCGAAAATAAATTTCAATACTGCACCATCGACTCTATACTCGTTAACTGAAAAACATTGACACTATTGTTTTTCAGATGGATTCTGAATCATCTCAACAGTTTTGCTTGAGATGGCACAATCATCAGGTAAACGATTATTCTATTATTATATAATATCACAAATTGATTAAAACAATTTTTTTTGAAATATTTTCTAATTTTTTACAGAGCAGCGTGCTCGGTGGACTACCTGCACTCTTAGACTCGGGAAGGTTGACCGATGTCACTCTATGTGCGGGTGGTCGTTCTTTGAGAGCTCATCGCATAGTCTTATCCACATGTAGTCCATATTTTATGGATATATTTAAGGTTTCAATTTAAATACTTTACTTAAAATCCAAAAACCATTTTTATATTATACAAAATATAATCATATTATTATTTTTCAGGATCTACCTGCTACTCAACAACCAGTTGTTGTGATACTTGGTGGAGGATGGGCAGAGTTGTGCTGTTTAGTTGCTTTCATGTACGCCGGTGAAGTTACGTTACCTCGAGCACTTCTGCCCGGTCTCCTCAGACTAGCGAGAGCCTTACGGATCACCGGACTGACAGATCTTAACGGGGTATTTATACTTTTTTCCATTGCAAACACTTTTTTTGAAGTGTTGAATAATTGTTGACGTATTCGTGTCTTTTCAGAACATACCTGACGTTCCTTTTCAGCCAGAATATGATGATTCATTCAATGCGAAATTCGAATCGACTTTTTCAACTTTCGAAGAAATGAAACTTTCACGACAAAATAGCGACAGTGCAACTAGTTACACTGAAAATAGTTATCCTTTTCAAAAGAATAGTGAGAATTATCCATTACCGAAGAAATGCGATGTACCTGCGACTCAAAATCTAAACGACCAAAACATATCTAACACTATGCAAGACAATAGTTACCAAGAATTGCAATTGCTTCGGCAGTTATCTAAAGCTTACTCTGATTATGAGAAATGTGCAAATTCTAAAGAAGAACAGTTTACGGAGGGAGAAGCAAGCGCTACATACAATTCTCCAGGGGTATTCCCTCGGGGAAGAAAAAGTACAAAAACTAACAAATCAAATAAATATATGAATCCTGTACTAAATGAAATAGAACCTAGGAATAGAAAAATAGATAAAATCGTTGAAAATCTTAAATGTAATCAAATGAGGTCACAAGAAGTGGGTTCTGTACCGACATCAGACGTTACTCAACTGATAGGTAATTTAAAAAAACATTAAAATAAACATAAATCACCGTATTGTTATTGATTGATGTTTTAATTTTAGATAATCAGGATTATTTCACTACAAAGTTGAATATAGCTGAAAAACTCGCAAACGCTAGAAAAATTTTTACTTCGGACATTACAATTCCGACCAGTAGCAAAGTGGCAGATATATTCGCTAGCAATAACATATTTATGGAGACGGAAACAGACAGTGTTTGCTGCGATCCATCTCCAGAAATATTACAAACGGTGAAAACAGAACCAGACTCCAGCCCTGAAATTATATCAGAACTAAAATACGTACCGTTATTACCCGGCATTCAATCGACTAGTGCGCAAACCCCTACAAACACTAAACTATATGCGACCTGTTACGTCTGTCACAAACGTTTAAGCAACCAATACAACTTGCGAGTGCATTTGGAGACTCACCAGAACGCACGACATGCATGCATCGCGTGCAACCACGTATCGAGGAGCCGCGACGCACTCAGGAAACACGTATCTTACAGACACCCTCAACTGAACACTTCACACGGAGTCGGCAGACCATGCAAATCCAATCAGAGTCAAATCACCAACACGAGCCCCAACATACCACCGAGCTCCCAAAACATAACGACCACATCAAACGTATTCAACTTTCCAAATATAGGTAACGTTAGTGAAACGCATAGTTCAAATATATCAAAGAGTAAGAGTGGCAGTGGTTTGTATGGTAATTCAGATCAATCCCATAGTTCACAGGGTCGCTCGACACCGGCTAGTAAAAGCGAGGACGCGAAGAAGAGTGGCGCTGATCAGAATTTTTGATGCTCGCTTTTCTCATGTTTAGAGAAAATTTTAGATAGGCCGTTCTATATTTATTCAACATTTATACACATATCCATTTTGTTCCTCTACGATATACATATGCTTATTTAGTTTTATAACTTTTTTTTCTTTTAATTTCGTTAAAACGATTTGTGTGCTCAATATATATGTATACTCGTCTTCCATGTTGATAAATTTTCTATTTTTTAAATTTTTAATTGTTCGAATTTTGAAAGAAAAAATGCATATGATTATGTTTTTCAAAACCGACACGATTATTCATATGAAATATATAATGGAATATTTTATAAAGAATATTTGTAAAAAGACATTTTTCAAGTACAATTATAGTGATTTTCTTCTATTTTTAAGTAGAGTATAAAAACAAATGGGACTGTTACTTTACTGTTAATTTTAAGTTACACGTAAGTTTTATTTTATGCATAAGATTAAACGAAATAAGAACAGGGTGAGATTATCTAGTCAACGTTGGCCGTGCCGCCATCGAAATATTTATTAAAAGAAATTTTATTATACTCATATTTAATTTGTTAACTAGTTTTAGGTTTGTTTAATCAGTTTCTCTGTGATAAATTGAAGTTGTTTCTCAATTTTATTATTATCATATCATGCACAATAAATGAACATATGGTTTTCATCGTTACTTTTATTTTGTGTACATATATCAAAACGTTTTTTTCAGAGCTCCATACAAATACAAAGTTCCGTATAAAAGATGTTTTCATATACATTCAGAAAAGAATCAAGGTAAATATTTTACTGATTATTTTTGTCCGCTGCAAAAATAGATGATTTAATCATAGAAAAAATATTATTGAAAAATTTTGTATATGTAAAGCACATCTATTTCAGACGGATTGCAATACTCTAAAACCTAAAATATATAAAAATATAATTTATAGATGTAATAATACATTATTTGGCAGCAGGGACGTCATTTCAGATTTTTCCAAGGGGGTGCAGGCCAAAAATTATTCAACACTTCAAAATTACTCGGAACACCAAAAATTTTTTCCCTAAAAAAAGGTTAACGTGTTTTAGAATTATTCGAACCCCAAAATTTAAGGGGGGAGGGGCAATCCCCCATGCCTTCCCCAAATGACGTCTCTGTTTGGCAGTCATTGCATATGTTTATAAATATTAATAAATTAAAACTTTTAACTGATGTTAAGTATATAGTTGAGCATTGAAAAAAAACTAAGATTGTAATTGGTAATTAAGATACTGACAGGTTGCAGCTGTCATGAGATCGGTTGTACATAAAATTAACTTCAATGTTTTTGATTTAACTAAGAAGTATAAAGAATATTAAAAACATTAGGATAAAAAGAAAATATATGCAATTTTAGAAAAAAATATATTGAGTATGAAATGGTGGCTCTTTGGTGTTTTCATTTGCTCTTTCGTAATTAATTTAATTGACAGAAAACATTGGCAAGACCACTAATTTGTATAATCTTGGTTAACACACTGTCATACAATAAAATATACTATGAATTTTATATTTTTAAATAAAGTAAAATAATGTACAGTAACAGCGCGTGCACATCAGTCGGCTAAAGTCTACTAAATGGTGCATCGAGACACGAGCAATAGCGCTCACACGCCGCCACTTCCAAGGCCGGTGCGTCATTTGTATCGGTTGCATTCTGTCGATTTACCTACTGTTGAGGCCACGGCAGTCGACTTTAACTGACTGACGTGCATGCGCTGTAACTGTACAAAGTTAAGATTTTGATAAAAAATAAATAACTTAAGCAAAAATGATGCAATTAGAAAAATATGATTATTTTTACAATGACAAATCTAATACTGAAATACATAAAAATCTGCAAAACAGTATTGCAAGACTAGGTTGCTAAAATCCTTCACAATATTTTTTAGTATGTAAAAATAAGTTATAGTACGTAATGGTACAAAAGTATAAATATTACAGTATAAATGCAGTATAATCAAACTTCACATTTATGCCACTGGTATGTTCCATAATTTAGTATTGCAGTCTTGACCAGTAGAAACGATCGTTTCGTTATCCAACCAGTCCAAAGACGTTATCTGACTCTGAGGATGTGCATCTGAAAAAGCAACAAAGAATTAACACGACGCTTATTATTGACTTAATCACCTGAAGATCAAAATAGATCTACTTTTGATAATGAGATGTTTCGCCGGCTGGGCAATGCTCCAAATAATAAGGCAAGTGTCTAAGGAGCCGCTGGCCACTCGCTGCGAATCCGCCGAAAAACCGACGCAGTTGACTCTCGCGGTGTGGAAGCCCCATTCTTTATTGTGTGCCAACTATAATAAAAATAAAAATATTTATATTTATAATTCCTCTAAATAGTTCGGTATGTAAATATAATTTTATACTACCATCTATGTTTCCATAATAATAAAGAATGCATGAAATTTAAATGAGTTATAAATTTGGCGAATAGAATAAAATTTTTTGTATTGATTACTCACTTTGTATTCCTCAGTTGTATATAAGATGACTTTGCGATTGGCATCGCATGCGACTAAATACTTTCCATCCGGACTGTATTTACAATCAGTGATTGGACCTAAATGTTCGAGTTCTAGTCCGGGGGTCAAAGAAGTACCGTTTAATTTATAAATATGAACCTAGAAATATCAAAATAATAAACATAAAAAATATTTTTACAATACAAATTCTTATTAATAATTTGATTTCACGCACTTTATTATCACCAGTTCCTCCGATAGCAACATCACCAGTAGACTGATTTACTGCTACAGAACTAGGTTCGTAAGAAACGGTTAGTGAAGAAACTTTTTTATCCCCAGATAAAACTAGTAACTAAAAACAACAAAACATACTCGTAACGAAATTCAAAACACTGAAGATATCTGAAATTAAATAGACTCACTTCTTTCACAGTCACAACGATAATTAGAGATTTTTCCTTATAAATATCCATTGCACGAGGCTGGGATCCTAATGCTACCGTTACGTTTTCATATGCCCCAGCTTCTGGACCCGTTTTGTGAACTGCTTTTCTTAAAGTATCATCAATACCGCTAGAGTAAACATTTTCAGCAGTGCAAACTAAACCATTGATCTGGTTACCATGACCACTACCCCCGATTCTATCATTGACACCTGAAATATGTGTTGTTTCATAAAATTCAGTCATTATTTAATAAAATATGTATATTTTCGAAATTAAAATATGTACCAGTTTTGGCATCCCATTTAGTAACATAACCGTCGTGACTGGCAGTGTAAATATCATTTTTATCTTCGCTAAGTGCCAGTTTTGTAATAGGTTTGTTATGTCCCTTGAGTATACGGAGCGGTTTAGATGGGTTGTTAACGTCCAAGTAATTTATGAAACCACTCAGTGAAACGGTTAACAAATGAGGACCTTGCCATAAGCATGAAACCTAAAATTTGATTTAAAGGTAATAAAATGATTAAGAATTTAAATGTATTAAAAATAATAAATTTTTATACTTGTTGATCATCGACAGTGGATCCCATCACAAATTCAGTCACCATTTTGGAAGTTTCAATGTCCCATAAGCGACAAGTTTTATCACCAGAACAACTGAGCAATTGTTTACCATCAGGTGACCAAGCGAGACCGTAAACACCACCGTTGTGTGCTAGACCTCCAACCTGATTTTTGATTAAAATAATTTGAAATTTTCATATTTTGAAATTATAAAAAAGTATTGTTTGAAAACTTACGTCTTCTTTAAGTTCAGAACTAGTACCGTCATAAAGATAAATTTTGCCATCAAAACCAGCAGATGCAAATAAACTGCCGCTAGGAGAATAACGCACGGCTTGTGCAAATCTAGTATGTTCCTTAAAAATAAAAAATATATATATTTTTTTTTTATAAAAGTCAAATGTTCGAAAATATATTTATTACTTTTATCAAATAAAGATTATATCATATTACTGATAATGATAAAAGTGGAGTTATTAAGATTTGTTATCTTCACCTGTTTTGTGCATTTGAACTTGAATGGAGGCCCTTCGAAAACAGCTACAGTATTATCTTCTGATGCAGTGATGATTCTAAAAGGTCTAGCCGGACGGAAATCTACTGAATTCATCGGTTTGGCCTGGCCACTAATCTCGCCCACAGATGTTCCAGTTTCAGCCATGAAAACATGTCCGAATCTAAAACGATATCATATCGATCAAATATTAGTCAGATCATTTTGATAATTAAACAATTAAATGACGATATGCAACATAATATATCTCAATATAATTTTAAATAATGAACCTTTCACGTCCGTCTCCTACAACACACATACGTTGACTGTCTGCGCTCCAAGCGATGTCTTTAATAGATCCACCGAGGGGTTGGAATTCATTCTTCAAGATATGCTCTTTGTTGACAGTATCCCAAATACGTACTTTTCCAGATACATCTGAAATCGATTCGATATCGAATTGTAAAATACATCAACAAAAATAATAAAAAGCATCAAAATGAATTATGAGCTCATGTTTATTATGTGTACATATTTTTAGAATATCTTTTGGCAAATAAATTTTTTCACTTTAAATATAAATATAATTAATTTTATAATTGTTTCATATTGAAAATAAAAAAAATGTTTTTATAGCATTGATTTCAATTCATATTATTAGATCAACTATAATATAATCAAAAGGTTCGATTTTACAAACGAAATAATAAACATTAATTTAAATCGATCGAACAGCTGACCGATATAATTATAGAACACAAGACTGAATACAATTCGATCGTGAAATTTACGAAATATTTAACTGACAACAAACAAAAATACAAAGATTGAACGTATGTGCCAAATTGATATAATCTATGCAGATTTACAACACCATATTCACTATGTCATAATAAATTCGGCATCCAGTAAACACGGAAAATGCCACTGAACTGGACTGACTGGCAATAGGCCAATGGACGGATTATATTAAGGAAACGTTCATAAGACTATATAGCTTCACATTTATTTTGAAACTAGAACTTTCGTTTACTGCATAGCACAATTTGTCCGCAAATACACATATTCCGAATTGGAAAATCAACGACCACCCATCCCATCAGGATGCATACCTCCGGAAGATATGTAGAATCCACTCGGCGAGTATTTGGCGACGTTGACGGCGCACGAATGCTCCGTGTAGACATCGGCGATAGCCGGTTCGTCGATGTTGCGGATGATCACAGAATTGCCATTGGTGTACAAGAAATTTTTTCCTTTGGGGTCTCCTCCGAGGACCAGAGGAGTGCCACGTTGGGTGCGGGGCAAAGCAGCAAAAATGTATTCTGAAAAATATACAATCATGTTTCATTTTGTTATAAATAGACATATTTTTATAAATAGACAGGTTTTGTTGGAATGATATATAAAATGAAATTGTGTCAAATAAGTCATATAAATGCAGTGGATTTGTTTTAATAGGGGTTTGAGGTGCCAAAAATTGTTGGGAGCCCCATTACATACATACAGAGTTGGGTTTCAAATTTATGCTTCCCCCCCAATTACATACAAATAATTAAAATCGGAAAAGTAAAGCTACAGACGAAAATTTTATCGTTTATTATTAATAATGTAAACAATGAATGGGAATTTAAAAAAATAAAACTTGCTTTTGTGCAAATAAACCCTTTTTTCTTCAGAAAATGATTCAAATTTTATGATGTCTATTGAATTGATATAGAAAAACTAATAATTCATCAGAAATCAATTTATCAAAAATGCTAGGGGTCATTTCCAATTGGGGGCCCTGAGACGAGAGCCTCCACTGCCTATAGATAAATCTGCCACTGTACAAATATATGGGATAGTCTTTTTAGAAAAATTAAAGAAACACCTAAGTATATGTCAGTTTTGTGGAAATCGTTGAAATTGTTTTGAAGCTTTGGTTGAGTGAGTTGCAGGGAAGATTTCAAAAAACTAAATATTTATAAATTTGATTTTTTTTTTGAAGAGCTTCTTTTTAATAGACAGAAAAGGGCATAGATACATCATAAACGCTATTCTCAGATATTTTCATCGCTGTACCTATCTCTTATAACACATGAATCACATTAAGAATCTTAATTGTAGCACTCATAATGCACTTTTATTCACTTTACTCAATAAATAATTTACACACCTAAAATGCAAAATTACTACGAACATGAGGTTTAAATTTGAACATTATTCAAATATTTCCATTCAACCGGAATCTTATAAGATTTTTTCCGAATAAATTTCAAAATTCCACTTTTACAAATCTCTGAATCTGCACGATTCAAATTACTTCCATATAAGGCATCGAACGGATAAGATCAGTGGTGTAGTGGGGCCGGAACTTTATTCCGGCACTTTATTTCTTAGCCGGAACACGTTCCGGTACTTTTTTCTAAATATGAGAAAATTTTTTGTGAAAATATTACAAAATAGGCCGAAGAAAATAATTAAATTGATAGTTTTTGGTGATACAGTTTGATTAAGCAAAAAATTTTCGCCTGTGGCACCTTTTTGGCTTGTTTTACGTAATACAAAATTTTTAATTAAATAATTATAACGTTTTCAAAAATAAAATCTACTAATAATAATAATTTTGTTTCTTTATAACCTCTTGTTGTTGGATTATTATAGATATATGAAAATATTATAAAAATGATTTATTATAAAAAAAATCCTTATTTTGTTCGATGTCTAAAATAAAAATCATTATTGTCTATTTAAAAAAAAACTTTAAAATTAATTTGTGATGAGGGGGGGTGTGAAAATTGAGAGTTCCGGCACGTTTTTTTAGCACTACATCACTGGATAAGATCCGACGTCTAGAGGTTATTGGACCGGCAAAACCGGACGTGACCCAAAACCCATCGGAAAACCCAAAACCCATTTTCCAAAACCAAACTCCGCGAACTCCATCTACATATACATATATGACAATATTTTGACAGGGCAATGAGTAACGCAAAAGCATGACTATATATGGGCAGAGCCGGCGTCGGCCCGCTAGAGAAAGCGCCCTGTAAATAAACGGCGGCACTTCCATCCACTTTGAACTGATGTTAAACCGTTTAATAACTGGTGTGATACTCACTGTTGCTGTAAGCCATTTCGATTTGTTACGCTGGAAGACGACACTCACGATAAGGAACTGCTTTGCGACTGACCGGCTGCGCTCCACCCTCCGGTGTGGTCGTTTGACGTGAACTGAAGTTAGAGTGCGCTATTCTGGCACTTATGGTCGCGGGGGTTGAGTCGTAAAATTGTATGCACGGGTTTATCTAGGGTTCGATGTCGCGTGTGTGCGATTTTATCATTTGTGTTTATGTGTGTAAGAGTCATTCTATAATATTTAGATTGTTGATTTGGTCCACTTGACACCGTCAGTGTTGCCATCGACCTAAGTTCTGAATTTTGCGCGATTGTATTTGGGAACAATTTAAACGTTCATTCATAAAAAATAATTGTGCATTAAACCTGAGCATTAAATGAATCAAATGTGCATTCAAAAAAATATTGTGTGCATTTAACAAGAGAATTAAAATGTGTACATTTGAAAAAATATCTGTACCTTAAAATAAATAAACGTGCATTAAAATGAATGTAAGTAAACGATGGCAACGTTGAAAATGTGACCAAGACAAAAAATACCAACCGCACGACTATTATTCACAATTTTCATAATAGAATCTATTCGCAACAAACCTAATTCAAACAAAATCAACATGGATTCGAAAATAGATCAAATTGTCAAAATGTATAACTTTCTGTCGTTCCGTTCATACGTAAACAAATGTAAACGATGACACTTTGACAGTTGACAGTTGTATTGTATTGCCTATAGAAAAAGGCGACGTTGCCACCTACTGTCACTTTAATGCTCATTTTATATTGCACAAATTTTTTTTCTATTGCATTCTATGAATAAAATAATGCTCAATATGAGATTCTTTTATGCACCAGAAATAATGCACATCGTATATTTTTTCTAATGCACAAGTAATTCGTTTTAAGGTGCGATTTATTTATTTTAATGCACAGTTAAATCACACCTAAGTAAATTATGAATGAAAGATTTTTTTTTGAAAGACTCCATCTTTTAACATCACATTGAAGTATGATGAAGTGTGAAAAAAAAAAACAGAGGTCAGGACAATTATTTATTTTTTATTCTGATTTTTTTATTTTAAATATTAATCATGAAGAAAAAAAAAAAAAAAAGGAAAAATATCTTCGATGAAAACAAAATTGAATATTTATTTTGTTTTAATATTTACAGATAGAACATGAAAAAAATACATGACCACCATCAAAATAGCGAAAAATATTATAACCAGAGACGTCACACAAAACCTTCATTTTTTTTCGTTCAATGAACCTTTCATCAACAATTTTAATAGGTAATAATAAATAAATCCTTCATCAGATATTTTTTTCATCATTTAAATACACTTCAATCTTTTTTTCTACAACGAAATTAAAATTTCAAACAAATCTAATGTAGCAACATTTATCAAAATTCTACGATGGATAAGTAAATATTGACAATACACTAATTTTGAATTATAATAATTTAGTTTGCGGTCAACGCTTTACTCATTCATCTTCGTGTCTGGTTTTATTTATTTTTTCATACAACTTCAATTTGTGGTGAGCGTTTTCCTGTGTCGAGGTTTTGGACGTGCGTAAATTGCATTGTTTTGCATAAGAAACGACCCGATTTCGATGTTGAGAATCGTCGATTTTCGAAGAAGCATTCGAAAAATACCCAAGAATAAACAAATGACTAGATTCGATCGGTGATTAATAAAAAATTCTAGGTAAAGACGTCCTTTTGATTTTATAGATTTGCGATCTCACGAATCTTCTTAATTGATCGATCTTTTTTTTTAATATCTCGAAAAGATTAGTCGTTTTATTACAAAAAAAATGAAACGTAGAATTATAATTTTAATACATCTGCCAATGAGTTTTCAATACATTATATGTTCTTTAAAGCCGCGGTTTGATATAGAAAAAGTTCATTCATATTTTGTTTATAAAGCGTCGTATAATTGACAGATTGTTTTATATGCATAATTATAAATATTTGATATTTTGTTATCTAAGCTGTGGCTATAATTTAAAAAAAAATTCTTTCTACATTCATCTATATTATTATAATAAACATATAAAGCCTGAAAATTTAAATTTTTTTTTCTTTTTATTTTGCTTTGAGATATTTTATACGTATAAGAATCTATGTTAAAAAAAAAAAAATTGTTTTTTTTTAATTCAACGAGCTGAGGCTTATATCGAAAAGGATATTTTTGTAATTGATAAAATATATTTAAAAAATAATGTTTCAATATTATTATACTATGAGTAATTGTTTCGGCGAATTCAATGTAAGGAAAGAAATTTTCCGATTAAATCTTTGTTATTTTTAATAATGCGAATTCTAAAAAATGCAAAATTTACACAAGAACAATAGAAAGGTTTCGAAGGAAGAACAATCTTTAATTTTTTTAACAATAAATTCGTATACAAACCTTCAATTTGAAAAGACGCAAGTGGAAGGTTCGCAGAACCCATTCGTCACCCATTAAACGCCATTTTCTTACTAAACATATTCAGCCATCAATAAAACCCCCTTTTTTTTTCAGTCAAAACATTTTTTCACACATCCAAAAAAAATACCTAACGTCCTTTATAATACTTTTCAAATTTCCAACTCCTCCACTATCACCGGAACTCGAAACACATCAAATGTAATACAAAGAAAACCGCAGAATGATTCACGGTTCGATTAATTGTCGACGTTTGAATGTCACCGCCGTTTTCAAGAGTTTATGGTTGACTATGGGATTGTTATGAACAGATGCCGATTAACAATCGGATTCGATTATTGCGGAATTGTAATTGTATTCCATATCGATTGAAAGGCATAATATTATGATTAAATAAATATTTCTTTAATCAAATTTACAAATTTACACCTTGAATGAGGAAATTGAGCGCTATATCAAGAAAATTCAGCTACATTTACGCAAGAAAATTTACGCGAGAAAGTTGTGGAAAATTTCAACAAAAAAATGCGTATATGTCAGTAAAGCCATTTACTCGATATGCTATTCCTCACATAACCCGATACAGTATACTGTGTGAATCAATAAAATAATTACAATTTTTAATTAGAAATCTGTGTTTTCTATCAAAATTACATCTTGCGTGAATTTTGGGATACCTTTAGTGATAATATTTTTCATTATAATATACATACATATGTATAATATAAATAATCAATTTTACTTATTTTTTAAAGGATTGTTATAAGTCCTGCTTATTACGTACAAAACTGAAATAATCTATTTAAAGGCACACAATATTTTTAGAATAAGTTCGTGAAAAAATATTATCAGTGAAAGTATATTACTCTGATCATAAAAAAAGGTTGGGTTAGGTTAGGATTAGGGATTCTTTATTAAAGATTTCCTAAAACACTAGTGAAAATATACTTTTACTGATAATACATTTTCATTATAACTTATCTAAATGTAGATGAGGAATGTTTTGCAAATTATGAGATTATAAAGTTTTTGCACTCAAATTCAATAAATCAACAAAAAAATTCATGGTACCTAATGAATTTAATTGATTATTATGACAACGATTACTACAACGGTCTTAATAATACTTTACTATAGTCGAATTTGAAGTTCAAAATGTTGAATTTGTAGTGTAAAACATTGAATTCGAAGTGTAAAACTGTAGTGATTCGATAGAAAAATGTATGTACACATATGACATACAATACATGGTATCATAATTAAAGTTCATTGATTCGCATCGTAAAAAAATCTATGCACAAAAGCATTGAAGATTCGATACTCGAAAAATTTTCCTCAATCGTTGACCGATAAAAAAAAACAAAACATTTACGAACGTTTTCGCATCATCTGTCAAACATCGATGTTACGTGTCGTTTATTATTTATTTATTTTGCGAAATCGATGCTAATTTGCCATTTGATAAACGGCAAGAGCGCAACATGTTATACATGCGCTTTCGGTTTTCTTTGACGTTTTTGCGAAACGCGGTTTCACCACTTGGCCATATGACGCGCTTTTTTTTGCCCCGAAACTCCGCGTGCCAAAAAATTGATTTTTTGCACCGGTTACACAAAGCGCTCTTTTGCAAAACGGAGACAAATCGATTTGGTCGAAATGTGCGATCCGCAGATTTCTCGCCGGTTTCTAAATACGTTTTGTTGTTGTAGAGAAATCCTGAAAAGTCATTTTCCTCGAAGGCGGGTCGGCGTTTTTTCGCTCGCAAAAAATCGAAAATCAAAATCCTGCTGGCGGCGAAATCGTCAGTGAGTTATGGTCGTCGTTTTGGCCGTGAAAAAAAACAACCGTGTATGTGTGGGGAAAAAATAAATCGGAATCATAATGTATACGTGACTAAAGGGCATTCGCTTTTGAAGGATGTGTTGTTCGTTTCTAAAAAAGGATCAAAACGATCTTATTATGAGTTTTTTATTTATTTAATAATGTAGTGCATAGTTGTTTTTTTTTTTTTCGAAATTCGTATTTTGCGCGGGCTCGGGTGTGGTCGAATGCGAAAATTATGCAAATGCAAAAAAAGTATCCAGTCAGTGTGCAAGTTGTGCATAAGATAACATTGCACTTACTTAGCATAGGGCTTCTTAAACTTTTATACACATCCTTAAAAAAAATAAAGATTGTTAACAAAATATTCACTTGTACATTTTTTTATCTAAACCTATTTTTCAAAAATATTTTCCACAATTAAACATTTTCTAATTCAACTTTGCAATTATATTTGTAACCACTAAAAAAAAAATTATATTTTCTATAGATTTAGGGCTCATTTTTTTAAGCTTTTATTAATTTCAGTTCAAAAACTTTCTTAAACGCAAACATTTGAATACGTTTTAAATTGGCGAATGTGCAATTTCGATTTGCGAAAACGAATAATTGGATCGTAAATTTTCGGCACGTTAATCAAAAAAAGAAATATTCGTTCGTAAACGAAAATATGATCAAATGATATCGTACAAAAATCGCCTTGTTATTAATTCGTCTTTATTATAATTGCACATTTATACAATATTTGCGATGTACATACGTCACTCGTTAAAAATCGATTCAATAAATTGCAATTTGCAAGAAATTACGCACTTTTCGGATGAATTTTTGAATTGGAAACTTTTTTATTGAATCGAAATTTAAAGAACGCTATTTTACGTACGTCGACCGCGTATAATATAATACATAATAACGTATTTAAATCATTTTCTACCTTTCGTCGAACGATCTCTTGTTATGTGATCTGGAAAGGTATCTGTGGGAGGTCTTGCACCCGAAAATTTCGTATAAATTATCCAAATTGTACGACCAAAAGTTCAAAGACCAAAAAACCGAAAAAAAATTACATTTTATTATAATACATAGAAAGTTTGGTACTTTCCTATTAGACTGGTGCAAATGATCGGCACACTTACACATACTTTTGTTAGTAAAATTTTAAAGCGCGCTTACAATATGTTATGATAAAATTCTATAATGTTTTACACTTATAATTGTAATTTAAATTCGTGTTCTTTTAATACTATTAGTGTTTCTGACTGAGAAATACTAACTTTGTCTAACCAGTTTGTCTAACCGTTCAGTTATGCTAAAAGGGAAGTTAAAGTAAATGTTATTGAATTTGAAAATAGCTAAACTAACCAAACGTTCTATAAATGCGTTCAGACTTTTGATTGATTGTGAGATATATGGAATTTTTCCAAGTTTACCACTAATTAAGTTCAGTTTTTCTAAAGGAAAATGGAAACAAATGTTATAGAATTTTAAAATAGAATACACGTGCATTACATTTTGGCTACAAATTCACGATTTAACAACTAGCGATTTGTATTATATATGTGTGAGCGTACCGGCCATTTGCACCAGTCAAATGTGAAAGTACTGAAAATTTTATAAAATAATATTGATTCTATAAATCATCGATTAATTTATGAGGTTTGTATAAAATATCTTTTATAAATTTAAATAATCTAAATATTATTATTTTATTTATATTATTGAAATATAATTAGCACATACCTATTGGCTATTATACGTATGTTTTATTATATAGAAAAATAATATGATTATTATAAAATCGATATTGATAATATGTATTGACTCAATATACATATTATACAATATACATATTATACAATATTACATATTAAATAATTTAAAGACTTATGTTAGATTTGAACAAAAATAAAATTAAACCGATTTTATTTAAATTGATTATTTAGCAGACTATAAAACTAATACAGATATTATTAATTAAATATATTATGTGTTGATTTATTAGCTTCTGAGATTAACCAAAAAAAAAATCGGAACTTTTGAACAAATGGATGATTAAAATTTGCACACAATGATGTGCTTTGTCGAAAACTGAATAAATTTTCAATTTTTGAAAATTTCTTGGTATGCTATTCAATGTCTCGCTTTGTGTCTTCTTTAATATCAATAGAAAAATATAAGACAATTTTGACATTCGAATGTTATCGTTATATAAATAAATGATTACATCCTTTTTACTCGCATTACAATACCTTGACATGATGGATATTTTGAAATGGTGTTTGGTTAAGACAAATATACAATATTATCTATCGCTATTTACATTGGAAAATAAAAAAAAAATGTGAAAAAATGGCTTATGAATACTGGATACTAAAAAAAATGGATTAAATTTCGATGCACGTATTAAAATCATTGTTCGTGAATCAGCTATTGTCGGATTTGCGGTAATTCGCGAAACTCGATTGCGAATTTCCTGATCCGACTTTTCCCACCTTTGGTCGCAACTTCCCGTCCGAATGGCCATTGCGAGTTTTCTCATAATCGCAATATTCGAAATTAAATTTGGGTGGTCTGAAGATACTTTTCACCGATTTGAAATAAAACTTTTTTTTAAATAAAAATCGTTTGATTAAATTTTGTAATAAAAGTATGAAAATTTAATTTTGTAATTCATTTCCTTTCAGTGTCATGTATGAATCATTCATTTTTTTATTTTATTGACTTGATAAAAAAATCAATGTTCACCTCTTTAACGTAAAGTTTTTTCGATGTTATGACACATCGCTACACATAGCTTGTAGTAATGAAAATTTATTGTTATCTTTAAAACTTAATCTATTACTTCCGTTATTTTGAACGTCACGGACTTCAATAAATATTTGAATTTTCGTAATTCCTCTTGATTATCATTACCGCAAAAAAAAAAAAATTATTTGATTATCACAAGCTTTCGAAGACAAATACATACGTTTTTCTAAGAAAGCGATGAATAATAAACGCATTTTATATGCGTTTTCGAGAATGCAGGAAAAATTCATGAATTGTCTTTCATTTCGAATGCAAAATATATAGACTACAAAAGGACCGAAGTTAAACCACAAAAGTACATTTATTTTTTTTTGTATTTAATTCGTGAATCATTTCTGAAAAAAAAATCACATATTTTCACAGAAAATTTTCAAAACCTTCAATCATATACATACATTATATGTATATGATTAATGTCTTCACTCTGATGTGTATAATTTAAATATTAAAACATTAATGGGTTCGTTGATATTCCACAACATATTTACACCACAAAAAACAAAAAAAAAATGATATTGTATAAACAACAATTATCAGTCTGTTATGATTTTATTTTTTTTTTTTTTAATCAAAGGGCTTAGTATACACAAACGACTCTTCGTGCGCATTTACATATTAATACCACTTGTCATCATCATCACCATCACGATTTCTGGTCATCGCTCCACTAAACAAAGGCCATGCATTTTTTTGCAGCGATGCACTCCGAACACTCACCATGAACTTTTTTTATTGTCGCTTTTCATTATATTGAATTTCACAAGGATTTTTTGAACGATAAATATTGGGTCGGAATCGCGATACTAGATAGTGCAGGTTTATCTATTTCGGATCGGGAACGGGGAAATCCCCGATTCTATTTATACGAATTTGTTGATAATATTTGAATATATTTAAATTAATTATTTATGTCGGTATTTCGTGGAACAATCCGGGCGAGCTTTTCCAATTGAATTTAGGTTGAAAGCTCGATACGTGTGCAATGTTTGGCGAATGGTTTCTAAGTAATCGTTCCGATTTTTTTTTTATAATTCGTCATTTCATGGAATCAAGTTGTGTTTTCTAGGAAAATTTTGTACATTACGCATTTGGGAAATCGCATTATTGCAATCGTCATACATAATATTGCAATCGGATATCGGATATTAGTAATATCCAATAAAGCATGTACATGTTTTATCAAAATAATTGATACGGTATTTTTTTATCAATTCGAATAATTCAACTTTTCATAAAAATATTTGATGTATTATTAAAAAAATCTCCGAAAAAAGTTATCACATAGGTCAAGGATCGCCCGAAAGCTTAAAAAAATACACATATATAATCATAATACCTTATGTGCTAGTGGAAGAAACCCTGTCTTGTAATTAATGTTTTATGGGTTGCTATTCTGATGACGATGATTTGCCATTAAATATTTATATAATAATACTCGATTTCCATCTATATATTGTGGTTTTCAAAGTAAATTCTATTATTTTGATAACACTAGATACTATAAAACCATCAATGTTTTCAGAATTTATTAGTTCTAATTGAATTACGTTAAAATACAATTAATTTCAAGTACAATTTTTTCAAAACATTCGTGCGTTGATATTTATCGGATATTAATTAATAATTATATAATATGAACTGAAATAATCAAAAGAAAGATCTATTATGAAAATTTTCGTATAATCAGATTTCCCGGTATCCAACTGTTTGACACTCGGTCGAGTCGAATATTGACCCCGATAGTTAAATGGAACCTTGAAATGAAGCTTTCGTATGATTCAACCCTTACTGAGAAATCGAGAGTATCACGAAGGGGTGCATACATAATTTTCTGTGAAAACCGGATGATGTCATTTCGAATGCCAGAACGCGATGGAATCTTGGAAAAATCATATTAACATAATTTATTATATATTTCTAATGGGTTTAATTGTTGTGTGGAATTCAGGTCATGTTTGAGCCCTTTATGTTGATGATGGATTAAATGTTGTGTGTTTTCGTGTCCATTGTTGGGATAAATGTTGTTGAGTTTTATGGTTGTTGATAGTTGTAATTGTTATTTGTGTTTGAAATTTTGTTTGTTTCATGATATGGAACTATTTAGGTTATTGTAAAACTATGGTGAATGCTCGAATAAATTAAGTGTTATTAGTGAAATTTCGTTATGCGTCAAAATATGAATTCATGCTCACTTTTCATTATTTTGATCAAAACTATAAAAAAATCTAATATGTAGGCCATAAAAAAATTCAATCAATCAACTTCATTTTTTTTAACACCCCAAGTAAGTGCAACACGAAATATTAAAAAAAAAAAAAAAAAAATTCAACAAGTATTATTTATATAACAACAAGAATATCATCAACAATAAAATTATTTTAAATCATATGAAACAATTATAAAGATAAGAAAAATTCGATAGAGTTAATATTATTTTGAAAGATGATCTTCACAGATTCAACATTTAAAAAAATAATATAATATTTGATGAAAAAAAATCAACACTCAAGCTTTCGATGCTATCAAAAAATCTTAAATACCAAATTATTATATTAAGACATCATTGATTCAAAAACGAAATAATTTATAGATAACAAACGCACACGATCAAGGCCCAACATAACTCAACATTTCTTTGTTCGTACGAAAACAAACGTCGCGTTTCTTTCGTCATTGTTTCCACTTTCATAATCATCATTGACATTGGCGTGCTATCGATCGCGATCTATAGATCAATTGCTAAACGTTTGCGCAAATTCCGGAAAAGTTGGTGGATCTGGCCGGCAGCCATATCCTCGGAAAATGTGAAAAAAAATCGACACGTGTCTTCCGTGTCGTTTCACAAATGTTCCGTCGATCTTTCCTGATGGATTGATATTCTTGTTCGATACCATAATTGATAATTGATTATGTTTTATCGTTTTGATTCCTGATGGTGGTTTTCATATTTATAATGCGAGAAGGTGTCATCAAACTTGAAAAGGAGCGTTTAATTTTTAAAATGGTATATTTTTTAGATGTGAGGTTGAACTGAACCTGAATTTGACATTTGGAAGGAAAACGAATTTGAGACTTGGGGATTTTGCAGATGAGATCATTATTATTCAAAATAAATCACAACACAAACAAGTGATCTACTTATAAAATCATTATCCTTAAAGTTGAATGTCTTTTTTTTTTGTTCAGAGCAATATATTAATATGCTTCTGTCATATCAAATATTTCCTTTGCGATATTTGAATTTGATGAATAAATATTCTGGTGCATGTCAGATTGAAAGGGTCTTAATGTTATTTTTTGAAAATAAAATTAATAATTTGAATATGAAATTAATTTAATTTCAGATCTCAATATTGACGATTGTAAACGTAGGCTCGATTCTGTAAATGTAAAACATCGATCGAAATATTATGTAAAAGGTCACATGTGGTAGTGAATTCAACGAAATTAAACAATGATATGTAATCTGAACCACTGATCTGGTATTTTGTATGAAAAAAAAAACAGTTCTGTTCTAATGATATTGACATTGGCATAAGAGTACAGATGACCGATAAAATACAAAACAACGTTCATGAACGTACAAAATCGATATTTTCTACGAATATTCCATGAATTGACACGCAAATCATAATAATTAAATTAAATTGTGAAATAATTAATAGGATTCAACTCAACTCATATGAAAATAATTCACATAAGAAATATTCAATACAATTTTTTCAACGAACCGAAATATTTTAAAGTATCATTTTATCATACTAGTATAAAAAAATGTATTGAATCAAATGATCGATTTTCCCGTAAAATTATCGTGTATAACATATCTGAATTTCCAAAGTCTGCAAAATGTGACGAAGTCAATTCCGACTAATTAAACCGACCTTTCGATTGTTCTCACATGAAAAATTCTCCGCGACAATTCCCCGTATGACGAAACTCGAATATGTTTTTTATTCGAAATGAAAAAAATGGCGCCAAATTGAAATTCCCCGCACGAACTTATGCATAATGATTCCGTCGAAAGCGATTGAGAAACACGTGTCGGTTTCCTCTTGATTATGATTTATCCATTGGGTTTTGTTGGTTGTGTAGAAAATCGATCCGAATTTTGTATGTGATTCATGGTGATTTTGAAAATTGGGCATTTCCCGCCATCTTGACTCGTGACTAATGAAAATTTGCTATGGGAAGATTTTCGTATTGGATTTGTGCAATTTTTCTGGAATAATGAATTACGCATTTAACCATGTTTGTAATCGGAAAAAAAAAGTTAATTTCGTTAACCGAGTTTATATAATTTGGACAAAAGTTTAAGCTTATAAGCTTTGAAGTTCAAATATACAATTGCGGTTTTACGCTTTGGTTTCATTTCCAAAATAAATATAATATGTACATGAAAAATAGTATTTATCGGTAATACATTTCTTAGAAATTTAATCATTAATGATGAAAATTAAAATTTTACCTTTTCAAATATCGAACAAGAACATTATACAGTATGTACCTACATATAATATTTTATTTTCATAAATATTACTTATATCTTATTTTTTCCATGTGTTGTCATTTGATTGGTGGTATCTGGACTGGTCTAATTTCCACATATAATATGTAGGAACATGATGAGACAACTTGTGCCATAATGTGGCGAGATTTATAGGTGTTTTGATCAGGCTTTGGAGCGAAACACTTTTGAATTGCTTCGCTCCGGCACCCGAGTAATTGTTCGCTCTTTGCTCCGCTCCCGTGATGCAATCAAAATTTTTTAAATAAAAATTATAATCATTGATTTTTTTTTTGATATACCTATAAATTCATATAAAAAAAAAAATAACGAGTTTATTTACAACTAAAACAGCATTTAGTTTATTAGACATATACAGGGACGTTGAAAGTGGAGGGGAGGGTAAATTCCCAGGGCCCAGGCTATTTTGAGGGTCTGTTACCGATTTTGAAAATTTTTGTGTTTCGAATACGTTGAAAATTTTCGTTGTTTTTGGAAAAGTCGGTTTTGTAGGGTATTTTTTTAAAATATCAAACATTTACAAAATAATTTCTAACTTTTTTCCAGAGCCCGGAATTTCTCTCTACGGCCCAAGATGTACGTTTACAATATTTAATAATAAGATCAATGAGTAATGTATGTAATTCTATTTTAATTGCAATTGTATAAAAATGTTGTAAACGTATACATATCTTGGGCCGTAGAGAGAAATTCCGGACCCTGGAAAAAAGTTAGAAATTATTTTTGTAAATGTTTGATATTTTTTACAAAAAACCGCATACTTACAAAAACCGACTTAAAAAAAAAACAGCGAAAATTTTCAAAAGTATTTGAAATACAAAAATTTTCAAAATCGGTAATAGGCCCCCAAAATAGCCCGAGCCCTGGGAATTTACCTCTCCCCCCCCCTTTCAACGGTCCTGTATAATAAGCTATATGCTGTTTTTAGTTGTAAATAAACACGTTATTTTAGTTTTTTATATGAATTTATAAGTACATATGTATATCAAGGAAAATCAATGATTAATAATTTTTATTTAAAATTTTTTATCGGAGCACGGAGCGGAGCAACTCAAAAAAGTGCTCGCTCCAAAGCCCTGAATATAAAATTAGTTCTACTACTGAACAGGTGTTATATGTATTTATAATACTTAGAAAAACACGCGTATGAGTATATATTTATCACGTCCTGTACTACAAAAAAAAAAGAAATTGATCGATATTTTACTAGTTATATTTTGTTAATATTTTGCCTTAATTCCCTAAAGGAAAATCCCCTGAAACTGATTCCGAAAATAAATCTATTAATCCATTATCAAACGTTGAATCTTGATTTATTTAACCAATTCGACACTCGAGGAAATCCGTCAAACAAAATTCCGACCATAAAATAATTACTGAATACATCACAGTTGATTGGAAACAAACGAAACTGAAGATTTATCTTGAAAATTAGATTATAAAGAAGTTAGCCCGTCAAAGACGTATCTTCATACAGTAATTGCGCAATTATGCATGTTACATTTTCTGTGTATTATTATAATGGCATAATGAGGATTCTGTATCGGATCATTGACGAATTCTAAGAAACTAAAACACAGTTAAACGACTGTGCTTCTCATGATTAGGGATTACCATTCTTCGAAACGTGGAAATTTATCGATGTGTTCCCTAACAGTAATTCTTTCAAAATAATTATTTTTTCCGTATCTTTTCACGTCGTCTTATATCCTCGTTCCTTGCTCGATGAAAAAAGGATGAATAATCCTTTGTGTATTGTTTCAAATGTCGCATAATAATGAAGACAGTTTGAAAGCGTTCCAATGATACTTCGATGATGATTATTAATTAATATACAAATAATTCGATTAAAAAAGTCTATCTAACATAAACTTTAATAATAATAAAGGAAATTTTTTCTATCTTTTCCACATATGCATACGATCCAGTGTCTGAACATTAAATAAATTCTCGGTACAACATTATACAAAATTATTTAAAATACGGAACAATCGCAATAAAGACGAACAATAATCTCGATAATCATTTGAGAAATTGTGAAATATTGCTGCGGGGTTGCGAATTTCTGGTGAACTGATTAAATGCAAAATGGCGAATTTGCATACGGAGAATTTTTCGAGAAGGGTCTGCGGAAAATTTGCGTACGAATCCGCTTGGTTTTCTGCATTTTGTTGTATGTTTATTGTTAAGCGAATCACAAAAGCCCTTTTGAATGTGTTATACAACTCGCATGTAATAAGATGTTAAGTGAAACGCGGAATGTGTTCAACAATCGACATGATATAACAATACAAGGACGCTGAACTTTTGCCCACGATGACGCTTTGGAGTTTCGAAAAAGTTGTGTTTTTTTAAATTTGAAAATGTTATCGTTATCGATAGATTTGACGTCTATAATATGATTGCCATATAAGGTGAAGTGCTTGGTTACGTATGGAAAAACCGGTAAAATATTCATAGGTTTTCCTCAATGGGATGTGGATCTGGTGAAAATATAAACATTGAGTTTTCTTTTGGTTCAATGATACGGATGTTTTTGAAAAATATGGTTTTGTTGTGTGAAATTTTAGTCGGATTTAAAAATTCTGGAATTTCCAAAAATTTTTGTGTACTCTTCAGTGGTAATTCAAGGAAATTTTAGATCGTGAAAAAATAAATAAGGATATAATAAAGGTACGTTAATTAGTACAATATACTCTTATCGCAAGTTAAAAGGGAGAAATTCATCATAGTAAATATGAATTATTGAACAATTTTTTTGTATAATATGGCTTAATATTAAAAGATAACGAAATCTTTATATCATAAAAATGCCACTGTGCCCTTATTAAAAAAAATAATTTTATTTAAAAAAAAAATTCATGTAACCTCACAATTTAATCATTACTGGGATTACCATATAGTATTGTAAGGATAATAAGATAAATCATTTGAGGATAATAAGATATATAATATATTGTATATGGGGGGATACAGAATTTCTTGCTCTATCGAACAGATATATATATAATAAAAATTGATATCTTGAAAAACAAACTATTGATGATTGTAATTTTTTTATAATATATTAAACTAAAATTTTAATTTGATTTGATTAAAAAACCTTAAGAATCTATCTAAAAATATTATTTTATATAAGAAAAATATTAGATTAAAATAAAAAGGTTTTCAACTTCCCTGAAAAGTCATCACGACAGAATCTCTTCGACGTACGCCAAAGTTTGGGCACAACCTACACGAGTCCACCACTTATAGATAAGAGAAATAATATCATAACTTTTTTTTAATCTAATTTAACAATTAATCATTTTATGCATATTCCTCGTGAGACTGATTGTGAGAGTTGCGACCATCCAATAATTTATCTTCCATACTTTGGCTCGCAATTGTCCTTCAGCTCTCCCGACACCACACTTAAACCAGTTGACGTCCTGATATGATCAAAAGAGGCTCTTCCTCTATCGTCGGATTAACAACTTTTCCAAACTATTCTGGTCCCGTCTCGCGACGTTTTCAAAGAACCCGAAATCATGTCTTAGCAGTACTGAATTAATTCATAAACAAGGTAAGGACGCGCTTAGGACATCAAGGGAAGGGAGGCATCACAAAAAAATTTTCATAGCCGAATTTATTATTTAAATTATTAAAACAATTTAATTTATAACTATTTATTATTTTGAATTATAAGTGTAAGGGGGCACCAAAATTAGTTAGTGCCTAAAGGTCTTAATCTGAACTTGCGTCCCGGGTAACCTTTTCCTGACATCAAGATCTTTCAGATTTAGGAAGGCCACTTCCGGTAAATGACCTAAATAATAGTTCGGTAATTTACCGATAAATTTTTAATAATTACAGGTAAATAAAGTTTTTTTTTCGTTTCGAATATTTTTAAGAAATGTCGGTTTGTGTAAGTTTACAGTATTCCCGGTTTTTGTATACAACACTTAATTTACCGGTAAACCTGTAATTATAAAAAAAAAAAATCGAATTACTTGTAAGAATAGAGTCATTCAACAATAAATTTATCAAAACATCCAGAAAATTCTATCTTACACACGCTTCTTTTTAACGAAGTCCAATAAAAAAACCACCCTCACACGTATATCACTCACTAGCACCACAAGACAAATAGTGGTATCTCGATTGATGACGTATGCGCCTGCGCGACGCTATAAAAGCGTGCTCTGTGGCCCAAGAGCACCAGTCGTCGACGCGCTCGCGCACTGAGAGCGCGCATTTCGATAACACGTGCCCGCAATTTCAAATTTTTCCGCCATTTTCGAATATCCACGCAGTCGCGATAGTCGTCGAAGGCTACGTATGTTCGCGTTTGGTTTTTTTTTACGGCGAGTTTGATAGTCGGGTGGTCGTCCGTTTCGTGTGATTTTTGGTGTTTCTGCTGTGATATTGTATTTTTTATATATACTGATAATATTATGTGAGTATTTTTGTTTTTTCTTTTGTATTAATCGGATTTGTATAGATACGATTTTGTTTTAGAAGATAAGATAAGTCAGTGTAGAAAACGATGCTGCATAACTGTTTTACAAAAAGGCGTGTTCAAAATTTTGTAGATTATATAAAAATTTAAATTTTGAATATAAATCTACCAATTTACGATTCGATACGGTTAAGATAATTACTTTATGAGTCATAGTGTCGAAAAATTTTACATATCAAATGCAAAATTCATTTTTTGACTTCGAAATTGGTTCGGAATGAAAAGTGGAACTTTTTTCAGAACTGGACATAATAAAATTTGCATAATGTCGTATCGTAATCGATTTCGTAGTTTACATAGTCCGTCGATAATCGATAGACGAGATGGTCAACACGACAAATAGATCGAAACGATCGATTTTGTAAAAATAATTTTCGCAACCCGTCTTGCGAAAACGAACGTAGACAATTCGATGTGAAAAAAGTCGTCGGTTAGATAATTGTTTCGATTATATTATAGTTTCACACACAAATAAAGCGACTGATCATACAGTTTGTGTCGAAATTTTCGGAAAATCGTATGAATCTTTTTAAGGATCTTATCACAAAAGCTTATCTTTTTTTTTAATATTGTTTTTTTCGTAATACATATATGTATGTACTGTACGTGCATTGAAGGGCATATCAAAAAGTTTTTATACGTCAAGCGGTACCATATCGAGATTAAATATTAGCCCTTTACAAATTTTCTTGTACTAAGTAAATGCGTAAGTTGTGAATCCCCCCCCAAATAAAGTAATTATTTTTGAAAATTTTCATGTCAATAAGAAAAGTGAATTGAATTTATCAATTTATTTCCTGTTAGTTTATTATCGATTATCAATATTTGAGTAATTTTCACCTATAAAAACAACCTTAAAAAATACGGCACTAACAATAAAACGTATCGTTGAACTAACATAAAATAAATTTCTTATAATAATTTTCAGAACGAATTGAAAAAATGGCTGCGTACGGAGATGAGACCTCATCATTCTTAGATGGAATATCCTCGAGGAGGAGATGCCTGATGGCAGCTTTATTTTTGTGTATGGTATCTTTGACGACGTCTGCGCCAGTGTCTTCTGATGCTCAAGCCATTGTAAGTCTTTTTTTTAATTATATATTTTGATTATAGAACGTTCATTCGAATTATGCATTTTTGAAATTATGATCCATTTGTGACATAATTTAATATCATATGACTCAAATTGAAATCGAGTGCGTCAATTATTAGTAAAAAATCTGATGATGTATTATATTATACATATACCGCATGATATATAATATAATATTAAATGCGGTTTTACAAGATGAAAATATTTAATTTATTAATTCTTCGTTTATTTGCGTGTAAGAATTGCATTTTTCTAATAAATATCAATCAGGAAGATCGAATTTTTTTCTAAACTCCCTGCATAGTTGCGGATTGATCTCATAAAATACTCGTATAATTTATTATAAAAATCCTGTTACAAATTTGATGTCATCACATGATCGATGATCGCATGCAATTTTTATATTGTGTCAAGTGGCGCCATGCAATATAAATCGCAAAAAACCTAATAATTTTTCATATAATCGATACACTTTTCCATCACGTCCTTATTGTAATTAATTCATAACTCGGTCATTATATCTTCGATTGTTTAGAACGACACGCGTCAATCATCACTGATTTATATCATTATTATAGAAAGAAAAAGTTAATCTTAGAAACGTGCTATTTTGCAATTCGGTTTGAAATCGACATTTCGAAGGTTTAGAAGTCAATCTTAATGTTTAAATTTGAAAATGGATTTTTCGAATATTTTGTATGAATTATATTATTTTTTCTATAATATTTGTAGATAATTATAATTATCTTTTTAATATTTTTGTATGGGAAATAATTTTTTTTAATCAAATTTAAAAGTTAATAATTTTAGTTAATTTTTCAACGTGTTTTGTACATGTCGCAGACTGTGTATATTGGTTATTATTCGGTTATTAGTTCATGTATATTTGACCCAACCCAATCTAACCGAATCCAACTCAAAACTTCGATCAAAGCAAATGAAATTGTTGGGAAAAACTTAACTCTGGGTTGGGTTACATTTTTTCCTCGACCCAATCCCCCTCCCCTCCCCGATTAGGTTACTAACCCTCCCGGGTTAGATTTTTTCCCCCGATCTAATTCAACCCAACATAACTCCCAATGATGTGTATTTATGACCGATCCGAACATACATGGACTGTAAAATATACAATAGATATATTCCATACGTCAGTATGTATATTTTTTCTAACGTATACAAAGTACTATTGTTATATATCATATTTTATTTTGAATTTTTCATATTTAAATCTTCAATCTTTCTCATCCACATCTCCAATTACGAATTTCTATTTAAATTCAGTACCGAAAACATGAATCGACCGATTGATTGATTACAAGTTTTTCCCAAAAAAACGCCACTGAAACCAGAAAAGTTCAACACACTGATCGAGTTCCAATCGCGAATTCAATAACAGTACCGACCGGTAACGTAAGCAGGACACGTTTCGGATTACCTTGACGTCACCTGGTGTCATTGGCGACTCACCAGGTGATCGTGATGGTGTTGACGCTGATGATGGAGCCGGCCACTGACGTCACTCCTCGACCTTCCCGCGACGAGAGTGTCGACTGTTGACACCTAGACCGTTTTCTTTCGATGGCCGATCGATGGGCCGAAGCAGATTCCGTTGATAACAAGTTGACGTTGAAGTGTTAACGTTCGGTGTTTGTATAAGGAGTTGCACACTTCTGAGGAAACGTTGAGTCAAACATGTGTAGAGAATTAACGGAAATGTCAAGTGTATTGCAGGAAACGCACACCTGTAATGAGTCATTTTTATTATTCGATAATTGTCGAGATTTTATTTTGGATTTCTTAATCGTTTTCATGATTAAAGAAATGTTAGGAAATTGGTGAAAAATTAAACATTGTATGTAAAGCAAAGTCGTATAAAGATTATTATTGTATTATCATTTTTTTGTGTAATGGTTAATACATTATTTTTTTAGTTAGAAATTTTGAACAGACTCGTTATCTGTTGATTGTAAAGTATCATAAAGAGCCAAGTTTTACGAAATATTTGCTGTTGTCACTATCTATAATATAATATTTTTACAACACGCATTCGTATAACGAGTTGCATTGAATTAGAAAAAAAAGTTACATTGACATCGAGCGTAATATCATTCGCGCATTGTGCGTCGGCGGGAAACGTCACATTATAATACACACTTAATTGTTTAATTATAATTTTGTGTTCGTACACAGATTTTTCATAGATTCACACAATATACAAGCGTCGATAAGTCGACATTGAACTGTTATGGAATCCGTCAACGTAATATGGCACAACCGTGACACTAGTTATCGTTTGCGATCGTGATGCAAAAATTGTATGCAATTTTGCATCGGATTCAATGACGGAACGTTGAAGAATCTCGTCTCGATCGAATCAAAATGATTTTTCATATATAAACGATTTTTTTATATGTGGATATTTTTTGTTTGGTTCTTTCGAATCGCAATTACATCACATTTGGAATTCGCAGTCGTGGTCCATTGGTTTCCGGCTCGGTGGATTAGTGGGTCAAGTTGCATCAAGTAGCCGGCTTCCCGATTCGAAAAATTGAAAAAAAAGTCAAAATTGACTTTTGCCTTGTTTATTGTGTCCAACAACTGATAATGACGGTCGCTGTTTTGATGAGAAACCGAGCGTGACCGTATTCCGGTGGTCATTTGTATCAGTTAATTTAACAGGAGTACCTACATACATTTGATTTTGAATGTATGACTTGTATTGAGTACATTCCGATGTGTTTAGGCAATCGAGCGAAAATTTTTAATTAAATTATTGAATGTGTGCAATTGTATGATTGAATCATCTCGAAGATGGTGCTTGCTTGGAAGAAACATTTGATGTTTTAAAGGAGTGTGGTAGTGAGAAAACGTTTATTAGATTTTAATGGTCTTATTTCAACCTTTTTATTATTAAGGATGTAACATGTGGTGGTTTTTATAGTAAAAAATAAAAAAAAAATAATCGAAAAATGATGGATCTAAACAATAAGACTAAATAGATTTACATTAATTGTAGTGTCTTGACAAATATCCCCTTTTGGTAATTATACATTTGGTAATTTCAATTTATATTCAGAAATAGTATTAAAACAGTATTCTTTCACTCACGCGCGTAAGTAATGAAATTTTATAAATCATTAATTTTGATTAGAATTTTATTATTTGGAATAAGCAATGATTATTAACATCAAAATACCAGAAATTATATCCAAAAACGCTGCCATTTAATACCAAATATTAAAAATTAAATTAAATTCGAACCAATTATCGACACATTTCATATCTTCGAAATATAAAGACACGAGAATTAGAGTAGATTGTTGTAAAGCACGAGTTTCATGTTATCAGACAGTTTGAACGCGATTCTAGTGGCTTTTATACGTAATGTATTTATTATCTCGATGAATCATTAATGCTTGAAAGACTTAAATTTGTAATTCCGGTCGTGAATTTTATGAATGGAATATTTCTACTATTACGCTTACTCCAACAGACGGCCATATTGCCATACTTGTCGTTCGCAGAATTGTGGGCGCCCAGAGATTTTCAAATCATTAATAATTGCTTGAAAAGTTACAAATTTGTTTTGTAAATATAATAAAATATGATTCTAAGAACAAATCTGATAAAAAACCATATGTGCGAAATTAATAGTTTCATTTGAACGAAGTCAAAATGTTATCGAAAACGTTATTGATTAGAAAATATGGATTGTTTTCTCATAAAAGTTCAAGAATAATATTTTCATTGCGTTGAAATACGTTTTGAAAACGTAGTTGTGTTTTAAAGCGAAATGATTGTACCGGTTTTCTGCAGGACATCATCTCGTTTTCGTTTCTCGGAATCCGATGACTGTCGTTGCACCGTTCATATGATGATTCATCCAATCGCGGCGAATTGATTCACTATAAAGTGTTTGATGATTTTTCCCGAAAATGCATTTCGTTAATATTTGAACTTGGTTGCTTGCGATGGATTCAGATGAAAATTCGTCGTTTTTACGTGGATCGAATCGTTGATTCGCTGTAGTGTTGCTGTTTCTTTCGTAAATATTAATTGAATATTGATTCATCGAAATTTGAATGAAAATATGTCTTACAATTAGTTGATTTTTTTTTCAAAAATGACGTTTGTTATGTATGTGATGCTTCAATGATTGTTCAAACAAAATTTTCAGAATTAAATCCAAACAGTTAAAATTAAATTGTAATATGTACTTATTGATCTATTTTCATTACGGCCATGAATGTTATCTATGATTTTTTTTAAAAGATATCACCGGAAAAGATAGAAAAGAAAAGATATCAGACATCGCTGGATAAAAGAATAATCGTCGAACGAGTATCGTATTTCCAAAACGATAAATCGAAAAAATCTGATAATTAGCTGAATAATAAAATAGAAGCAAACAGGGGTCACCTTTTAGGCAATTGTCAAAGTATAATACAACCGTCATTACATCCTGGATGATTTGAAAATACATAATTAAACATCACACGTCTCCTCAAACATAGTTAAGTTGAGGTGAATCATCGAAACGTCGATTTTCATAAGAAACGACACCTTCATCATTAGACACAATCATGACTACAGTGATGATCGTGTTTTTCATGATCGTGAAATTTGTTTGTTTTTTTTTTTTTACCAAGCGATGATTTTTCATGAAAAAAATGTCGTAATCGTTGGTCAAATGATTTGTTTTTTTTTTTAAATATGTTTTGCGATTTATATGGATCAATTTGAATATGATTCCGAGTCGTAAAGCTTTTTAAGGATTTTGGTTTTATTATGCATAATTTAATTATTTATACATTGAAAAATATGCGAGGTTTTCTAGGGTTATTTGTTATGACAATGGCTTCTGCACACGTGTAATATCAATTGTTATTCAAATGCTTTGTAATCGTTTAATTATGAAAGCGCACGTGATAATCAAGCAATAAAAAAGCTTATTTATTCATTCCGATGAATCCTTAAGACGAATAATCAAAGTTAAATATCATTACGAATTTTCAAAACCAATAAAATATTTATAAAAAATTATGAAAGTCTAGACAATGTGCATTTATAAACAAATGCATAAAAATGTCATCAATCTCTCAGCAACAACATTTTTTCACGATTGCGCTATTTTATAATGAAGGATCATCGCTTATATAAATAACATTATTATGATTGTAATTGGTGTAGAAAATTATCATAGATCGTACAAGCAATACAATAGGCACATTTTATTGAAAGCGTATCGATTAATTATTAGTTTACGTCATGTATGGAAAACAAAACCAGTTTTAATATAAAAATTAATACATAAACGCAATACAATAAATTATCGCGACACAAAGCGTGTACGAACTTTCATTAGAATCATAAACAAAACGATTTGCACACGTCGAAAGCGATACGTAATTCTTTATAAACAATCGCGTATTTATAAACAAATATCTGGACTTTTGTTTATAGAAATTCATTTCCGAAAACGAAAATGTGACCTCTCTTTTTGAAATTGGCCGATCAATAAGATTACAGTTCTGTGGAAACACGCGACATGTGTGTTTCCATATAAATTGGAATTACGTAGTTACGTGATAAGTACATTAAAAAAAATAGTTAATTTTAAAATATTTCATAAATAATTCACAATTCGTCAGTATAATATAATAATATTCATTTTAAATTTAAATTTAATAATTTTCACCACGATTTTTAATTGTAATGTTGAGTACATTGCAGGTGTGAATCAATAACGCGGAAAATAGGTCGCTTGAAAATATAGTACACAAAAATACGTGTGGTATATATGTATGATACTACGTTTTTGAATCGGATTAGTTTTATCACGTTTTGACTCATACTGATTTTGCGGTAGACATCTCGATGACTAACCTCCGATGTGCTCTCTTCGGACTTTTTATTGACCTTTCTATCTATAATACATTGTGGTTGATTATTTTATATAATATCATTTATTTTAAATATTGCTATTGCCGAAGTTATCGTGTTGTTGTCATTACTTGGTGGTATCTGGAACCAGGTCCAATTGCCACATGGGAAGGAACATAAGGAAACAACGGACGCCACAAGGGACAAAAAAACTAGGATGTGGATGTGCCGAAGTTATCGCCATTATTTTGATACTTATTAGAAAATTCTTTTGTAGTTACATCACCGAAAAAGAAGTCAATCGAGTTTCACAACGCACGAAAAAACATTCGCGTTGCACATGACGTCATTCGACGCAAAATATTGATAACCTATTTTTATCGAAGACTGAATTGATATGCTTCGATATCTACCTTCTTATATGAAAATGTATTATTTCGAATATGTATTAAAAAAACTCAAAATCGGAGCTATCTCCACTTCCATCTCAAAAACCGACCTCGATCAGAAAAAAACATCCACCAAGACGAGGGTATGTTTTGCAGGGTTGATGATGGTCGAATGGCGTGCGTCACGCAACCTGCAAAGCCTTGGTCTGAAATTTGCATCATGGAAAACTATCCACTGCTTGTGGTCGTATTGATCCTTCAGAATGGAAGAATTGCAAGTTGTAGATACATATATTTCGATGTCGAGTGCTTATCTGGTGTGTGATGATGGCGGAAGTTTTGTTTTGATCGAAGTTTTGTCTTGGAATTTTGAGATTTTTTTTTATATTGGCGATGAAAGTTTTTCTATGAAAAATTATGTTATTATATATTATGTGTCATTTGACCTTATATTCAAATGAGGTTGACTTTATATAGTGACTCAATTTTTAATATTTGATGTGGAATGTTTTCTTTTCCAAATATTTTCTGGACGTTGTATACGCAAATTGAGATTATACATGTCATATTATACATGTTATGTTATTAATACATGTTATATTATATTTATTGAAACTAGAAGTAAAATTTTTATAATATAAACGATAGGTGTTAAAAAATTTACAACGTGATTCACTGTATTTCAAGCTTTTTTTTAATATAAATTCATCGAAACTCAACACAAAAGGTGAATAAACTCATAAATTTTCAATCTGAAAAAAAAAGATCATTAACACCGCAAATTTCAATGAAAGAAACATAAAACCTTTCCCTTCAAAAAAAAAAAAACAAACAACATCCATTATTTAGTCATCGACGCCAAAAACATGAATATTTAAATTACACATTCCTAGAACGAAAATGTTTACCTTTCTATATATTTGGCAATTATCGGTCAGCAATGGCGTCACTTGGTCACGCCAGGTCATCACACCGTCAAATTCGATTTTGATTATTTTAACATTGATTTTTTATTATTTATAAAAAAATTATATTACACGCTTTGCGATGTCCTCGAATAATTTAATTAATGATTTTCAGTCGTATGACCCGCCGTTTGAAATTCGCGCGGTTTTATCTCTAAGCGACCTCGTCGGGTCGTGATCGAGATGGTTTAGTCATCGATCGGTTTACGTGATCGTTTATCGAATAGGATGTCGTTTTAATGTTTTTTATCTGCGTGGAGATATCTTTGTTTATTTACGTCTAATTAAATGGTAGCATTCCTATCTAGAAGTGCACGGAATTGATTAGGTGATTGTGTTTTATTGCTTGATCACATATTTTTTATAGATTTTCATTTGGAATTTGTGTGTGGAGGATTTGAGGAAAATTCATGTGTGAATTGTCTTTGGTTATTTTATGGTTTTGTAATTGTAATGATTCATGAAATGTGACCATATTGTTTTGTTTGACTTCATATATTCAATGGTCATTGATTAAAATTTATTTCATAATCGCTTTTATTATATTTTAAATGCATAGGATGGATGGGGTTTGTGATTCACGCATCGTTGAGAATTATGACCAATTGACACGACGAATGATGAAATCAAAATTTTAAGACGAGGGTAATTTTAAATTGTAAAAAAATGTAAAAGTTAAGATACATGATCAGAATGATTGGACAAATGAAAATATTGAGATTGTAATGGACAGATCACGATATTTGATTACAAAAAATAAAATGTTTTTTGATGCATTAATAAAATCAAGATGTATAAAAATTAATCGAAATTGAATAGAATGAGAAAAGATTTCCATTGATCTCCATCACTGAACCAAGTTAAACCTGCAATTATACGCCATTTCGAACCCAAAGATTGTACATCGCTGCTAATTCGTATCAAATTTAAACACAGATCATAAAAATGTCACGTTTTCGATTCTTTGTTCTTTACGATTCCATCTGTGCATTTTTATTTTTCTCCGCTTATGCAGAATTTGTGACATGTTTACATACTTCAGACAAAGTTTTTAAGGCTTTCGAGGAGTTCACTGAATGCACGGGAATTCGGATCGACCGCAACGTGTTGACTTGCAAAACTCACAAATTTTTTTATTTTTTTTTTAACATATGCACATATATTCATCGGCAATGATTTACGTGCTTGAGGCGTCGAAGGCTTTATGAGCTGGCGCCCTCTTAACCCTTCGATGACTCGGTGAATATACGAATGAATATCATTCGTTTATTCGTACATTATAAAAAAAATAGTAAACAAATCACTCTTGTCACAACCGAAAAGCGTTTTTTTACGACAGTTGCAACAAGTGTTTGACAATTTCGTTTAAAAAGTTTTTATATGTGTCCGATGAATTGAAAGTTTCAAAAAGTAAAAGTCACGCGATTCGTTTTATTACATATTGTTATTTTATTATGATATCAATGAATAGTTTGCGAAGTTATTCTACTCAACACTTGCACAAATGAAGATATTTTATGTATTTTGCATCTCGATTTTTTACTTGAACGATTCGATATATTTTTTTTAAACAATCTTTATCTATTATCGATCACTTATTAGACAATCCGTTTGATATGTTATATATAACATATAATCTAAATTTTCTATATAATTTTATTATTAACAATCATATTATTATTATATTAAACCATTTTAGAGGTAATAAAGTCAAAAATTCTATCGTTCCAGAGCAGATCGTTGACTTGTTTGCACATCGCCACCGATTCGATTGGTTAATTAGTCCAGTGTGCGTGCAAGCAACCCGATCCGATCCAAATAATCGTACGACCAAAATCTGTAATGTGAATAAGCCCTAAAAGTTTAATTTTATCATTGAGCGTTATCTTAGCAACAGTTTTCTACAAGTGTTATCACATATTACATAATAATGGAGAGCATTCGTTCATATTTAATTTGGAATTCGCCAAATTCAAATCGAACATGGAAATTGCACGATAAAAAGGCGCAATATGGATGCGATTTTATCGATCGCCTTCGTCGAAAATCGAACCCATAAAATGCATAATGGTGCACGGGCGCGTGATTCGCATTCCCGTCATCGCGATGATGGGAAAGTTCGCCATAACGCGGCCCGATTACCATAACACGGGATCGACAATGGAAATAAAGACAATCGGTACGGTGAACTCCCGATTTGCGCCGAAAAAAATCCGGACGGCGACGTTGGAACGGCCCTCGCATTTTTATGCTAAATAGTGTCGGGTGTCTCTTTGGGATTTATCGGAAATTCGATTAATTGTTGGGAGTCGTTTGACGGTGTTTGAATTGAATGGGATTTTTTTCGGTGTGGCAAACTCGGTCGATGGTGAATATGATAATTTTTTTTATTTGAATTAATATTGATTTTTATACTATGTAATTGGATGTGCTTGTTGTAGGAAATTTTATTAATTGTTTTTTTTTCAAAGAGCTCTCAGTGATTGTTTACAATGTATAAATTGAATGGTAAATGTTTCAAAATCAATTAATAATAATTTTTCAATTAAAAAAGCGTGTTAGTCAAAAAAATAATCAACGACATACCTTTGATTATTATTACTGTTGACAGATTTTTTTATAAATACGAATCAATTACCAATATGAAAATTTGTATAGAATTTTTGAATTGATCCAACTGATATTTAAAAATAATCTTACGTTTAATCACATAACGATCGGTTTCAAAACGACTATTTAATAGACATTTCAAAAATACGGAACTCGAAGATTATTTTTTTCGAAACGTCCAAGTCGTCAACCTATGTAAAGTCATTGTCAAGTGCGGCGTCCTTCGAAAAACCGCACTGATTTATTGTGCAATTGTCATTATGTATTTTTTTCTATTATCGTTTTTTTCGTGTGTTTTAACTGATGCTATGATGACTATCGGCTTCCGGCGTCATCACCGATTCATCGGCCGACTTCCGGAAGTGACCTTAGTGGTTGTATCACGCACAACATTTCAACTACCATTAATTATGTATCAATTATATCGAGATAATTCCCTCTGCTATATTTCGATGCACTTTTCCATTCACAATTCAACAAATTTGATGCGACAATCCAATAAATTTCATGTAATGATTCGGAAAATTCATGACCGATCGATATAAGGTTTTTCATGTAATTTGAGAAATTCCGCAAATTTCTTTTGAACAATGAAAACTATAACCTTCTTGTGAGTAATGAATCATTCAAGACCTACTTAACCGTGCCGGCTTCATGACGAAAACTCGAAAAATGGATCACGGCACGGTAAAGGCGAAAGTGACGCGAATTGTGGTTGAGTTTCTTACGCATGTAAAATCGCTTATTCATTCGAAAAATTATCGCAAAATGTGTGAAAAATCAACATCATCATCATCTTGTGATGTGAATGTCAATATTGCGTTCAATGGAACTGTTGGAAGTTCGATTTTTGAATGGTAAGAGACGCGTTTGTTACGAATATTTTTTAGATGGTGATTATTGATAATTAATTTGATGCGATTTCATTTTCAGCCTTGCTTTATATATTTGATTTTTTTTTTGACGCGTCCTAATGCGGCCTCAAAATCACTGTCATTTACGGCCATTGTCCGAGGACGTTACGGAATATAACTGAACAAATGGTCAGTCCCGAATTTGTAAAAATTTTAATCACTTGAATAGGTATATACAATATACATAAATTTTTCAAATACCATGTGGTGTATTTAAAGCTCCATGACTTTTGGTTAACGAATTACATATATGATACATTTTAGATACAGCAAATACATTACATAGATTTTATAGAAGTGTATTAATTGGAACATTGGTTCTATTTTATAATCTCAATATGTATTTGATTTAAGAAAATGTAGTCTTTCATGAAGCCAGTTTTCTGGTATTTTACGATTTTTTTATGGCAACAATTTAGAAACATAAATCATAAACTCGTATATTTTTAGAAAGAAAATTTAACGAACTTCGTAGCTTGCGATTATTATTTTTAGACTATTCTCTAGTAATAAATTATCGTCCGAAACTAGTTCAAAATTCGATAAAAATCTATAAATTCAAACGAAATAAACAAACAAAATTATTATTTCTTACATACATAAACAAATATACATATTTTATTATTTAGCGTCCATTGTTCAAAAGCCGGTATCGCTTAATGCCATCAATATTTATATTCACTTTCGGTTTCGCTCGTCATGCGGCTCGCATGCCGCCTCACCTTTTTTGACGTTTACATTTATTTATTTATATTTATTTGTTAGCGGGGGTATTATTCGATTTGGCCGTAAGGAGGCACTCGATTGTGGCCATTGCCCGCGTCGAGCGCGCCCGGAATACAAACACTCGAACGCGCATTGTTTGCCCGTTCGTTTTCGATTTTTTTCAGGTCCGAAACTTTCGATTTAAATTCGGGAATGCGAAATCGAACCATTCTGCAATAAACAGTCTATAAACGATGCTTCCTTGTTTTAAAAAAAATATATATAAACAATCGCGATATTTGTAACAGCATCGCATTACCACACAATCGACTCGATTAAATATGTTGTTTGTATAAAAAAAAAATCGAGTTAATTAGATGTTACGATAAATACTCGATCGTAAAAAATTGCATAATTAGATTTTTTAATATACAATAATAAAAGTCGTTAGATACGATCTGTAAATAGAAGGAAAACCGAACCGAAAAAGACCGCGCATACACAATCGATCCAAACTACCGATTGTATAATAAAAAAATCGAAATGGAGGTCGTCGAACCGACATTTATGATTCATTGGTGAACCCTTGTTTTGGACTGCGTATTCTTCCGGCTTCTGAAGATTCCGATCCAAGATCCATAGATCAGGATCGGTGTGTTGACAGGTTGTCGACAATAACGCTTTAGGCACGTACTGAATTACTACGAAGGCCTTGACAAGGCTGTCGCGGCACACCATTAAACCTGAGGATCGATTTGTATTCTCAAGTGGTGCCGATGTGGAGACGACGATCACATTCGAAATGGACAGTGCGAAAAATGCATTCGGGTGCATCGATCTGGTCGAAGAGCGACACGTGGGACGGTAATTGGGACGGTTTAGGGTATTTTTTTTTATGTCCAAAATTTTTCAAAAAAAAAAACCGTACACTTACAAAACCGATTTTTCAAAAAAAAAAAAAAAATTTTCAAAAGTAATCGAAACAAAAAAAATTTTAAAATCTGTCACGGGGCCTCAAATAGCCCGGGCCCTGGGAATTTACCCCCTCTCCCCCCTTTCTATAAAGGGTCTAATATTTGTAATTTAGTTTTCATATAAGACGATTTTTCATTGTGAAGATGATAATTATTCTAGATACATATGTTACTTTTTATTATGGGAGTCTGTAGTATCATAAAAAAAATTACGTTGTAATATATATTTTTAATAAATAATCTTTCTATTTAAGGTATTTCTACGAATTGACATGCAGATAATTTACTTTATGTTCAATTTGCACTATCGCTCCCGAAGAAGTTTCAATTCGATTCGTTTCAATACATTTGATAATATAATATATGCGTTCCGTTTCGACGTCGTCAAAAGCAAACTCGTCTCAAATAAATAAATAAATAATAAATCAACGATGAAACGTTTGACTTAAAATTCTCGAGTCTCCCTCGCGCCGGGATTAACATAATAAATTCCGATGTATTTTTCATAAAGTGTAATTGTGTTATTGATGGTATGCCTCCTTTGTCGTCAATGCATCGACGCAAAACGATTGCACATTTACACATTTGCTATAAGAACAAAGACTTCCTTACTGTCGACGGCCTTTTTTTAATCGATTTGGCGCGTGATGCGATTCGATAATCGGGTTTTTGATTTTTTTTTGTTCAAAATTTATCATATGAAAATATAAGTCTGATGCGTAATATTCGAAATTATTCGGCTATTTTGCATGTGTCGAATGTGCGCTATAAATCTCACTTTTTACGGTCGCATGAGTTTAAAAGTCTTCCCTTGCGGGAATTTGATTGAAATTCAAAATGCGTACGTTCTATCGGTAAACAAATAAATAATAATTTCACTTTTGATGTGTCATAAATTTCTTTGATTTCAAGGGGACTGTATAATACTTTCGTTGATATTAATTATTAATTATTATATTGTTTATAGTAGATAAATCACAATCGTAACTAATGCCAATATATTTCATTTTTTATAACACATGATATGATTCACCAAATGATTCAACTGGAAAGGAAATGCCTCTATAAAAACAGATAACACGTTCAAATCTGGTTTGCAGAAATTCGCGTATTTTATTAATTATTATCCTCGTGGTTCAACGTCTACATGTGTTCTATTAGTCATTTTTACAACATGCACTGTGAACTTCTTTTGTTTTAATCGAATTTTTTTTTCATTTACAGATTTACTTATCACAATTTGGTTATTTGAATCCGAACGTTCGAAATCCTTCAAGTGGTGCGTTAGTTGATGGCGAAGCATGGAAAAGGGCAATTTCAGAGTTCCAATCATTTGCTGGTGTAAACGTGACAGGTTTGTATACATATATTTTTTCTTATTATAAAGTTCAGTGACATTTAGTAAGGTCAATAGATGGGTGTGAAAGAAAAAAAATGTTTAAATTTTAAATGGGGTCGGAAAGGATTTTATATTACATAAACAACGTATGTTTTGACGAGACATATGTATGAAAGATGAATATGAGAAATACTGGAATTAAAATAAAATAAAATAAAATAAAATGGATTGAATCGATGATAAATGGAAGAAATGAATTGGATGTGAAAATTAAAGAAATCATCATTCACCGAGTTGATGATGAATACCTTTAAGGACCAAATATTCTCGAACATCAGTTTCACAAATCGATTAGGTCTTCATTCAACAGTTGATGATTAATGACGATCGATCCTTTTTAGGATCTTTATAAAAAATCCTCTTTATCAAAACGACTTAGGCTAGCACGATAAGGTATAGCCTAATCTGTCACATTAGTTGATGAGATCTTGTCCTGCAATATATAACTAATAAGTTACTAACGATGATGATAAAAAATTCGCCAATAAAAAAATCAGTTAAATAAATCAATGAATTCTTTGACGATTAATATACATACATATCTATTTAAAGACCAAATATTAAATACGAGAAGCTCAAAAATCTATTTCACAATTCGTTTAACAAATATCAACTTTTCACGACCGCCGTATCAATCTGAGCCCGCATTCGTGTCGGGCAACAATGACGGCAATTGATTGTCAATAACAATTATGTTAATGGTGTCGGAAGGAAGGGCCGCGCACGCTCTTCACTGATGACCTTGTGAAAGTGCACCATTGATGGGATAATTGCAGCCAGCTGCATTTGCATGAGAGACCGCCTCAATTGTGTATCTGTCTGCAATTACACCTCGTGTGAGTTCGATTTCATTGAAGTCTGCGAAGAGCTGATTAAAAGTGGTGCGTGTTCGAGGAAACTGACAATTTATGCCGATTTTATTACTGTCATCCTCATCAGTCGGATTTTATTGATGTTTGATGGTTGGATTGTGTGTTTGTTCTATCAATGGAAATCTTAATAATGTAAATATTTTATTGTTTTCAGGTGTTTTGGACTCGGAAACGACAGAGCTCATGTCTTTACCTCGGTGCGGAGTTAGAGACAAAGTCGGTTTCGGGGAAAATAGATCGAAACGTTATGCTTTACAAGGTATATACATATATATATAAATAAAAATATTTTGATTCCATATATTTTCATGAAAAAAAATCTTATTTTAGGTTCAAGGTGGCGCGTAAAGAATTTAAAATACAGAATATCCAAATATCCGAAACTCCTCAAAAAGGATGAAGTCGATAATGTAGTGGCCAAGGCTTTCGCTGTATGGAGCGGATATACAGATTTGACTTTCACGCAAATGAAATCTGGACAAGTCCATATTGAAATCAGATTCGAAAAAGGAGAACATGGTGATGGTGATCCATTCGACGGACCCGGAGGCACTCTGGCTCACGCTTACTTCCCTGTAAATATAAATTTTACGACTTGACGATCTTCGAATAATGTTCATTTTATTTATCCATTTCAATTTTATAATAATATACGTTGACATAGAAAATAAGCCATTGCTGTCAAATGTAAAGGGTAACCTACCAGCTATTGTATACGTTTCCTGTCATTATGGTTTATCCATTGACATGCGAAATCCGCGAAACGATATAAAAGTTTATATTTCAATTATTGAAAATTCATCAACATTGTAGCAAATTTGACACATATAATCAAGAAAATTATCTGTCTATTACTGTGAACTGTGTTCATATTGTATTGATGGTCATATTTTTTTCAGGTATATGGTGGTGATGCTCATTTTGACGATGCTGAACAGTGGAGTGTTAATTCTTATAGAGGAACTAATCTTTTCCAAGTGGCAGCTCACGAATTTGGACATTCTCTTGGTCTTAGTCATAGTGATGTTAAATCAGCTCTCATGGCTCCATTCTATAGAGGATTTGATCCATCTTTTCAATTGGATGGTGATGATATTCAAGGAATTCAAGTAAACAATAATTTAGTTCAAAACATTGAATTAATTGCATAGACCAGATTTAGTTATTAATATTATTTTGTATGAATATAGGCTTTGTATGGAAGGAAAACCCGTCCGGATTTTCCTATGGGCGGCGTAGGCAAAGTACCAGAAAGCCCTGGGGGAGGAGGTTCTGAAGATGAGAAATTATGTACAGATTCTAAGATAGATACATTATTTAATAGTGCAGATGGTTCAACTTATGCTTTCAAAGGTATGATCTGTAAAAAATAAAAAAAACCTTATTGTTAAATACGTATATAAAATTATTTATAATATTAAAAATTTTAGGCGAATATTACTATAAATTGACTGAAGATGGAATCGAATCAGGTTATCCTCGACTTATTTCAAGAACATGGATGGGTCTTCCTGGTAATATAGATGCAGCTTTTACCTACAAAAATGGTAAAACCTATTTCTTCAAAGGATCTAAATATTGGAGATATCAAGGCACTACTTTGGACGGAGAATATCCTAAAGAAATCAAAGAAGGTCAATATCAATGTCAATATAAAATTTCAAAACCATTTTTAAAAAGTGAAATATGTGTTTTATAAAATCAAATATTATGTATGTAGGTTTTACTGGAATTCCTGATAATATCGATGCAGCTCTTGTGTGGTCTGGAAATGGAAAAATATACTTCTATAAAGGTTCCAAATTCTGGAGGTTCGACCCGGCACAAAGGCCCCCAGTCAAATCCACTTACCCTAAACCTTTATCAAACTGGGAAGGAATTCCAAATAGTATCGATGCTGCTTTGCATTACACTAATGGTTATACATACTTTTTCAAAGACGGAGGATATTATAGGTTTAACGATAGGACATTCAGTGTAAGTTATATAAGATAAATGATTATTTATTTTTAAATTATGATACATTTTTTCATTTCATATCATAAATGCAATATCATTTATAGGTGGATGTAGCTGATCCAGCTTTTCCAAGATCAACAGGTTATTGGTGGTTCGGCTGCAAGTCAGCACCATCAGGAACCATCGGAGGTAGGGCTAATCAAATAGCATCTGATGATCAACCTTCAAATGAAGACACCGATATGACTGATAGAGTCTTCGATGCAGGTGGGATTGATTGGGATGCTTTTGGAATTTTGGATCAATTACTTCAAACCTATGGCCGTTGAAATTCTCCTTTCCTTAATTTGTCCTTGTCCATATGAAAATATAAATATTAACCATAATCATATATGCTTGATCAAATTGAAAAAAATGTCATACATTATTTGACAGTTTTCTGAACAATTAATTGGAGATGACTGTCTCGCTGTATATAAATTTTTTATTGAGACAAAAAAATTTATTCATCAACTAATTTTTATGACAAAAAATCATTACTAATATATCATTAATATTTTAAGATTAATCAACCAAAGATTTATCCAGAGCGGTGGTGAAGCTTCATCATTGGATTACTTATGGCGATTAAATATTTTGCATCCCAAACGATCTCTGACTTGATACATTCATTCTTAAAACATTCAGCTTTAGATTATTTCATAAATAATCGATCATGTTTTGAACTATACAATCTGAATTTTTTAAGACTTTACTTTCGATTAGCAAACATTTGAGCAAAAATTAGATTTTTTTATGCACATACATTTTTTTCACAATTTAAGAACAAGTTCTCTTATATTTTTTGTCACTTAAAAATATTAATGCACATATATGAATGTGTTGTTTGTTATGTTTGGTTTGTTCATTGTTATTGTTTTTTAGATGCCAAATCAGCCCCCCGATTTTATTTTTCATCAAAACGATGAAACTATTTAGGAGGCTTAGGCAACTTGTCCTGTATATTGTCAATGTACGTCATATCATTTTATCATTATATCCTCACTGTTTGACGGTGATGGTTGGCATATGCATGGCTTTTATTTCACAAAACTCAACAATTCTACTCTACTAACATTCAAAATCTAACCGTTGTCTTTATAAATCTATAAACTATATTTTTTGAACATAAGCAAAGAATGAATATTAATATTTACAATTTGTTTTGAATATCCGTGTTTACACTGCATGTCAAAAGTAAATAACCAATTGAAAATTTTGTTACAAACTAATTGCATTATTTAGAAATCAATGTTTATGATAACCAAAATTTATTAAATATATTTCGACTCTGTCGAAACTCACGCATAGTTTGTAATGTTGCAGTGTTGAACGCTAATTCAGAGGAAACTATACCGTAGACCAGCACTATTTTGATTTTCACTAATTAGTTTGTATATTATCGATTAGTATTCACAAAAAAAACACACACATACACTGATTCACCTACACGGGGAATGCTGAATCCTCTGCAATCTGAACATTTTGTGTATGTTGTTATTTCTTCTTTGTCTTCCTTTTACATATTTTAAAATTTCATCTATTTTATACTCTAACATGTAAATTTTGTATATACTGTATATATAATATATTTTTTTGTATTAACACTTTGTTTATGTAGAATAACTTAAATGTGCACAAAATTAGCACTTGAAAGTTTTTCACTTTTGAACATTTAAAATAAACATTATTGTTGATTTCGCAGGTGTCACAGATGAAAGAGATTCAGTTTACCCCGGCAATGGTTCCGGTTCCATCTCACGGACGAATTTATCAGTACTGATATTCAGTGCTATTTTCTATGTCTCAGTGTTTGTTTTCATATGAAAAATTCCTTGATTTTTTTATATGGAGATTTGTTTTTATTGAAAGGACAATGAGAAAACGTTTGTGATGAACAGTATTTAGTCTTCCTCGGTGTTGAAAAGTTGTGTTTCTTCATAATTTTAAGTAGCTAATGCCTGAAACGAATTATAACAAAATAATACTTTTTTATAATCATCACATGACTTACAAATTAACTATCGAAAAAGTGTTGTATCATTTTTTTAAATGTTTCCGAGCAGTGCTTTATAAATATAGTTCCTTGTAATGTAAATAGATATCCTCGAGAGCGTGCAATACTGCAAATAAAAAAAAGCAATTAATACTGACACCGATCCGTCCCGTTAAATGGTGCCTCGTGGGTGATCAAAATACAACTCTTTAAAACATGTTAAATTAAATGTAAAAAATGATAGAAAAGATTTTTTAATATACACAGATTTATATGACCGTTTATACAAAGTTGTTGTTCTACCAGTTTAACTGTGTAATTTTGTTTTCAATATGTGACAGTGTTAATAGTCAATTCTTATATTATACGTGAGCATCAAAGAAGAAAATGAAAATGATTAATGTGTATTATTTCTTCTTTGTCGCTCTTGAATAGGTATATATTTTTATATCTATCTCGCCTGCCAATATATTAATGTTTTTTTGGATAATTGAATTTATGTGTTAGAATAAGTATTGTACGCATATTGATAGAGCAAGTTTATTATTAATATTTATATAAATGAAGATATGTGCGACTGTTCGACTAGTGTGTTAAATAGGCATCGGTATCTTTGCAATTTTTATTGACAGCAACTGATATCGTTATTTATTTACAAAATAACGTATGGATGAGTGTTTTTTTAAATTTTATATATTGTACAAATTGTATTTCATAATATTTTTGTATAATAAATTTTTATATTAAACTAAATCTTTTATTTTATATAAATATCACTCAAGATTTTTTCAATCAAATTTATGTTTTCATGAATACAATTATTCACCTGAAAAAGAAAAGTGTTTTAGTTGTGAAGAAAAATATTTCGTATTTTCTTGAACAAGTGACATCTATTGGAATATAAATAAACCAACCAACGACAGTCTAATAAGAAAATTTTCCATCCATGAAAAATAACATCTTTGATTTGATTTGATTCACACCCAATCCTCTTTCTACACGCTTTTTTCACACGGTTCCGAAATAACACGGTTCAAAAATGATAAAAATATGTATTAATATGCAACAATGGTAAGATTTGGTGCAGGCCAGTATACTGATATAATTATACTCGTATGTATGTAATTATGTTATTGTTATCAAATAAGAATTTTCGATGTTTTTTAATGATTTTACACGGCGAAAATTTTTCATATTACACATTTTTCATAAAGTACATTTGGATGGAAGTTCTATAAAAAAAAAATTGTGATGGAACCTATCTCCAATTTTTGTATGGTCACCATAAATTTTTTTCACACGATAGTCTCTAGAACGTATCCCCCGTGTAAAAAGAAGATCGGGTGTATACCTATATATTCAATGTCTCAATTCATGACTGCAATCAAGTTTTATATTTGCATACTATAAAAAGACTATACTTTTAATTTTGAAATTATCTTATCATGCTTAAAATTTTGAAAAAAAAATTCAGGTCTAAAATAAAAATGTTCGTTAGGTTTTCGTAAAAGTAAACGATAAAAATTGCAAATTTGATAACCTTGAAAATTAAAGTCCGGGAAAAAAATTCGTTCTTTTTTTAAACGAATATAAGGTTGGCATTTCAAAGTGAAAATGTTTTTCTATTAATTAATATACAATTTTTTTTTCTGAATTGCAAATGGTTTTCGATTGTTTGTTATTTAGTAAATTGCAACGTTATTGAAAAAAATTAACATAATCTTAAAAAACTGATAAGAAAGTAATTTGAAAAAACTTACGAGAAAATGCCGAGAAACTTTAGCGAGAAGATAATAAATATTCCACTATTTAATAAAATTAAAAAGATCACGATATGAGTGAACTCATTCGAATACATATTTTAATTTTCTTATGTTTACATAGAAAATTTTCAGGATTCGTACTGAAGCCTAATTTGGAGGTTATCTTACATGTCATTCCCTGAAATAAGGGAAGGCAACATAGCACATACGAAAAGCATAACAAGTTCGAAAGGTCCGATTCATATATTTCATGTAAAATTCAATACGAATAAAAACATTTTCAACATTTCGGACTTTCGGAAAGGGTGCGATAGATCAGCCGTTCATTACATCTCATCCAGAAAATAAATGTTGAAAAAAAAAAAAAAATTTAGTGTAAAAAAACCAGCCGCAATATAACAAAATATTTGTACCTCTTATAAAAATGAAACATTTATTGTTAGTATAAAACAGGCCTGTCCAACATTTTGGTATGCGAGGGCCACTTTGAGCCGAAACACGGGACATTCCCGATTTGCATATTTTTAATGGGTTAAATTTGTTGGCACGACAGTAAAAATTTATTTCACGACAAATGTTTAACGACCCTAAATGTGAAATTCACAACAGGATCGGTGGTCGCCCGTCAAGTCTGAGTTGCCAGAAACAAAAATATACAAAATTAAAAATTCTTATGACTCGATGAACTGTTTATTTTATACCAAAATAAAATTAAAACCATTTAAAAATTAAAAATTACTTAATTACGCGTTTGTAAAATTTAAAAAAGTTGAAAAATACTTACAATTGGACTTATTACTAAGTAACAACAGTTGATAATTAAAATCGGTTATTCAAAGATTTATTCCATATGAAACAGTTGATAATTAAAATCGAAATAAATGATTTATTCCATATGAAATGTTGTTTCTATTGCATAATGAGAACAAACGTTTGAAAATATGAGAACAAACATATTTCACAATATGCATAGGTATGTTTTATCATTTTATCATTTTTTTTAGTTTAAATTAAATACATTGGTGTCTCCTCTCGACAACTGTCAGTTTGTTTGCAGGGCCGCTGAATTAACAAATTGTCTGTGTAAATAAATGTTTGTTAGTGGCAACCCGACTGACGGGCGACCACCGATCCTGTTGTGAATTTCACATTTAGGGTCGTTAAACATTTTAAAGACGATAAATGGCAGCCATTTAAAATTAAACGATAAAATAGATATACATACATATTTTGATAAAAAGAAATGTTGGTGGAAATAGAGAAAAGTGAAATAAAAAGCGCTTCGTGGCGAGTTGCGTGAGAGAATGGCGGGCCTGTTCGAGTAGCGCGAGAGAGGGACGGGCGTTAGTGGTTTGTAGGGGTGGGCGAGCGAGAGCGGTGAGCGCGTGCGCGGCCGTGTCGCATTACATAACCGCGTTCGGGTTCGGGGTGTGCGGGCGATGGTCGTGGGTGCGCGGTGGTGGTGAGGGCGCGGCGGCGGCAGCATGCGCGCGGACCGCCATGCGCTTGCCGCTGCTGCTGCTGGTGGCGGTGGCGGTGGGCTCGGTGGGCGCGCCGCCGCCGGCCGCCGCGCTCTCCGCGCTCTCCGCGCTCAATTCGCTCAACCCGTGGCTGAGCGCGTGCGACCTCACGAACAAGGACCACAAGAAAGAGCGCGAGCACAAGCAAGAGCACGACCGCGAGCGCGAGCGCGAGCTGTGGGCCTGGGCCCGGAAGCTGTGCGAGGGCGACAGGGCCGTCCTCGAGGCTACGTCGCTGCTCTACTGCAAAGAGCGCCGCCTCGTCAGCGGGCTCAACACCTCCGCCAGGAGGGACGCGCTTCGCGGCAGCACCGACCGCTGCTGGGAGGCGCTCGTGCCGCTGCTGCTCGTCGACGAGCTCGCCAAGATCGTCACCGAAGATCTGCAGCACGTGCTCACCAGATACGACTGCGGCCAGACCTTCTCCGTCATACACTCCTGCGACGACTGTCAGGTCAGGACTTCGATATCGTGTCGGCTTTTCGTTCGTTTCGCTCGGATTTTCACGGCGGTCGTGTATTTGTGATGCGGCCGATTAGGGGTTGTATTTTGTTCGTCGGAGATTTTGACTAAATCAATTATTATTATTATTGTCGTTATGAAACGTCGCTTCGTGCAGGACGAGTCGATGAATCGTTATTTTTTCAGATTATTAAGTATCGGTTTTCTTCTGTTATTGCAATTCGATACCGTGGAATGTTCTCGTAACGATTTTTTCGATATAATATTGTATAATATTCCACTAATTTAAAAAAAATTACGTCGACGTTCAGTTGCTATTTTATTCGACAGGTATTCGTTGAATATTTCTCTTTTGAAAATGGATTAATAGATGCGTGTCGTTTTCGCGAATTTCCCCCGAGAGGAAAATCTTATTTATTTTGTAATTTAGATTCATTCAAAATGAATCGCCGTTGAGAAACAATAAAAAAAGGCCCATTTGAATTAATATTAATTTCAGTGCTTTTGAAAATATATAAATAAGTTTCTGTAAATTTACGTTTATTAACACTTGTAACATGGTGATTATTTTTTTTAAATATAATATTTTTTGACGTTTTAAATGAATTTCTGAACAAAATATGTGAATTTCACGGATTCAATTATCAATTTTCAATTAAATAAATTCATTCAATTTTGAATCTTCAATAAAATTTTACATGTCGAAAAAGTGAATACATACATTAAAATTTCATCCGAACCCTCAGCAAAATTTGCAAATTTTCCGACAAAATATTCGAATTTTCCGACTTTTTCTTTTTTCATATCAAAATTTATACTGTTATGCAGTTATTGATGTCGCTTAAGACATCCCTGAGAACCATTTTCACTCTCTACTTTAGTCTCTAAGTTAAGGTGAACGTCCACTAAAGCACGCTTTTCTGAAACGTGCACAATCTAGCATAGATCGTTGTTTTTTGCGGCTTTAGACACAAAGTTTCGATTATTTTATTTATATATGAGTTATTTACAAAAATTTTCGTTTATTTATTTTAATTTTTTATGATTTTCTTTGAAAAAAATATTGTGAAATTCATAATATTTTTTTTTATATATAAGAATATTTAAAGTTATGTGTATTCGATTAGATATTTCGATTGAAAATAATCGATTTAAATAAATAAATAAAAAATACGTTGACAGCAGGAAAACTGACCCCCTCCCCTCCATCAGCGTTCGAACACGTGAAAAATCGGCCATAGCCGTGTGGGTATGCGCACGGCGCGTATAGCGCACTTTAATAAGTGACACTTTGTAAACGTTTGCACGGGAATAAAACGCGAGCAATAAACCGCCTTATTGGAAAACTGATTTACAAACAAGCGGCGTCGTCGTCGCAATCTTGCGCTTCGTCCACCGCCAGGTCTGCTCCACTTTTTCCACGACGGCGATGCAATCAGTGTTTTTATTATGTTTTCGCCGTTCGAAAGGGGTCGTTTGCGTGTGTTAAAGGGGTCTTGTGCAGCGTTTAATTGCACCTGGAGTCCGTGGTCGATGGCCGTAAATTGAATCGTTTCGGTTTGTTTGAGGGAGAGGTGGTTAAGTGTGTTTTTTGTTATTTGGGAATTAGGATTGGAGCGTTTGAAAGATGGATTTGAAAATATATATTTTATATATCCGATGCTCTTTTTATATGGATTTTTCTTGCACGGTTCCAAAATAATACGGTTCAAGGAAGAAAAACCGATTATTTTTTACACGGATTTTTCCACTTTAACGCGGTATAAAAATAATTAAAATACGTATAATTATGCCACAATGGTAAGATTCGCTGCAGGCCACTATACTGATATGATTATATGTAGGTAATTATAGTTATTAAATAAAAGTTTTCGATGATTTTACTTGGCGAAAATTTTTCACAGAGTACATTTGGATGGAAATTCTATTCTAATATAGTGATGGGATTTATGTATCTCCAATTATTGTATGGCCATCATACATTATTTTACATGGTAGTCTCTGGTACTTATCCCCCGTGTAAAAAGAGGATTGGGTGTATTTTTTTTTTGATCAAGTAAACCTTCCTTTTTTTTTATTTTTGATTAATAGATGTCACTAAAATTGTTCGATTTGCGTAAGAATATTTTGTTTGTTAATGATAGTTTACTCGACCAATATTCATGAGTGATGAAATAGCATAAAAGTTAATTTTGAAAAATGAATTTTTCATCAATATTTGTAGTGTTATTCAAATATTGATTAATAAGTATCTTTAAACGGGTCACCGTTTGGGTAAAAAAATTTATCCTCCCAGTTATTTTAAAATATAGAAACGACATACTTAATTAGTTTAAAAAATTAAGAAAAAATACTGTAAATTCTTCAATTAAGAATCTTCATTGTGTATCTAACTTCGGGAACATTAACAAATATAAAAATTTTCAATTTATTTATCCAATTAATTGTATGTGCGTATAGAAACAATGGATAAATATCGATATATTTTCGATCAAACATTATTCTGTTTCTTTTGGTTATTTTATATATGAAACTTGAATATACGTAAAATTAGTTTTCTGATACATACATAGATATTGTTGAGTTTGTATATTTTTTAATTAATTAATCGACATACATATTTATAAATTTTAAAAAATTCTATCATTTTTAAACTCGATCAGAAAAATAATAGACCGAACATATAAATTCAAAATTATTCATATAAATAACACATATTGGTCGCACGATTTATGACCAACGTTCAACACACACGAAACGATCGTTTATTTCGCGTCGGGCGATCGACCGAATTGCCACGCTCTTTTCAGTTTTTCCTTCGGTTTTTTTATTTTTAAAACGATATTCGCAAACGGAAGTCTTTCGGTGGAAATGTGGGAAAAATTGTGAAAATTTGGCAGTGGCCGGCCATGGGCGGGGTGCGAAAAAAAAGGAAAATTTCCTCTTCCTATGAAGCGTGACGGCGTGTTTTATCGACGATGAAATCGTCCGGCTCTCGTGCGATTTGTAACGTGGCATTTTTTCACGTGTAATAATAAATATCGTGCTGCGACCACTTTTGTATTCAATTATGCGGGACTGTTTTCGTTTTTCATGTGAGCGAACTGATTCTTGGCGAGATTTGACGATTTTCAAATGCAAGTGTATTTATATTTTTTTATTCCTTGATGACGAAGGGAAGCCCACCATCCCGTCTGTTACATGCCAACTACCTAAGCCGGTTTAGCTGGGTACCAGCAACACTAGGCGAAACTACGGGCGCCACATTTACATTTATTGGGAACTCTACATTTAATTTAACTAATCAATTGCGAAGGTCCTGCTTTCCGGGGGGCATATGGAATGCCAGGCGAGAAAAATTTAACGAAATATATGTCTTTCCGTGAACTGACTTTCTTGGCGAAGGTGCAAAATGCACGAAAGGTGGATTTCGAGGAAACGAGATCTACATATATTGAATTTGAGAATGTCTGTGATCAATATGACACGAAACATGTTGATGACGATTGATTGTTTTTTCAATGTATTTTTATTATATTATTTTTTAATAATAATAATAATAATAATAATAATAATAATAATAATAATAATAATAATCATCATCATATGCAATTTATACATTATCCACTATAATAAAATATCATTTTGATTTTGTTATAAGTTTGAAAAGTTTTCTTTTTATAAATATCAAACAAGATACGATATTTTTTATAATAAACGATCTTCCGTTAACTTTTAATGATTATGTCTATATATAATATATATATGGGGATTATATGAGATGATATCAAATGTTAATTCATTTGCATATGCATATGTACATAAAAAAGTAATGAACACATACAATATAAGCTATATTAATTATAATTTCAATTGAAGGTGACTCTCAAAATTAAACATTGAAATCTGGTAAATTATATTGATAATTTTCATACATTGATCTTTCTGCATAAGATTTAACTTTAATAATCAGTGCATTTGACGAAATGATAAATAAATTATATCAAATATTTTTAAAGGATGGTCATCCTAGTGTCTGAATCGACATGTTATAGATATATTTGAGGTAATAATGTTTACCGTATATGATCATACTCAATCCAGCATAATTAATCAGACAGCTTCAGATGTTATTGACAATGCTGTAGAATGTCTTGGTGAAGGGTTACGTAAATGGCTGACAAGCATGTCGCCATATTGCCAGAACGTGGATGATTGATTTATTTTATTTAACATAATTATGCACGATTAATAATAGAATAGAATCAAAATTTTCACTCGACTAAACACAAAAATATGTTCGGGTTTTATAAATAACTAGCGTATGCGGACTGGCTGCGCCAGTCTTTTACGCTAATGAGTTGGTCCTTCGGGCCAACCGACTCGGCCATACGGGCCTCGCGCATTTTGGGCCCTTTGGGCCCACCCCCCTGCCCCTGGCTACACAACCAAATCCACTAATATTGAGTTGTAGAAATAAATATCAATTTAAAAAAAAAAATGTTATTATTATTATTATGTTATTATCATTTTATTATTGTATATATGAAACATTATGTATATAGGAACCTCGAATATAACAAACGAGGTTAATAAAGGATTTTAAAAATAAAAATAAGAATATTTATCGAAAAAAACATATTTTGAAAACATTTATTATTTTAATATTTATTGAAACGAAATCTAAAAGAAATCAATATTAAAGTTTGTATTTCGAAAAAATTGAAAAAAAAAATCAACTAAAAAGTTTGACATTCGTATTTTCGGTAAATCGATAAATTGATGCGATAAATTAATGTTAAAAAATTATTGATAAAGATTCTATGACTTATTAATATGTACAATAGATACCGTTTTGGCATATTGAAACATCTGAATGTTTATTGTATGGAATGTAGGACTGTAGGAATGTAGCCAATAGATACCTATTTCGCTCAAATCGGCCATATCGGTTATATGTGCGCGATCGAATGTAGGACTTATTGATATGTCAATAGATACCGTTTAGGCATACAATTGAAATACCTAAATGTTTTCCTTGACAGATTTTGAATGACAGCGATTCGTTCGGAAGACAAAATGGCGGCGTGTACTTTAGCATAAGTTTCGAATCTTTACGCATTCAATTTGATATATTTCAATAAAGATCGCACTCCCGTCCGAAATATGTAATTGATCGTCACATAGGGATCCATAGCAAGATATTCCGTCACTAAAATCACACCCAACAGTGAAAAAATCCCTGAAAAAATCAAACGGGGCGCCTAATAATTTTCAATTAATAAATTTTTTGCGTAATTTTATTCGGCATTTTTCGAGATTCTAAAGTACCCCAGTCCCTACAGGAATTTTTTTAAAGATATTTGAGAAAGTTTCAACGTCCTAGGACAGGGGTCGGCAACCTTTTGAGTCGGAAGAGCCAAAATTACAATTTACAAAATTTCAAGTTTTTAAGGAGCCACAAAATTTTTTCTTGCCAACAATAAATAGTACTCGCATAAATAAAGTTTTTTGATAAAAAAAAAACTAATCTACATATTTATTCATAAAAAATCATGGAATTTGGAAATCCATGGGGGGGGGGGTATGAAAATCCATCATATGTTATATATAATATAATTTTCAGTACTGAAACTACAATAAATAATTACTACACCCCCTCCCCCAGGTTCGCAAAACCATGGTGGTGCCCCCCACACTCATAAAAGCGCCCTTTCAAATTTTTGTTTTTGCAATAAATTTAATCGATTCAGAACAATTTTAAAATTTAAAATTTAAAATTTTGATAAAATAAATAATATTTGCGTATGGAACTAAAGAGCCGCAGCTTCACATCCAAAGAGCCGCAGGTTGCCGACCCCTGTCCTAGGACGTTTCGTCACGTTTTGTATAAGGTACAAAGTTTGAGCCCCAACAAAGCGTCTCAAACAAACAGACAGACAGACAGACAGACAGAGGGACTTTCAGTTTTATAAAAGTATAGATAGATAGATAGATTAATATTAATAATCGATCCACTCCGACAAGTTGAATCTTTTCCCGGAAACGTGCCGCATTTTCAAACACGAAACGAACTTACATAAATAAGTAAAAACGGCGCTGCAAATTCGCCGAGTGGGTTAAAAGTGTTGAACGGGTCAATTATCGGTCGGGTCGGGCTCGAAAATCATTAATTATTTGATGAAATACAGCGACCGGGTTGTGGCGACTAGTATTATTTATGAGCCGCATGCTTCGTGTCGGGAACATGTGCCTTTCCTCATATACGTAATTCAATCTCTATTACTCGTGGGTTTGTGTCGATTATATTTTGTGTTAATTACTTTTTATATATCGTATTGATAAATTTCATATGTTTTTTGAAAGTATATATGGATGTTTGTTGATTTGATATATTGATAGTTATAAAGTTATATCAATATATTGATAGTTATCGGTTGTTAATCATGTGGTCGTTAGAAACTCATATTTTTATGGAGACAAATCATTTGGTTAGTTTAGAATTCAAAAAGTAGTATTTAAAAAAAATAAAAATTTATCAGTAATTAATTATAAACTTGACCAGTAACTTGTTCTAAATGATCAGTAAATTATTGATTTTTTATCAGTGAATAATATATTTTTATCAGTAAATAAATCTTTTTTGATCAGTATTTAATTTTAAAATGGTTAGGTTAGTATAATATAACTTGCCTCCTGGGGGCCATTAATAGCCCCTTGAAAGAGGTCCGAAAAAACGTAATATATAAAAAATGTAAATGTAAACGTCAACAGACATGCGAGAACTGAAACGCGATATGACAACACTGACGATTTTCTGGCTGTCAAAATGAAATTTTCATTTTTAAATTATATTACTGATCATTTAGTTTAATAACTGAACACAGCGTACTGATCATTTATTATAGAATACTCACTGATAATTTAGTTATTTTTACTGATCAAAAGTTAAATGAGTTACTGATCAATTAAATATACGCCTATTTTTATTTATTTTGATACAGAAATATTTATGGGTATCTATAATAAAAAGGATTGAATGTTGCATACGATCATTAAAATACATATGTTAGACATAGAAAATATCAAAAATATTTTCGCACACATTTAAAGCATTGGAAATATTAGTTGCATACATACATATGTTGATGAATGTACATATAATATTATACATAAATGTATATGGATAACTATTTTAAAAGTATTATTTTTTTATGAAAATTTTTATATTTTCAGCGGGAATCAGCAACAATATGTTTGAAAACGTTTTAAATCCACTGAAATATTAAAATCAAGAAATTAATTGCACATAAAATAATTTGCGTAGATTTTCATTTCCGCATTTTGACCCATTCTCAAACAAACCGTGACAAAAGTATCAAACCCCACATTGAATGTAATTTCAGCTCACACAAAAGCTCCTCCGGAGTATTGCTCTGTTTTTATTATCACTGTAATTATTTTCATATATATTACAACCTTAACCTGTTGTACAGACATTTCAAAAGGACTGCTAATTAAAAGCACGCAACTTCTATATCTTTTGAAAGATTGATATGGATTCGTTCGTTTGATGAAATCTTATTGAATACAAATGCATTTCAATAGTAACGTTTCAGAAACGAACGGAATTGCGAGTAATAATATTACTAAAGGAGGTCGTTTCGTACTTCGAGTCCCGTTAAAGAAACATGCGACGAACGAATAAATCTCAGAAGTCGGAAATTGATAAAAATCGACGAAACTGACCATATTATATGATTCGTGGTATTTTTCAAGCTTTTTATTTTTTCAATATTATTAGTTATGCGACGATACACTATAAAGAGTTTAATGACCATTACGAAAAATTCGATATTAATACAATGTATAATAGCTACTTTTCATAGAATCGATTAATTTATAATTTTTAATTAGATATCTATGTATAATGTATATATTATAAACAGAAATTTCTGCAATTTATTGAAAACGTTAATTTTAATAAAATCGTATCAAAATAAAAAAGAATTGATAATCCAACTAAATATTAATATTTAAATAATCCATATTTATCGAAAATATTAAATGGAATTAATTATTTTTGATTTTAACGAGGAAATTTCCAAAAGAGATCACTCGGAAATTTCAGGTAGATATTTCCATTTAGTGGAAATCGCATCAGAGCACGGTATGGCGACGTTTTTGCGGTCATGTCCACACGGTTCCGAGGTTGAGCGACGGTTGTTAATAAATTTATGTTGGATGGTACGGTGTTTGAGGCACTAACGAAGTTATCCTTTGCTTTTCCCGGCGAGCTAGAAAATTACCCGCTACGAGGCGAGCTCGTGTTGTATCGATGCGCTCGCTATCGAAAACCGTTAATTCACTTTAACTACGCTAGAATGGGTTCGAAAAGTGATTTTTTTTTCATATTGTCTCCCTTTGTATAATATTATATTATACGTAGGTGAAAGGTGTGCGAGTTTTTTAGCCGAAGAAAAAGTGTGCGAAGAAAAATTTGGTCGATATTGAAATTTATACAGTATTCGTTTATATGATTGCAAAAATAATTTGGTATTTACATATGAATCGTAATAATAACCATTATATTATATTATACAAATTATTAATCTTCATGGAATTTACAATCTACTTTATTCTAATTAATATCTAAGTATCTTATACTATTATAAAATAGAACGTCTGTATGTTATGTCGTGGGTGGAGCTTTTTGAAACAATTAGTTTTTGTCTTTTATAGACAGAAAAAATAAAGCATCTAGTGCACTGAAACTTTGTTAGATATCTTAAAAAATATTCCTACGTGTGTAAAAGGGCATTATGGATTCGCGAAAATGTGGAACAAAATGACGCAAAATATTAATTAATTGTTGTTTTTTTTCGTTTCTTCGGACGCTCCATTTGCTTTTTTCCGAGATTTGTTCACTATCGGGAGTGATTTTAGGGCCGGTATTTCTTGCTATCGATTCCTTGCATCGATTTATCGTAATATTTCGGATGGGAGTGCTATCTTCATCGAAATATACGAAATCAAATGTGTGAAGAATCAAAATTTGGCGCTGAATATGAGCTTATGACTAGGGATTCCAATACCGGTATTACCGAAACCGGTATTACCGGTTTTTTGCGAAAATTTTGCCTTCGGTACTACTGGTATTTCGAAAAAATCTACCGGTAAATACCGAAAAATTAAAAAATTTAGTTTCATTTGAATTTATATTAATAATTTTTATTCTAAGGTCTATTTATTTTTGATTCCTATTTCGTGTTTAATAATTAAAATCATATTCGTATCGATGATCGCAAAAGTTGTATGTAACATATTCATTGGCGAAAAGGATCGCTATTCGTTTCGATATTTACGATTCAAAAAAGTCGAACTTCTGAGAAACAGATCATTTTATGCGCCCCGAACCAATTTCGACAAGAATGTTTTCTACGAAAATTTTATTTTTTCTTATGCATTCGACAATGAGTGCATTACGTACGAGTCTTTAAATTCCGGGCCCTGGTGTAAAATCGTGCGGACGGGCCCTCTGATTTATTTTTATTGTTTACTTACATTAATTCGAGTTAATACTTTTATAATTATTTTGAATTTCATATATCTGACAATGAGTAACATATTGAAATAATATTAAATTAAATGGTTCAAAGTTATGAATATAATTAAAAATTAATAATAAATAGGTAAGAAAAACGGTAGGTATCAATTAGGTGAAAAGAAAAAAAATTTTATGAATAAAATTATTATACATATGTACATTAAAATTTAATCTGTTTATTTGAAAAATCCGAGGTATACAAATGCAGCAGAAAGACTGAAACTTAACAATGTCGATGATTCATGAATTTTGGTTTTGTCGGAGAATTCTATTTTGAGAAATATTCGGGAACAATGCATAATAAGGACACTTTACAAGAAACGATAGGACAAACGTAGAACCTCGATTATCCGAACTAATAGGAACCGAAGGTAGTTCGGATACGGGAAAGTTCGGATAATAGAAAAAAATATATATTTATACATATGCATGTAAAATTTTTCACAAGAATCGTATTTTTACAGGAATCGTATTTGGCATTGGCTAATTCTGAGAACAAATAAATTTGACGGTCAAAATGTAACGCATTCAGTCACGTACGTGTGATAAAAACTGAGCGCAATTCGTCAAAATTCTTAAAAATCGATAAATTCGTAATATTTTTGATTATTTTGAGCAGTTCGGATAATCGAAAATTCGGATAATCGAAGTGCGGATAAAAGTATGGGCCCATATGTAATGAGCGAACAAGACGATTTATTTTACAATTATTTAATACGATTATTTAAATTTCATTAATCTCGATCGGGACCCTGAAACTCAGTACCCCCTTCTCGTCACGTCCGTGTTTTTATATTATCCGTGCCCGCTCTCCCCCGCATTAGCGCAGATAATTGAGAGTACACTGTACAATACAATTATTAAATTCGAAGAATTTATTTTAAAAAAGTACGTACATTTCGTACTTCGTACGTATATCGGTTTGCAAATTTAAAAATGAGAAAATGACATTTGAAATACGTGGTATGATTGTATTTGTGTGTACACGAATAAATTAAAAAAATAATAAAAAAAATTTAAAAAATACCGGTAGAAACCGGTAGTATCGAAACTTGGAAATTTTTTTTCGGTAATACCGGTTTTACCGAAAGTCGGCATTTTTGGAATCCCTACTTATGACCGAATCAGCTATCAAAAAAATTTGAAATAGCTCGCGCAGTGCTAAAGAAAGCAACGCCCGGCCCGAACCCGCGAACGTAAAACGACGAATCGCGACTAAAACCGATTTTCATTTTTTATAACAAAATACCGATTTTTTTAGATTTCGTTTCAATAAATTATATTCAAATAATAAATAATTTCAAAATATATTTTTTTGATAAACAATTTTTAGGGTGGTAGGCCCGCAGGGCTGACCTTGAGCTAACGTTGAGGCCTGGCGTGGCCAAGCCGAATATGCTAGTTATAGATATCAGTAATAATTCCTGGTATAAATCAACATTATTTTCCCTTGAAAAATCAACGGATAACTAAAATTAATCATTTAATCATTTATTCAAGTTGAATAACATAAGAGTAAATCCGCGCGAAAAAACTTCGCCACAAACCGGGCTATGGTCGCAATGTGTGCTTTTTCGGTGTCAATAGCGTCACATCTGCCGCGTTTCATGGCAGAATTCCAAACACGCGTTTTTCACATATCATAACGGAAATATTAAGATAAAGTTGGCACTTTTGGCCATTTTGGCGCTAAATTTCCCCTCGCGGGCCATTTTTTACAGCCCGACATTCGATAAGCCGTAACAATCAATTTGTTAAGATTAACGAAGCTGGTTGGATTTTTTTGTAACATTTGAATATGTCGATTGTTTTTACGGTGTTTTCGCGTTATTTTAATTAGTTCCACGATCGAGTCGATAGGTCGGAATATTTCAGCGTTGAATAATTATTTTAAAACGGGTTGCGCATTCCCTTTGTTGGTCCATCCATCCGAGGAGCGATGAAATATTCAACAAAAACTTCCTAAATTATGAAGAAACGACTGTGTCAAATTTATACAGTTGCATATTAAACTTGTTTGCTACAATTAAAAGATGACACGGTGAATCTTTTGAATATTTAACTTTCATCTGGCGAGTGCTTGCATCTATTAATTTTTATGTGTATTTGCTTCGATATTGATCGTTTGTAAATATTTTGAACCATTTTGTCATTTGAATTCGTAAATAGATTTTGATAATAATTTTGGTACAATTGAAAAAGTTTTCTTTTTCATCAAATTGTGGGTTAATTAAAACTGTTACATGTAACCGTGATTTGCATAATCTGTATATCAGTTAATTGAAAATTGGATAGAAACTGCACCATGCAAATTTCTATTAAATCGAAACCAAATATCTGATTCGATATTCAAAATATGGTAAATTCGATAAATAGCACAGTCAATAGATACTAGATACGATCATGCCATAATATTATTCCTAAAAAATTATTTTTACATTAATTAAAATCCCAAATGAAAAACATATATCCGAAATCTCATTCCCTATTATTTATTCATAAAATATTACCAAATAATATCACTTAATATTCGTCCATTACCCACAAATTACAAAAAAAAAACGGTTTATTTTTTTCTGTCTCGTGAAGGAAATTTATACTAAAGTATAAACTATTCTAAACTATGTATATCTATTTATACTAAAGAGTATACTAAATGGGAAGATTGATTCAGGAAATCGCTTAAAAAAGTTTAACAAAAAATATAGTTAAATTAAAATAAGACTAAAAATATAATTAAATTAAATAAAAAACGAAATAAAATCTCATCTCATAAGCTTTAGATGACAATAGATGACACTTTTTCTCCTTTTTGTAAGCGATCCAAAATTTTGATGTTTGTTTGTAATGATATGACTTTTCTCTAAATCGGTAGATTTTTAGCTTCGTTTGACATTGTAGGGCTGTATTAAAAATATGTCTCAGTGAAAATATACTACAAATGAAAAAATAAACAAATAATATGTAAGTATTTTTATCATTTGTATATTGAAAATTACGCAAGAAAGTATTGCGATACGCTTACATGACAAAAACAAACCTCAGACTAATTAGCGAGGTACAGTGTTTAAGGATAAAGGAAACGGAAGAGGGGGGGATAAACGGTCATCAAAACCGACCGTTATTTTTGTCTTACTAAATGATTTTTATTTAATTAAATAGATGTCATTATGCAATATTGTAATTAATTAATTAATTAATAAAAAAAATTGTTTGCTTGACCGCATTAGAGAAATCGCGTAAAACAAGTACCGCATAAGCGGGGATACCTCTATTTTCACGAACAACTAGTGTTTGCAATTCACCCTCAAATTTTTTTCGAAATAACAACATACATGCAATGTATCATTCCGAAAGGCATCTCAGACGTCATAAAAAGCAAGTATGTACATAGAATTGTCTCTCATTGCTTTCGTCACTTTTCGGCTTTCCCTCATAATAGCAAAACCTACTGATAAAAAAACTAACCTGTCCTTTGCAATATAAATAAATAAATATCGTAATTGCCTGTCTAGTTTCGGATGCGCTTGCAACTTAATAACCGTTATAACCCTTGTGTTTTTTGTTAGTTTTGGGCTGGTATTGTATTCACAGAAATAATATTTATGACCCTGAAAACGAACGATTTGACAAACGGTAAAATAAAATTATTTCTTTCAAAATACGAATAATTTAATTATTAAATTTTTAATTTTTACATAAAATGAAAACCGGCTTTTTCAGAGCTGAAAAACGGTTGTCGAAGGTTGGAAATTCAGCAAAAAAGTTGCGTTTGACGCTTGGCGATTTGAACTGTGCCGTAGTTATGTACGACGGCGTCGATTTGAAACAAAAAAAAAACTGCCTCATCAGCCCCAAATCAAAGACACATCCATAACCCGCCATCGACATTGACCGATCAATCACTCGATCATGCACCGCGGCCTCGTGCAACCGAAACCGGAACCGAGCCCATAAAACCCGTCTGACACATTCGACCCAAATCCGCGCCCCGCAATCAGATGTTCGAGAGGGGCGAGGCGGCTCTGCGGTGCGGTGGGGGGGAGGGAGGGGCGCAGCCTCGCGCCTGCGCCCCTCACGCCCTCACCCCCTCTGGGCCCCCGGGTGCTTCGGGGCAGCCCCTCGCTGACACTTGGCGGACGAACGCCGGTTCAGGCGCTCGCTTTTTCGGTTTTTGGTTTGCGGTGCGGTTTTTTTGGTCTAGGTGTTTAGTTTTTTTTATTTCGAAATTTCGTTTTTAAGTTATGGATCTGGTCGTTCTTGTTATGAATGCGAGGTCGGTTTAATATTTCTAATGAATATGGTAACTAAGTATTATACTTTTCCATTCATTATTTTTTATTACAAATTACAAAAAAATATATTGAAATTTTTCAAAAAAATTTCAGAAATATATTAAAAAAAAATTATTAAATCAATCACGACTATTTTTAATATTTAAATACAATATATTTAATCACACACATATGTATATGTATACATATATATAATATGTTCAGTACCTTGTTTCGAATGAGGACGGGCTGAAATGGAATCGCCCGTATTGAGCTCATAAGCACATTAAAATATACGTACATATGCACTAAAATAATGCAACGTTGTGTTATATCATAGAAATATATTGAATTTTATTATTTGAAACGATGTATCGAATCATATCAGTACACATAAAAAAATCCGCAGTTATGCGATAATATTTTTCGTCGACAATTAAAAAATCAATATTGTTTTATTAAAAAAATAAGGGTTTTCACACAAATAATAAATGAGCACTCGTAAAATCACAATAAGTACGCAAAATCAGCAAATAATAAAGACATTCGACGACCCATTGTTCAGCCACGCTCGACTAAAACGCCGAATAATCAGATTAAAAGAATATTCGAATATTTTTATATATAAAATAAAATTTCGTTTTGCAAATTGAAAAATTACATTAATAAAGGCGAAAATAAAAATCGCGCCGGAACCTTCGAGGGCGGCGAGCGATGCGTGGGGTCAAAGGGTAGAAAAAAAACCAGCGACGGTTTGGCCGAAAGAGTCCGAATGCCGTCCACGGTTTTCGTAGCGCTTTCTTTTAAAAATCCCGCCCATTTTATATACCGGAGAAATATCCGGCGCTGACTTTAAGGGATTCGCGTGGCTTTCAATTCTGGTGTGCTGCACGCGAAATGGTCGCCATATTAAACGATTAGGGCCGCTCTTATATACATATATGTATATATATATAATATACAATGCGTCTTCATATGTTCTTTATTTTTATTAGAAAATATTGTATTTATGGTCGAATGTGAATCTGCATACACTAGGGTCTTTTTTTTGTGCGGTAAATGTATTCCACGAAAAGTCGAATAAAATAAAATCGCACAAAAAAGACTTATATAGAAAAATTAGGGATACATTCCACAAATTTCAAAAACCTTGCACCCTTAAAAAGTTCGAAAAAAAATCGAAAATCTTTATATTTTTCAAGCTTTTTATTAATTTTTATGTTGTCACACATGTCATGTTGGTTTTGCTGCAAGTCACCTCTTTTGCTTTACTCCTTCCGTTTTTAATTTTTATACCATTAGGCTTATAACCTCGTCGATGATCAGACGTTTTTGTAAATGACACTGGCACATACGACACTATCGCACGATCCGTGATTTTTTTTTAATTTTAACTGCTTTGATGATAATTATAAAATAAGTAACTAGTAAATTTAAAAATTGACAATTATAAGAACAACGAAAGCTTTTTTTCTTCTTTTGATGACATAGATAATTTTGACAGTAGTCAACATAAACTTGTAGTCGATAGAAATGAACATTTATTTAAACGAGTTGTTGAAAATGTGCGCTAACATCGGTGTCAAGTGTCATTTGCACATACGTTTGGGAACCGGAAATCGAATTCTTTACTAGAAAGGGAAATGGAATGCTTTACTGCAAGGCAAGCTGTCAATATACTGCACAAGGATTTTAATCGCATGAAATGCAAACAATAATGTTCAATTATATTTCTTACGTGCAGTGCAATTACACAGGTATACATGGGTAAAACTCCCTGAAATTTAATAATGATTTATTATTGATTTCGAGGTGCAATCAGGTATTATCAGAAAAATAACATCTATTTTAATTTGAAAAAAAATTTTTTTTTTCAACTTATCCTGTCTATCTGGACTTAATTTTATTTGCCAAAAGTGGTGTTTCGCTGATAATAAAGTTTACTACTAACAATAAGTAACAACGTTTACTTGATTTGTATAAAAAATAATGTTATCAAATAAAAAATATGGGCACGGATCTCGCGCTGATCGATGGGTAGGAGTTAGTAAATATACTTTTTTTTAATTAAAAAAAACCGCATAACTTCAAATCCACGCAAAAAGAGAACCTAGTGCATGCTTAGGATAGAAGAGAACGGAAAAGTATCGGGGAGACCTTTGTCCAGCAGTGGGCGTGAGCGGGCTGCTTATGACGATGTGAAATAATTAGTAATCTATTTGAAGTTTAATTTCGACTTTATTTAAAATTATTATGAATATACCTTGATTAAAATAATGAAAATAATGTTTATCTATTATGTGAGAATTTCTGAGCCAGTCCAGTTGAGTATATAAATTTTTTAACTTTGTTTACAGCGAAAGGCATCTTTGCGGAAATTATTTCGAAAAAAAGATATAAAGATTTAAAAATATATTACAATAAATTTTTCGTTAAAAGAGAATACATATATCACAATACATGTGTTCTAATGCTCACTTTCATGTATCCTAGTTCAATTCTAATTTACTAGATTAGGGGTTGGCAAACTTTTTCCTGAAAGGGCCAGACTGTAAAAGTTTTGAGACTTGGCGGGCCGGATACCATACTTGAAGATGTTCATATGTGTAATTCTGTTTAAAGAGCTACAAAAAACAGGCTCAAAATGTTTCTATATGCAGATTATATCAAGAAAATAAATACTAATGAATAGAATAAATAAAAAATTGCCTTATAGATTTAAATCTATTTTGATGATAATGTAGAATTTTCTAAAATACATTATTTTGGAGAACAATCGCTTCCAATTGAGGGTCTGACAGAAGCTCCTCGATTGTACAGTTAAATGCATTTTGAATATTTTTGCACTTGTATCAAAACCCGAAAAACGCTTTTTTCAAGCGTTTTTTTTAAATCTTATTGTTAGTTTAACAATAAGTTCAGAAAATATATCTGTTACCATATTTTTGAGAAGATGAGAATTTCTAAATTGATTTTAATTTTTTTGAATTTAAATTTTTTTCATGTAAAAACAATATTAACTCGCGGACCGGATTGAAAACAGGCAGCGAGCCGGATTTGGCCCGTGGGCCAGAGTTTGCCGATACCTGCACTAGACGAAACTAAATTTAGTAGAAAACTCCATATATGGAATTAATTACAAATCAATCACGAAGTACAGCTTTTCATAAGACTCAATACAATACCGGCATTTTACCATCATTAGACCAGCTTAACAATAAATTAAATCCTGAAAACAAAAGGAACCACGTATTCAATGCATGATCAATTTCAAATTTTGGTTTCTCGTGAAAATTGAATAGAAATTTTGAAAGGAGATTTTCATAATTTCTATAATAGTATTACGTAATGAAAGCAAACAATTTCAATATTACTGGATATACCTATATAACTCGAATAAAACACGAGCATTATATTAGAAAATCCCGTAAGTAATGTTGTATTTATTAAATTATGGTCTTTTATGATCCCCAATTGTGTCGTATTCGTCGACTTCTCATCACATATTTCATGTTATATTGATCACAGACATTCTCAAATTCAACATAGACCTCGTGTCCTTGAAATTCGCCTTTCATGTGTTCTGTACCTTCACCAAGAAGGTCGGTTCGTGGAAAGACATATGTATTTTGTTAGATTTTTCTCGTCTCGGCATTCCGTATGTCCCCCGGAAAGCAGGACCTTTGCGATTTCTTAGTTAAAATTAAATGTAGAGTTCCCAATAAATGTAAACGTGGTGCCTGTAGTTTAGCCTAGTGTTGCTGGTACCCAACTAAGCTGGCTCAGGAAGCTAGCATAGTAGAGTGGGGTCATTAACAGGCGGGATGGTGGGCTTCCCTTCGATAGATATTTTCAAAAACTAGGCGATGTTTTGGAGGGTGTCACGACGGAAGACGCCCGAACATATGGCGCAACCATAAAAGGGGACCGACAAAAGACGCCCTGGACATAACGCGCCCTAGACAAAACGCGCCCTAGACAAAACGCGCCCTGGACAAAACGCGCAATGGACAAAACGCGCAATGGACAAAACGCGCAATGGACAAAACGCCACCTGGACAAAACGCCACCTGGACTAAACGCTACCGGACATAATACTAACAAATTAAAATTATGCGTTTTTCGAAATAATTAGTAAACATGTAGAATATACAATAAAATTAATATGTTAAAATAATTTTTCCAATATAATTGGGATTGTAAACATTAGAAATAACTAATGTTTAATTAAATATTCGATATTCGATATCTAGCCAGGTGCTTTCAACTGAAATCGAAGCATATACATTTTTTTTTTTATAGTCAGGTGTTGTCAACTATAATCGAATCACTTTCCGAATACGAAAAATCAGGTGTTACCAACTAAAATCGAAACATATAAATTGTTTTCCGAATACGAAAAATTGTGCCGTTTCAACGAATGCTCGTCGGAATGGACATCCATCGAAATGGACTCCGAATCAAGTGTTTTCATTACCGACATTACCGGCATTCCAATATATGTATATATTATTCGAATCGTAAAAATTAGAAGTATGAAAAATGAGTATTGACTGTACAATGTTGTCCACTTCGAGGCTTATTTCTAACAATAAGTTGAAATTTCCAGATTTGAATTTTTGAATCAGCGTTGACATTTTCTGACATCTAAAACATCATCATAAATGTCGCAAATATTTATTGCAGCAACAGTCGCGTTTTCATTAGAGTGAAACTGGAAGAGTATGCAATTTCGTAATGTTTTTCTAAAGGAAATATTCGGCCGTTACAACTGTACATATTTAGCGAAAAAAAATTATTTGCCGTAAAATGAATGGGCAAATGTGTAAGTAATCTTGACGCCCTTGCCTAACACACATACTATACTCGTGCTTATTCATTCACCAAAAATGCTGTCACACACAACGTCTTATATCCCGAAAAAATTAATATTATGAACCTGATAATTGTGTTTCTTTCTTACGACATTGTCACCATTAACTCACTGTTTTCAAAATTACACCACTTTCATGTGTAACGGCTCATATTTTGAAAATATAGCATGTTCAGTCATTTAATTTTGAGATCTTAAAATATTCATTACGATTCTTAAAGAAACAACAATTTTTTTTCATATATAATAGACTACAATTTATAATATTATTAGTTCATACTTCATACATACACAATTTGAAAATAGAATTTTTTTCGTAAAACAAACGCATCCCGCATCATTGAAAGCAGTGCGGAAAAAAATAAGCAGACCTTGAGAGGGCGAGGCGATATATATATGATGCACGGACACCCTTACAAGGCATAGTTAAAAAAAATGTACGACACCGAGGAAGCACATGGTTAAACAATACACACATGTACACGTGGACGCAGGTATAAACTGTATCCGAGCTTCACTTACATCACTGAACAATTGTTTCAAATATAATTACAATTCCGTACGAAAATACGAATTAAAATTCGTTCAAAATAACCCAAGAATTTTAATAATATTCAATACGTAACAATTTTTTTTTTTTTTTTACCGGAAATTTACAAATTTGTATTAAAAGTAAGTACTCTTTATGTTTAAATTTTATATAAAAGAAATAAAATAGGTCGCTTTATGGCGTTCTCTTGACTAAGGCACCTGTAATTGTTAATTCCATAGCAGAAATTCGTCAAGATGAAATGTCAGAAATTGAAGATGAGATTTTGAATGTTCAAAATGACATCGTATTAAAATCGTATGGACTAAATGAAAATATTTAGAATCTAGCTGACCATAAAAAGTGCCCTCTTTTGAAAAAAGGAGCTTACAAAATTAAATCCTGTTTTGGTTCCACATATTTGTGCAAATCTTTATTTTCCATCATGAACACCTGATTTTTCGTATTTAGAAAGTAATTCGATTATAGCTGACGACACCTGACTAGATATCGAATATTTAATTAAACGTTTTTAATTCGTATTTTTTGTACTTCTAATTTTTACGGTTCGATTTATATTGAAATGGAGATTGACAACACCTGATTTTCGTATTTGGAAAATAATGTATAATACTTATATGCTTCGATTTCAGTTGAAAGCACCTGGCTAGATATCGAATATCGAATATTTAATTAAACATTAGTTATTTCAAAAGGTTTACAATCCCAATTATATTGGAAAAATTATTTTAACATATTAATTTTATTGTATATTCTACATGTTTACTAATTATTTCGAAAAACGCATAATTTTTATTTGTTAGTATTATGTCCGGTAGCGTTTAGTCCAGGTGGCGTTTTGTCCAGGTGGCGTTTTGTCCATTGCGCGTTTTGTCCATTGCGCGTTTTGTCCATTGCGCGTTTTGTCCAGGGCGCGTTTTGTCTAGGGCGCGTTTTGTCTAGGGCGCGTTATGTCCAGGGCGTCTTTTGTCGGTCCCCTTTTATGGTTGCGCCATATGTTCGGGCGTCTTCCGTCGCGGAACCGTTTTGGAGGTACAGACTTGTCAGAGACGGTTCCAGAAATTTCGATCAGGAAGTTTTGTCCTTAAAAATTGTCCTTGAAATGCAAGACCGATGATCGTGGATGAAGACATTTTAAGAAAAACAAATCCAACTGCATCTATTCTAAAAATTGATGACAGTATAGCTCAAGTATGCATGAGCACATGAAAAAATTGGCAAAGTGTGAAAAGACGGAAAATGGACGCCACATTAATTGAGCGAAGACAATATGGATGAACGCGCTATCACATATTTCAAAAATAACGAAAAATAAATTATGGTGTTAGGGTAGGAAACAATTTGACATCCTCCTTTGACTCTTTGGATCTTGCGTCATCAGATTACTATATTTTTAGGACATTGCAAAATTATTTAGATGGAAATTTTTTAAAAATGCAAAGGAAGTGAAAAAGAGACCTTCAAAATATTTTGATTATAATATAACCGACAAAATTTTACAAAAAGGGGATCAAAAATTTGACAGAAAGGTGGACAGAAGTGTCAAATAACGCTAGAAATAATATTATCAGAATTTTCATATATCATTCAAAAAACGATAAGACTTTCAGAACAGCCTAATATAGTAAAATTGTTTTTTTTTTTTTAAATAATACATAATTGCTACAACACTATAACAAACTCAACCAAAACAACAAACAATAATAAAAAACGAAACATTCACACAATCCGCAACACAACTGGTCCAACCCTAAACCACCCACCCAGGAACATCTTCCGATGCAATAACTCAGCACGGTGTCACGACGGAAGACGCCCGAACATATGGCGCAACCATAAAGGGGGGATCGACAAAAGACGCCCTGGACATAACGCGCCCAGACAAAACGCGCCCTAGACAAAAAAACGCGCCCTGGACAAAACGCGCAATGGACAAAACGCGCAATGGACAAAACGCGCAATGGACAAAACGCCACCTGGACAAAACGCCACCTGGACTAAACGCTACCGGACATAATACTAACAAAAAAAAAAATTATGCGTTTTTTTCGAAATAATTAGTAAACATGTAGAATATAAAATAAAATTAATATGTTAAAATAATTTTTCCAATATAGTGGGATTGTAAACATTAGAAATAACTAATGTTTAATTAAATATTCGATATTCGATATCTAGCCAGGTGCTTTCAACTGAAATCGAAGCATATACATTTTTTTATAGTCAGGTGTTGTCAACTATAATCGAATCACTTTCCGAATACGAAAAAATCAGGTGTTACCAACTAAAAATCGAAACATATAAATTGTTTTCGAATACGAAAAATTGTGCCGTTTCAACGAATGCTCGTCGGAATGGACATCCATCGAAATGGACTCGAATCAAGTGTTTTCATTACCGACATTACCGGCATTCCAATATATGTATATATTATTCGAATCGTAAAAAAATTAGAAGTATGAAAAATGAGTATTGACTGTACAATGTTGTCCACTTCGAGGGCTTATTTCTAACAATAAGTTGAAATTTCCAGATTTGAATTTTTTTGAATCAGCGTTGACATTTTCTGACATCTAAAACATCATCATAAATGTCGCAAATATTTATTGCAGCAACAGTCGCGTTTTCATTAGAGTGAAACTGGAAGAGTATGCAATTTCGTAATGTTTTTCTAAAGGAAATATTCGGCCGTTACAACTGTACATATTTAGCGAAAAAAAATTATTTGCCGTAAAATGAATGGGCAAATGTGTAAGTAATCTTGACGCCCTTGCCTAACACACATACTATACTCGTGCTTTTATTCATTCACCAAAATGCTGTCACACACAACGTCTTATATCGAAAAAAAATTAATATTATGAACCTGATAATTGTGTTTCTTTTTACGACATTGTCACCATTAACTCACTGTTTTCAAAATTACACCACTTTCATGTGTAACGGCTCATATTTTGAAAATATAGCATGTTCAGTCATTTAATTTTGAGATCTTAAAATATTCATTACGATTCTTAAAGAAACAACAATTTTTTTTCATATATAATAGACTACAATTTATAATATTATTAGTTCATACTTCATACATACACAATTTGAAAATAGAATTTTTTTTCGTAAAACAAACGCATCCGCATCATTGAAAGCAGTGCGGAAAAAAAATAAAGCAGACCTTGAGAGGGCGAGGCGATATACATACATATGATGCACGGACACCCTTACAAGGCATAGTTAAAAAAAATGTACGACACCGAGGAAGCACATGTTTAAACAATACATACATGTACACGTGGACGCAGGTATAAAACTGTATCCGAGCTTCACTTACATCACTGAACAATTGTTTCAAATATAATTACAATTCCGTACGAAAATACGAATTAAAATTCGTTCAAAATAACCCAAGAATTTTAATAATATTCAATACGTAACAATTTTTTTTACCGGAAATTTACAAATTTGTATTAAAAGTAAGTACTCTTTATGTTTAAATTTTATATAAAAGAAATAAAATAGATCGCTTTATGGCGTTCTCTTGACTAAAGGCACCTGTAATTGTTAATTCCATAGCAGAAATTCGTCAAGATGAAATGTCAGAAATTGAAGATGAGATTTTGAATGTTCAAAATGACATCGTATTAAAATCGTATGGATTAAATGAAAATATTTAGAATCTAGCTGACCATAAAAAGTGCCCTCTTTTGAAAAAAGGAGCTTACAAAATTAAATCCTGTTTTGGTTCCACATATAATATTTGTGCAAATCTTTATTTTCCATCATGAACACCTGATTTTTCGTATTTAGAAAGTAATTCGATTATAGCTGACGACACCTGACTAGATATCGAATATTTAATTAAACGTTTTTAATTAGTATTTTTTGTACTTCTAATTTTTACGGTTCGATTTATATTGGAACGGAAATTGACAACACCTGACTTTTCGTATTCGTAAAATAATTCATATGCTTCGATTTCAGTTGACAGTACCTGAATTTTCATATTTGGATAGTAATTCGATTGTAGTTGACAACACCTGACTAGATATCGAATATTTAATTCGACGTTTATAATTCGTATTTTTCATACTTCTAATTTTTACGGTTCGATTTATATTGAAATGGAGATTGACAACACCTGATTTTCGTATTTGGAAAATAATGTATAATACTTATATGCTTCGATTTCAGTTGAAAGCACCTGGCTAGATATCGAATATCGAATATTTAATTAAACATTAGTTATTTCTAATGTTTACAATCCCAATTATATTGGAAAAATTATTTTAACATATTAATTTTATTGTATATTCTACATGTTTACTAATTATTTCGAAAAACGCATAATTTTAATTTGTTAGTATTATGTCCGGTAGCGTTTAGTCCAGGTGGCGTTTTGTCCAGGTGGCGTTTTGTCCATTGCGCGTTTTGTCCATTGCGCGTTTTGTCCATTGCGCGTTTTGTCCAGGGCGCGTTTTGTCTAGGGCGCGTTTTGTCTAGGGCGCGTTATGTCCAGGGCGTCTTTTGTCGGTCCCCTTTTATGGTTGCGCCAAATGTTCGGGCGTCTTCCGTCGCGGAACCACTCAGCACACATCCCAAAAACAAACCCAACAACAACCAGCACGGAGGCTTGCGAGGAGCACATCGGAAGCGTGCTCGCGTGGCGTGTGGGCGTCCCATTGAGGTGCGTGAGTGCAACGCGCATGCGCCACCCCAAGCCCATTCAACCCACGACCACCAAGCCGGAGACTGTTGACCCCGTCAATGGGGGCGCGTGTACTCCTCGGATGGGAGGACGTGTATACGCTTTGGGACGGTCGGTGGATGCTGAGGAATCGGGCATGGCTGATGGCTCGCTTTGGAGTCTCCAATTGTTCGATTCATGAATTACTCGAGGATCTTTTTGAGTAATTTTGAAATAGTGGTATATTCGAGTACTTTCGAGTGTTTACCAAATGTATCAAAGTAACTATTATTCAAATTTATGTACATACTAGCGGTAGTACCCGGCGTTGCCCGGGTTTTTTTGGATTTTTTTTAGTTGTTTTTTTTTCTGAAAAGTCATGATAACAGATAAATGTAAACTGAAAAAGCGAAAACAATCGATATTTTTATGAAGAATAGGCTAGTAGGCCCTTCGGGCCTACCGACTCGGCCCTACAGATAGGCTGACCATATGTCCCGTTTTCGTCGTGTCTTGCGTTTGTCCCTTCGTTTTCGTAAAATTGTTTGATTTGTCCCGGTGGGTAAATATACATATTTTATCAGTAGTGTATTTTCTTAACGATATTAATCGAGGGAAATTTTTCGAACATGTAACAATTTTTTTTATATAGGGAGGGGGGCATTTTTTTTCTGAGCGTCCCGTTTTGGGTCCTGGAAAATATGGTCACCCTATACAGAAACTTTCCTGGATGCGTAACCAACATATTTACAAAATTTCATCGTGATCGGATAAGCGGTAAAGGCGTGCATAGGACGTATACGGACATCCATACATACATACATTCATTTTTATTTATATAGATATGTAAACATTTATTGATATAGAAAACGTTTAAAATATATAGTACTATTTAACTTACTAAATTAATTAGTTTTTGATAATTCGACCACAAGTTTTTTCCCTTGAGGATTATATGGTATCTTTTTTATTTATATTTCGGAAAATAATATAACAAACGCTCTCTGACTAATTTAATTTCGATTAATTGACTGAAAAAAACATAGTCAAGTAATTATATTAAAAGCATTGAAATGATAACAAATAAGAAATTATTCATGATATAACACAATACAAGGTAAACGATAAATACATATATTGTTATTATTATATTATACGATTTCAAGTATTAATAGCTATTATTTCCGAAGAAAAAAAACTAGTTCCATAATCAACTCGTCCAAATTATTACAATTAAACTTCTTCATGCGATAAGTGTAATCTACACAATTTAAAGTCGACATTACACAACTCCAGAATATGCGATTAAATAAAATAAAAAATACAAATTTAAAATCAACACGACAAAAAAAAACTCGCAAATTCCTAACGGTGCACTCGGCACACTTACAGAATTAATGCAAATTCGGACGTATCGCTTTGCCTGTGCGAAAAATGGCCACTTCAGCGAGAAACGATAACCACCGGTAGACCATCTTCTATGACAAAACGAAAACAATGAAAAGTGGGCGACTTGTGTGGAAAAAAAAGTAATACAGTCGAGATCAACGGCCGAGTCGACAAACAACTAGGTACGTCTCTTTTAAGTCGCCGCTCGTTGTTGTGGATCCTTAATATGCATGGTACAAGATGACACATGTGAAAATTTGCGAATCGTTCTAATTATGTATTGAGAATTTGTAAGGAAGTTTTGAAAAATAAATTTTTTCGTATGTGTCATGACGCGTGACGCAGTACGATGACGCATTCGAGGCGGAGATTGAAATTTTTGAATAATTTTGTTAGCTTATTTAAAAGGTTTCGAAATTTTTCCTTTTATTGCTTAATGAGTTTTTCGAGATGCGAATCCATAAAAATTTCCGTTTTTACGTCAATAAAGAAATAAACAACCCTTTGATCTTGTGAACCTGAAGAATTTCAAATACAAAAATTAGTAAACATTTCGTAATTTTATTACAAAATTGCAGTAATTCATACTAATAAATAAGAAACGTCGAAATGTTGAAAATTAAAATTGAATAACATGAAAAATCATAAACGTCATTAATTGATTGATTTCATAAGAAAAAAATATGGGTTTTTATATAATTTCAGATAAAACTTTATATCAAAGATAGTGCTCAAAAAATTTCGTAAACATAACATAATTAATATCGCTAAAAAAATATCACAAACGAATTAAAAATACGAAAAGCTGGTATACTCGTATATTTATAAATCAATCTATTTCTTTGACATGAATTTGTTAACCGTCTGGAAAATTTTCCAAAACTTTTATCGGCGAACAATTGAAAGAACGAACATTACCTGAAACTATTTAAAAACGAGTGTGACAAGTATATTTCAACATAACTAAATTAACATTTCAGTAAAACACGCCAAGTCTTCCGATAATTCACATACCCGGACTATATCAGTATCAGCATTAGCTATTCCAATTTTTTTCAAACATATATAAAGTCTTTTCAGCTCAATATTTTAAAATCATTTCCGATCCGAGCGTATGTTTTTTGCAGATAACAACGAAACAATTCGCGACAAAGGTGAACCACAATTCAAGCCACGCTCCTCATTGCTTCCGCTCCAGTTAACTTTCAGTTAACTTAACTGAAAGTATTATATGAAAACTACACACATTTTAATAACCGTTTTAACTCAGGGCTTCGGACATAAACGCTAAAAGCAAGACGTTAGTAAAGTTGTTGTTTCTGAAATATTTCAAAATTTTTGATATTCGAGTATTAATCGAGTAATTTTCAAAGTACTAGATTACTCGAATTGGAAACCTTACTCGCTATGGAGGACGTCTTCGGCGGCCGGGAGGCTCGACCGTTTGAGGGTCTGTGGCGTTGGCGGTGGACGGTTTTTGGATTTTAGGGAAATTTCCGATTGTTAAATATTAGTTGACGAATATGCGGTCGATTCAAATGAATTCTGCTAAATTTCTTTGATTATGGAGTAGTCGCGTAGTTTCGCTTTTGTGATATTCCTATTGGAATTATTTAAATAAGTAGAACCTCGATTGTACGGACAGATGGCCCGGATAGCGGAAAATCCGGATAATCGAAATGAAAAAAAAAGAGTTTATTAGAAATTAAATTAAATTAGTTATGAAAAAAAATTGTGAGCATAATTATGCACACATCTTCAAGTATTTTTAAACGTATTTAAAGTCTATTTATTTTTACTGTTTTTGGTTATTTGAGATTGGCGAAATTTGTGAACATAACATAAAATCGTCATGGTGGTGTATTCATCGGTTTAAAAAATAATAATAAATGAAGTCATAAATTTAAACGCCATTTGTGAGAATTTTTTTTACTCCAAATTAAAAAAAAATAAAATTCCTGTCAGTTTTTAATTTGATCAGCCTCATAGTTGAATCTGTCATGAGTCAGTATAATTTTGTTACATATTCGTAAAATTTTTGATGTGTTTTATATAAAAAATCGATGATTGCGTCATGGTCTCGCCTCCATTGTTTCTAACTCTCTAATGTTGTTTATGCATTTGACAGTGATATTACAGTGATTACTAATGGTCTGCAGACCACCGGTTGACGTGAGCTGCAATAGATGTCAACTAATATTAGCAAAAATTTGAAATTGATTGAGTTCTTTATAAATTATTGAGGAAATGGTGTAGATATATTTGCGAGCTTCGACGTAAAGTGAATTGATCAAAAGTATAACTCCCTGCACGTATGTGGTACTTTGAAGTAAATAATGCAATAATAATATGAAGTAAGTAATGTAATGCAATCCTGATTATTTTAATGATGATGATTTTGTATACATATAATATTACGAATTATTAAAATATTATTTTGCTAAAATATTGGTTAAAAATATTAGTTGTGTTAATTGTCGAAGATGAATGATTTGTTTTATCGTTAGTAAACAAGTGAGTGGTTTGTTACATATTTAGAAAATGCAATTTTAGAAAAATGGGTTTCAATATTCATGGATTAGTTATATCAGAATTACAGTAATTTCAAAATAATAATATTTTATTTATGAACTGATACAGGAATTTCAAGATCATATTGTCGTCCAAAATCTCAGGATTGTATATATGTATAAGTCTCTGTCCTAGGATCATCCCGAAAAGGACAGTTTCAATATTCAACTAATTGAAAAAAAAAAATTATGGAAAATCGATCTTATAGTAGCTGAGCTGTTATACATATTAAATATAATATTAAAACATTTTCTCAATCATAAAAGTATTATAGTAATGACAATTGCATATTGCATATGTTGATTACATAATTCTGTCAAAAAAGTTCCCAGAATTGATAATTTAAAAGGCCACTTAAAGGTATTGTCAAAATTATTTTTGTCAATAAGTTGGCACAACTGTCCTCTATACAGATGCGGAGTTTGAGCGCGATCTGCCATTTAGTTTATGCACAGTTGTTGGTTAGGTTTGTCAATGTCAAGTGTGCTCGGCGATTTTTACAATGAATAAAAATATCGAACAAAGAATTTGTCTCAAATTTTGCATTGCAAATGGAATCTCGTGTGCCGAATCGCTGAAAATTTTACAGAAAACTTACGGTGAATCGACTTTATCAAAACCATGGGCATATGAGTTGTACAGTGCATTCAAAAATTATCGCGGTAAAAATTATCAAAATTATCAAAAATTATTAAAATTATTTTTATTAAAAATTGATTATCGCAGTGTTGTGCACTAAGAATTCTTGCCAGAAGGTCAGACGGTAAATAAAGAATATTACCTGAGGGTTATGCGGCGTTTGAGAGAGCAAATTCGTCGAAAACGGCCAGATTTGTGGAAAGAAAACTCATGGATTTTGCACCACGATAACGCACCATCTCACAAGGCTATCATTGTGAACGAATTTTTGGCCAAAAACTCTACAAATACCATCGAACAACCACCGTATTCACCTGATATGGCTCCGGCCGTCTTTTTTCTATTTCCAAAATTAAAATTATCACTTCGAGGCACCCGTTTTCAGTCGATAGAAGAAATAAAAGAAAATTCGCGGCGTGAACTAAAGTTGATTCCGAAAACTGCCTTTAAATTTTTTTTTGATGATTGGATTATTCATTGGCATAAATGTAATATTTCGGAAGGGGTATACTTTCAAGGCGATACAAAAAATTTGAATGAATAATAAATATTTTGTGTTTTATTGATCAATTCTGGAAACTTTTTTGACAGAGTAGTATATTGACATGTTAATTGCATATGATAGCAATTGATATGTCAATATATGTAATCAATTTTTAATACATAAAAAATATTTTCCATTTTATAATATTAAAGTCAAGTATGGAATCATTTTACAGATGAAAATCGAGATCAATTAGGCAAAGAAAGGAAATTTTCACTCGAAAAAATGTTGCAACGGCACAAAATTGAAACATTCATTCTGTTGAGCTGACAAATAGAAAGATGAAAAGAAATATGTATGTATATTTACGCGATACGAGCAGTATTTTATAATAAATTGTTTTCGTGGTTATTTCAACGTCTTGAATGCAGATCAGCTAAATTTCTCACGAAAGGACATTGCACAACGGCGTTTCATTGTTTAAAGTCGCCTTATTACGCTTTAACAGATTCCCCTTTATATTGTTTCCCTCAACACCGTTCACCATCATTGTACGTTCATTTAACACAAACAATTCATTACCACAAATCATCAATAATCCCTACAAATATCGAAAATCGGATTACAAAGTGCACAAATCGACCAAAGTTAACATTTCACACTTCAATAGAGGTCGATCGGTTAAGAATTTTCCTATTACACAATAATAGATGCTGAATCCGTTTACGGAATGCAATGCAATTTTCATTGTAAACTCGGGACGTTTGCAAATTGTGATGAAATTGTAAATGGCGATGTACATATACTCGACGTTTCACCACTTAAGGTTTTATTGGATGAGAGCTCTTCTATGGCACAGAACAAATTGAAAGCTTCGTTGTTACGGGAAGTTATTGTTTTTCAATCAAGTACACGTCCGTATGCTTTGTCTCGTTTGATTTTTGCATTTTCTTTGTAGAATTATGGAGAATTTTTATGTACGTTTGGAATTCATATTGAATTCCAATAAATATATTATATTTGATTAACGAAAAAGGAGGTAGAAAAATGGAAACGTTCTTGAAACGATCTCGTCTAAATGATTTTCGTAGAATATTTATTAGTATTTCGAACGTAAGCTTCTTGTCTCACAATCAAATTGCAATTTTTATTTGTATAACGCTTTTATATCTTCGATTTATGAATTGTTCAAGTTTTTGAAATTTATAAAACTATTATAAATTTCTCATTTTAGATAAATAATAAAATTTATATTATAAATATGGAAATTCTGAAGTATTTTTCAACTAATTAATATTAATTTTCTGAGAGATGATTTCAGCTATTTACATATTTTACAGGTTCAATAACTCTCGAGTGAATTCATATTTACCTAGGGTATAATATAATATAATATAATATTTATAAATATGATAATCGTGCCTATGTTCAGATATAATATTTTTTCTGAAAATAATTGATATATTATTTTCGGTCTATTATCGTATGGACTAAAACACATAAAATTTGTTTTATCAATGTGCTTTATCAACACAAGGATAATATTTAGTTCACCGGGAAAATTCAAAGATTTTTTCTTGTTAAAATTCATTTCATAATTTTATTATGATGCGCATTGAAGAAATGATTTAAAAAATTCGAATCATCTTCAACCATTGTAAAAGCAAATTCAAATTATTTTGATTGTGAATTATTCAAATTCGCAACATAATTTCAATCTATCTTTTATTGTTCCATAATCCATTTTAATACTTTTTAATTTTTAATTAAATTTAAACCTTCGATACCAATAAAACCGTGTTCACCCATAAAAAAATTTAACAATACTGTGAATAAATTAGTTCATAAATTTCAACCACATCGATGAAAACGGACGAAATAACCGAAATCACACAATGCGACAAAAGCAATTTTTCCATACTGGCAACACATCCCCGCCCTTCACCTTGGCGGTCAAGTTTTTGAATCATCCCACATTTAAATCGGGAAAATCCCTCCGGTTTTTGGCGCAGAAGTGGGGGGGGGGCGAGATGGGAAGGGAGGGTGCCCACCTCGCCCTTCGCCCCCCACCCGGCGATAAAAGCACATTAACGGCATTTTATGGCCGGCGAATTTATTGTTTTGCGGCCAAGCGACGCGACCCGTGCGCTCTCTTCGTTGTTCTTCGTATCGTCTCGCGTTTTTTTTTCATTTATTTTTTTAATGTATCTATTCGGATATTGAGTCTTTTAAATAATTTCGGATGTGACGTTTTTAAATGTATCTTTCGAATGGAGTGGGTTTTTAAATCTAGTTTTTGATTTTTCGTATGTTTACATTGTAATCTGTTTAGTTTTGGATAAATAATTTAGATATAATCGCGAAATATAGTCTGTATGTTATTGATTTAAAAAAAAAAATTATAATAATTTTGGAATGTTGATGAGGAGTTATAATATTAAATAAAAATTTGGGAAGCACTGATCTAAATTGTATCTAATGAAAAAAACTTATGAATATTATATTAAGTATTAATTAAAAAAAAATTATTAATTTATATTTGAATTATTAGTTTATTTATAACTGCACTATATAGCAATATTGATTCATAACCTATTTTTTTTTAAATTTGAATAAATTAAAATAAATTAATATTAAAATATTTTAATCAGTCGTTTAAATCGATAGTATATAATTTCAATCAAACGAACAATCAAAGTTCGAAAACACAATAGACGCAGGTATCGGCAAACTCCAGCCCGCGGGCCGGATCTGGCCCGCCGTTTTCAATCCAGGTTAATATTGTTTTAAAAAATTTAGAATCAATTTAGAAATTTAGAAATTCAAATAACTATTTTGAGATCGACTAGATTAACTTTTTAAAAATTTTAGCCTGTTTTTGGTTGCTCTTTGAGTAGAATTACCCATATAAAATCAACAAATTCGTTATCCGGCTCGCTGAGTCTCAATTTTTTACAATTCGGCCCTTTCCAAAAAAAGTTTGCCGATCCCTGCAATAGAGGTTAAGTAATCGTCATCGCAATAAATACATGTCACGTTACGCCCCTTCGGGATTAAAATCACTATTTTGACAATGGTGTCATGCACCATAAAATTTCAGTAATTTCAGCACTTATCAATAACCACAAAACGTTAGAGATCGTAATTTCGACCGTTGCCGTTCGAACACACATACACAGACGTTTTATTCGCGCGGCAAAAAATACGCCGGCAGATAATGGCCGTAATATAAACAGTATGAATTGTTTCGCATACGCGCGAAATTGTAATTAAAAAGGCCTTTTTGTTATTGGGTGATTTGCGAAAAAGTTTGATTTGTTCAATGTTTTCTGTGTGTTTTTTATGAAATCTCAATATCGATGGAAGTGTTCTATTTTAATTTGTGAGTTGTTTTTAATTTTTGTAGTCAATTTTGAAATGTAAGCGATCTTTGTGCGTTTTTCTTGAATAATTTAATAATTATCTATTATATGTATGATTTTCAATTCTTGAAGTAAAACTCTTATAAGAGCATTTATAAGAATTGGAGAGTAAATAAATTTTGAAAAACCGTTTTCCTTGTGATGGCGATTATTTTTTTTTATGCAAAAAATATATTATGGAAAAGCTATGTTTTGCCATTACGTGATCAATGGTGAAATTATGCTCATTATATTGTTTTATTATTATTATTATTATTATTTTTCAAATTGTAGGCTTATTATATAGGCTTAATTGTTACTGCTTTCAATTTTTGGTACTTATATAATATGTATAATATATAATACTATATTAGTAATAATGAGTGTACTTGATTCGTATACCAAACTGAATTATTGAAATGGATAATAAAAAAAAATGATTCCCAAGACAACAAAGTGCCACGTACATATTCGTATTTTTTCGTTTACAGCAAATTATAGCAAGAAAAGCCAAAATTTTTGACTTTTTCAGTATTTGATTTTAAATTTCACACTAAAAAGATCGAAATATTTATTCAATATTTAAAAACTCTAACTTGATTTTATAGAATTTCAATTCTCATATTTTTTTATCAATAAAAAACACAACTTCCCACTAATATTTATATCACGGGGAACATAGACAATCAAACTTCTTAGGTACCCAATTCCAAACCACCAAAAAAATTGAAACATTCACAAAATTCAACCACCACTCCGAACTTCCTCATACCTCTTCAAACTGTACACCATACTAATAAACCACCTTAAAGACAAAACCGAGATCGACTGCGGGAACGGAAAACGGTTGGCAAGACATAGAGCCCCATACATGCTTTGTATTATGGAAAATGCAGTTCTCATATGTTTTAATTTGGAGAAAAAATGCTATTTAATCGTCTCGTTTTCACCAGAAAAATTAGTATTTTTAGTATGTCTCTCTATTTTCATAAAAGTTTTATTAATCTCGATACTTTTTGCGAAAAATAATTCGCCTACGGCGCTATTAAATGAAAATAATAACAAAATGAAATCATAAAAAGCTTGATAAAAAATTCGTACCGACGCCTTTTTTTTCAAAAATATCACTGAATATAAGTCTTATTTTTAAAAAAAAGTGTTTTAAAAATTAGAAATTTCTCCCACCCTGCAAATTTCCTTTATCCGCCGTTGCCTAGTAGTCATTTTACTGGCACCGTGTGAATGAAACATTAAGATACAAACTAAGAATCGACTCTTGGCCCGCCGACCTATAAAAATTTTCAATGTGGCCCAGGGATCAAAAAGTTTGGGTACCCCTGTCTAATCGATGTCAGCGATTCGATGCATTCTCTCGTTAATATATGCTATCTCTAGAGATAGCGTATGCGGAATCTCGTATCGTGCGCTTTCTCTAAAACTTGAAGTGCGCGTATACAATATCTAGATAATGTATGCATTAACGACGATTAACACTCTGACTGTAACACTTACATCATATTATTAAACCAGCTCAGAGATAAAACCGAGATCTACAATAAAGTCGAAGTCCGCCAAACGTGTCATTCTTCCATCCGCATCCCAAACCACCTCCAGCTGCAGCACGATCCCAGCAGCTGTATGAGGAGCACAAGTGCGGGGGCATGAGGAAGTGAAGCCTCCTCAGAGTCCACTTGTGGGGATGAGCCACCCGTCTGTTCTGGTGAAGAACACTCTCCCGGCCACCGAGATTAGAATCCGAGGAGGCTTCTTTCTCGTTCCGCCATTTCGGCTTTTGTGTGCGTTCGTCCCTTTTCGGTTTTTCTCCTGGGGATTTTTTTTGCTTCTATATTTTGACGCGTCGATTGTGGGTCGATGTGTGGTGGCTCGCATGTGATACCTTTTTTGTGGTAGGTGTGTTAGTGGGATTCCTGTTTTCTTGTATGCAGTTTATGTTATGTTCAATGCTGCGTGCGGTCTTTTCGATGTTTTAATTGGATGTTTTGGTATTTTTTTTATTAATAAATATTATTGTTTGCCGAATAGTAATTATTGTCATATGTAGATTTTTACTTATCGTAGTGGCGATGGATAGATAATTGAAATGATTGAATGATAATTGATTGAATTGGTGAATTTGAATATATTGAAAACTATCTTACGCCAAATTTTTTCAAGATTTAATTTACATTTCCATGTATTAATTGCTCCAATTGTTATTGTGATTGATGTTAAACGGTACGTTTAATTAGGCCAAGTCGTTGAAGTTCTTGCTGTAATATTTTTTTTAAATATCGATTTTCATTAACCGTTAAAATTAATGTTGTACAGTCAATAGATATGTTCATTAATGTATTGTTGATTCAGTGAAAGATTCGTTTCTATAAAAGTTACGTTCTTTTTTTTTAGCAATAGATTTAATAATTTATATTTAAAAAAGTGTTTTTCTTTTTGCATATAATGATATTAAAAAATTATTATAACATATTTATCACGGTACGCAATTTAATTGACATTCTGAATAAAAACCTTTTGACGCAATTGATAGCTTAAAAATTTATTTTTATCATAAGAACCAAAACACTGGCAATCATCGCTTTTTATTGTCAGATCAATTATAAATCACATCCATCCACCACCCACATCACACGCCGCTTAGCTTCCATTACCGACATAAACCACTATATTTTAAACATATTCATTCATATACAATTTTTCCTCATCTTTCGCACACAATTCCAATGCGGCTTGTATGATTTCGGCATTATGAAGTCTCGCAGGCGTCTGAAGACAGACAAATCCCGCGATATGGCGCCTTCCGCAAACATGGCGACCACCCCGTGCAAACAAGCTACACCCGAAGGTGACTTAACAAGATCGCGGGCCGCTAACTTGCAAAGCACACAGCTGGAACAATTTTCAGGAAAAAGCTGAAGCTTTCGCGCCGCCGCTCTCCGACTTTCGAGTTTGATAAATGCCGCGGCTCACCGCCGGCAGATGGAATTTTTCCGGAGAAAAATAACGCCACTTAAGACTGTTTAATGGAAAACAAAATGGCGGAGGGGATACGTGCGCGATGATTTTTTTGATGTATTGTATCGTGTGATTTTCGAAAATCGTTGCTTCGTGATTGTATTGAATATTAAATTGCATAGTGAACGTAGGGTTGTCAACTGTATGGTCAAAAAAAAAGAGAACATTTATCAAAAAATTGTTTATTTTTAATAATTTTCTTTATAATTGTGCCGGTTATTATTAAAATGGAATGTCATTTAACGTACCAAAAATACCATTATTTTACAAGGTAATCGTAAATATCCACCAGTTCAGGAAAGATTATACATATCTATAAGGCTTATGTAATCATAATTACACACAGCCGTAACTAGAATTTTCAAACCACCCCCCCCCCTAGTGCCCCCCCCTTTAAGACAATTTAATATGAGATAAAAAAGCGCCACAAGCGAATTTTTTTTGATAAAACTATGAAAAGTGCGCTTATAAATTAATTTTTGATCTTCATATTCAGTCTCATTCTCAATTTCATCATCTCTGTTGTTATATTTATCTACACTGCTAATTTGGTCCAAAAGTTTCTTATTTTCTTTTATTTCTGTATATAAAATATAGTAAATAGTACGGACTGCGTAAAATTATTGTCAAAAAGTGGACATTTTGGGTATATTACAAAAAAGAGAGAGAACAAAAGAATTATGTTAAAAAAAAGAACATGTTCTCTTTCAAAGAGACCTGTTGGCAACCCTAAGTAAACGTAAGTAAACCCTAAGTAAGTAAGTAAGTAAGTAAGTAAGTAAGTAAGTAAGTAAGTAAGTAAACCCTAAGTAAACGTAAATGTAAGCGTATCTCATATGTCATGGCCGTAATCAGGATTTTTTAGGGGGTACGAAACACAACCTTGTACATGTAAACAATTCTAAGTAATAAAGATATGTATGTTGTTTTTTTTTCATTCGAAATATAATGTGTGTAATGAATTAAGGTATTCAAAGAATTGATATACATACATATGTAGATACATCCCGATCGAGTGATATATCTCAACATAAGCCTCATAATTTTAGTATAATTTGTCATTATTTTTGAAATTCAGGGAAGGGAACATGCCCCCCCATTCTTAGCTACGGCCATATCACGTGTAAGTGCGAGTGAAATGGGAATGTATACTAAAGTTATTGCATTCTCATTCGTTGCCTTGGCTCACAATATACGGTTACACTTATGCTCATTATAAAGCTTCGCTCTTAGATTTCTTGATTTTTGAAAATATTCTTATTGTATTTCATATATAAATTTTTTTACTGTATACCAAAGTCTCTTTTTACAAGGGGATACGTTCCAGAGGCTTATCGAGTAAAAAAATCTTGTAAAAAAAAATGTATGGTGGCCATATAAAAATAGAAAATAGGTTCTATAAGAATATGTGGATGGAACTTTCATCCAAATATACATATATGTATATGTAGGTACTTCACAAAAAATGTGACGAAATTTTTCCATGTGAAATCATCAAAAAAAAAAACATCGTAAATTTTCATTTAATAATTTTAATTGTATACTTGTTTGCTCCTGATCTTACAATTGTGGCGTAAAAATACATTTTTTACACCGTGTTAAAGAGAAAAAACCATGTGGAAAATAATAATTAGTTCTTTTTTTGAACAGTGTAAAAAGAGATTTGTTGTATAATTAATTTAAATTTACTATTGAACAAAAATGATATTCATCTTTTGTGCACTAGTTATGTATAAATTTCATATTTGCAATATGGTTTTTTTTAAATTATTAAACATATTGGTAATTGGACATATTATATTATATATAATATTATCTAATAGAAAAATCTAAAATAAGTTCCGCGTAATATTATATTTCATCATATTATAATATTGTATTATTATCGTGTATCTGTATGTATTAAACACTAATCATATTAGATCTTTTCACTTTACATGGCCACTTTTGAGGTCAAGCAAATATCATTATGTAAATGTTTCAACACGTAAAAACATACACACAAAACACATTTTGATTTATGAGAATTTTCCTTTTGTTCGTCGGCAAATATTGAAAAGTTTCTTCTCGATCATCGATCATTGACAAAAAAAATTGGTCAATGACTATCCGCTGAACTGTGCGGACGAAAATAAACTTTCAGACTTCCTGTACACTTTTACATGCTGAAAAGTTTTTCGGCAATGAAAACAACAAGATTTTCACTTACCCGCACCGAAAGAAATTGAAGATTTCCAAGCGAAACAAACTTTTCCGCGACTTCCTTCAGATCGAATTCGATTATTTGGCTGACCGTTTCGAGATTGAAAAAAAATACACTTTCGATTTTAAAATTGATATTATTCATATAAAAAAAACTCTACTAATGATTGATTCAATTAATGTTTATAATCAGAAATGTCCGATTTTTTAACTTTACTTTAATAACTTTAGAATACGTTTCATATATCGATAAATATTTACTTACTTTTTGTTTCTGCCTAGTATAAATATCATATTTACACTTTGAAAATTTTAAAGATTTTTATATTTACTAAGCATTTACTAGGCGTTGCCCGGGTTTTTTGGATTTTTTTAGTTGTTTTTTTTGGTGCCAGTATGTTTTCGGCTGAACTGAATTTTGTTTTCCTAACCCAACCTAACCTAATCTAATCTAACCCAAACAAACCTAACCCATAGGTGCTTTAGGTGTCAAATAATTATTCTAACCTAACCTAACCTAACCTAACCCAACCTAATCCATCCTAGCCCAACCTAAAAGATGCAGTTCGAGGGGCATTTTTTTTTCTGAGCATCCCGTTTTGAGTCCTGGAAAATATGGTCACCCTATATAGGCTGACTATACATCCCGTTTTCACCGGGACAGTCCCGTTTTCGCCGGGACAGTCCCGTTTTCGTCGTGTCTTGCGTTCGTCCTGTCGTTTTCGTAAAATTGTTTGATTTGTCCCGGTGGGCAAATATTTTTTATGGGTAGTCTATTTTCTCAACGATATTAATCGAGGGAAGTTTTTTGAACGTGTAACAATTTTTTTTTGTATAGGAGGGACATTTTTTTTCTGAGCGTCCCGTTTTGGGTCCTAGAAAATATAGTCACCCAATGCTGAAACCTTCCTGGATGCGTAACCAAAATTTCATCGTGATCGGATAAGCGGTAAAGGCGTGCATAGGTCTCATACAGACAGACAGACAGACATACATGAATTCATTTTTATTTATATAGAAACAGCATCTATTTTCATATTATTTTCTGTAGAATTTATCACACCCATTCGAAAATATAGTTTCGAATCTAAAAATATACAATTGAATCTGTATGAGTATAAATAATGATGACTGTATGCATAAAAGTTCACGTCATTTTTAAAAAAATCAATCTAAAAATACTTTTCAATTAACGTTACGTAAGAATTAATACTCAGCCGTATAAAGCGTAAATGTATTTGTGATGGCCATTGCGAATGACGTAAATGCCAACTACGGTATTGGTCTTCTTTTGAAAAAGGTATTCGTTGTTAAAAAAACGTGTGCAGTTTTCAAGCGGAAATTGACATGTTCAAAAATTGACTTGTATTTATCTCAGATGGTACACTTGGCGAGTGGTCTTTAGAAAATGTCATTCAACGTCGAATTAAAGGCGAAATCCCTGAAGAATATTTCACTCGCCGGTGAAAATTGTAAACTAAAATGGCGTTTAAGAGAAAATAACAATAAAGCGCTCTTTTCTTATTAATAAAATGCACTTTTCTTTCTATGGCATAATCGATTGACTATCGACTGATATTTGATTTTGATTTATGTACGTGCCATGGGTGCATTAATATTATATCATCAAAATTATGATAAAATGCTTTAAAATTTTAGACGTTTTACGGAACAAGAGTTAATTTAAAAAAAAGTTGATAACTTGATCATTCCATGTCAAATTATTTCAAATTAATGATTAAATCCATTTATTGTTGATTCAGTAAAATATTCTCGTAACATTTACGTATTATGAAAATTCAATACGCCATCCTTTTCAAACATCCATATTCAAAAAGGAAAATCTATCGTGAAAAAACCTTTACATCATCACCCTCTAAAAACTACGTTCCACCTTTATCGAAAACTAATAATTGCTCCCTCGAAAAAAATACTGGGTCGTTCACAAGTGCATCATCTCGAATTATAATGCAGCATCGACTGCAACGTTATTTCAGCACTCAATCCCGAAGCGTCTCCAATACGTCTACGGAACTCAATATGAGACATGGATAGACAACTATTGGATTGAAATGTAAAAAAAGTTTTCAAATCATCGAAGTTAAATTTTGTATTTGATTATTCGAGTGTTTTAAATTAGAACATACAAAGTTTTGTGCTAAGTTGCAGTTTCATATTGTTTTTTTTTAAATATTGTTTTAAGCCTGCTTGAAACATAAGAGGTTCTTTTATGAATGGATCAGAAAGGAGGAACGATTTAAACTCATATTCTGCACTCTACACACATTGGTATCGATAGCCTATGACTGCTTGTAGTTGTTGTCACAATCTTAAATCTATCGCGATTTCAGCACATACAGTCACGGTCAATGAAATTACAGCACCTTGAAAAATTGACATTTTTATAAATTACGAACAGTTTTCAATATTTAAAAATAATATTTATGTTTAATGTAAGAGGGAATAAAGCTCTATTAAATCAGAGAGATATCGATTTAAAAAATTATCATCATACGGTCAATAGGCACCTATTTTCAACTTGTAGAAAATCGGCCGATATACCATGACACGAAAAAAATCATTCAATCAGTGATTTAAAAGCAAACTTCATAAAGTTATACGCACTTCTTTATTTTACACTACTTGCAATATTTATAACTACCCCATTTTACTGTAACCACAGCCCTTAACTTCTGAATTACTTAGATAACTGATTTTTTTTTTAATATTTATCAAAATTATATGTTTTTATGCGTTTTCCTTGGATATTTTTTCCTCAATAATTTAAATGAAGCCTTATTTTGATGTTTTAGGTTGTATCATTCATCGATATTTTACAATATGGTTGAAATAAAAATCCAATTTTGCTCCCTGATGCTCAAATACAGAGTTTTTTTAGAAATTGATTTACCTCTTAAAATTGAAAATTTTTTCGAATATTTTTTTCACTTATTTTAAATCTACATTATTGTGGCTATTTAAAAAATATATAATCATAGTTTTCAGTTACGTGACAAAGCTCAAAACCGTCCTGAAAAATATGCTTACTGTAGTGAAAAACACACTTTTTTATAAATGTTAAAAAAACTTTTTTTCAGTATTTTGAAATATTTTTAATTTTCATCATTTCATAAATTAACTTAAGATGATTAATACTAGAATATAAAAAAACATCCCCAGATTATACAGTTTGCAGAAATCTTAACTGCTTCATATACCCTTTATTTGCTGCGTCTTTCGCTAGTTTGCCATCGCATACCCGTGTTCCTGTTGGGTTCAAATAAATAAAATTGATTTTATTGATTTAATTAAGTTGTATTTTATTTTTTTTAACTCATCCTGTCCGTCTGGACTTCATTTTATTTGCCAAAAGTGGTGTTTTGCTGATATTGTTCTTTGTAATCGGCTTTTTCAAGACCTTATACGTATCGTTTGAACTTTAATTGGTATTTTAATTTACTTATCTAACTTTTTTATTTATTTAATAAGTAAATTTGAATTTATTTTTTAAGTATTTTCGGCGTAATAATCTGCCTCGTCGCGTCATAGTACTTTTTACCGGTCTAGATCACATACGAGGTTCCCAATTGATAGATTTTTCCGAATTTTTAAAGAATCACTCAAAAATTAAACGAATATAACTCATATTTTCAAAAATATCATGTGAAGATAACCTATATTTTTTTAAAGTCGAAAAACGCTTCATTTTGTTCACTACAAATATCGCATAATTTAAAAAATTTATTGTTTTTTGCTGAAAACTTTTCCAAAAATCAACTTATCGTTTCAAAATTTTACACAATCTTACAATTAGATTATTTATTGTGCTAATGTTTTTGATAAATAAATTTAAAAAAAGCTGTAGCGTAATTCACATACAATAGATGGAATTGAAGGTTTCCAGGTGCTGCAATTTCAATGACCGTGACTGTATATAATATTATATAATTCGTATTGGGGAGATAGAGTCTAAAACCGGGTTGGCTAATTAATTAAATTTAGATCGAATTAGGTAAGACTAATAAAAATGAGGCTTACAATTAGTGCTAGTTGAAGTTATGTTAATTAACTGAATGTGAGTCAATTCAGCTTACAAGGTTAGTTTAGATGAGTGAACAGTATTATATTACTAAAGTGGACGATATTACAGAAATAGTAAAAGGATTTGAATAGTAGTTAGCAGTGGACTGGTCACGTAGTGAGACGAATGGATTTTATTGTTAGATGAAAATATTAAGTATTATGCTAGAGTGGTATCTGGAGGATTTGAAAAGTAAATACAAAAGACTCAGTGGACGATGGTCGAATGAAATTAAAAAAAAAATAATAGTGGTATTAATTGAATAAGACTTAATCTAATTGTAAGTAAATAACAATGAGAAAGATTGGAAATTTTTCTATTTAAAAATTCTTAAGCATTGTTTTAAATATTGATAACGCACTAATTTACAAATTCAATAAATAATTCAACAGCTCGAGCGAAACACAACACACTAGGTTCTCTTTTTATGCGACTTTTTTTAATGCGAATTCAGAGTTATGCGGTTTTTTTTAAATACAATATTTTTTTTAAATATTTTTTTATGGACGTACAAATGTATGTAAAATGTAATAACTTAACTAAGAGTACATTGTTAATAGAAATACATTTTTTTATGCGATTTTAGGTATATTTTATATTGCAGTTTCAGTTTTTCTATGTAAAATCATATCTTTTTTATGCGATTTTTTTTATGCGGAATGGAACGCATCTACCGCATAAAAAGAGAACCCAGTGTATATGTAATACGTTCATTATAATATAATATATTGAAAAAAAATTTCCGGAATGAATTTTGAAAAAAACAAAAAAACATTATTCAAAATCGGAAAACTCCAACACACCCATACATACAAAACATTCAACGACAACAAAAAAGCGACACACAAAAACCATTTCGAATCCGCGCTTGCTGCCACTGGTTCAGGACGAACTTCCAAATCTCTTGCATAATGTAATATAGCACACACACACATACACACAGGCGGGATACGGACAACCCACCCAACACCCCCTGGAGTGGGGTAGGTAGCGGCTTTACGACCCACAAACCCAGTTTCACCTGTCCACTACCCATGCTACCCATGCCGAGCCCGTTTTCCTTGTTATTTTTCAGCGAGTCAAAATTCGCGATTCCGTTTAAGTTGACTAATGAGATGCGATTGTTTCGTGTTTATTTGGGAAAGAGGTGTTTTTGGGAGGTTTGGGTTTTGATTGAGTTTGGAAAAAGGTGGTTTTAGTGCGAGATTGTGAAAATTGTTCGGATGTATCGTTTTTTTATGTAGAGCAATGGTGGCCAAACCCGGGCCCGCGGGCCACAAGTGGCACACTTGATGTTTTTATGGGCCCTTTTGTGGGCAACAGCGAACTAATTCGTAAAAAATTTTTTTTCTATAGGCACGTTTTCTACTTATACATAAAAAAGCGCTTCGATGTATTCGAGCAAGTGTGTGGCACTCTCTGTCTTACTCAGTCGGCTAGCGCTGTCTTGCACATTTCATTGAAATGTGCAAGACAGCGTTTTTTTTTTATTTTAAATATAAAAACTATCATATTGTTGTTACGTTGTAAAATATTTATGAGTGGCCCTTCAAAGATATGCATTATTTTATTTGGCCCACCAAGTGATTTCATCTGGCCACCACTGATGTAGAGTTTACGTAAAATCCATTTTATGTAAGGCGTTTCCCTTATGTTATAGGAAATGCAATTCTATTATAGAATTTGCATTTTTTGATCTCGTGATCCTGAAAACAAATTTAATTCAAAAGATTATGGATTGATAAATATTATATCAGAATCTTGATTGATAAAAAATATTATATCATAATCATTTGGATAAAATTGGTCGTTTTAGGAATTTTTAAATTGAATTTTTGTCTTTGATTCAAAGATTGCTCATTTTAAGTTCTGACGTTTTTTTTATTTACAATAACGAGAAAAATGCGCATGTAATAATATAAATTAAAACATAAAAAAGGCTTTAATTAAATTATTGAGTGTAAAAAACCTAATTAAAATATACGAAAACATATTATTTTAATAGATATAAAAAAAATAATCAGTTACCCCAATACTTCAGAAGATAAGGGCTGTAATTAAAGTAAAATAGGTTAGTTTGAAATATTGAAAGTAAAGTAAAATTTACGAGGTTTTATTACCTTATTAAATTAAATAAAAACTTTTTCAATACTTGCTTAAAAATCACTAATCAAATGATTTCTTTTATGCCGTGTTATATCAGCCGATTTTCTACATTTTAAAAAAGAGTACTTAATGATAATGAGTGTATAGTAATAATTTTTCAAAACAATATATCTGTAATTTGATGTTTGAGTGTTATTCCCCTTTACACTAGATATTATATATGTAAATAGTTTTTTTTCAAAACTTTGAAATTTGTCCATAATTTCCAAAAACGTCAAAAATTGGGTGGTGCGGAATAAAAACCAACACATTTAATACGTCTAAAACATGAATTCAAACTGCATGATGACAATCAATCAGCAATATTCAACCAAACCCTCATTAAAATCCGAGTTCAGACTTTTCAAAATCAAACCGATATTAAAAAAAATACAACTTTCCCTATTTCCCACGGTTATTTTCATATTTTCCCCAATATTTTTCAAGCAGGTGACGGCACTGGAGCAAAAGGGTGGGTGGAACCTATCCCGAGCAACGGAGCGTAGTTCGCTCTATTAACCAATAGTGACATATGTGAAGGTTGACTCTCGGATTTCTCATTGTGAGTGAATCTGAGAGGCCTATTAAAATTGTTCTCTATGGTATATTGTGTATTTTTCGTATAGTGTCGCGTGACGCCACTGTCTTGTGACGGTGAAATAATTACGGGCGTGTGGGGTTGCTTTGCGTCTGGGGTGTTGCTGTTTTTCCAAGGGTCGTTGATTATTTTTGTTTGAACGGGGATTGAATTTAGCTGGCTGTGTTGTGTCGGATTTAGATAGCGTTGTTGTGTGTTTATGGATTGGAATTCATTGCAGTGATTGGGACGATTGGGGTTGTGCAGCAATATTGGATTGTTCGTAGGTGTAATAATGTTATATACATAATATGTATAAATATATGTATTTTTAATGATTATAAAGAACTGTTTTGTAAGTGCAAAAGTCTTCATCGAAACTTTTCAAATGCATATAATGTACTCTAGGTTTTATTATTATATTATTATAATTTTTATTTATTTATTATTATTATTATTATTATACTATATTAATTTTCAATCATTATTGCCTATATGAATCTCATATTAAATTTGTTTAAAAAATATATATATATACATATACATATGTATATATTCGCTACGAGGTTGGCTCTCGGATAAGGTATATAGCAGGCTTGTCCAAAATTTCGGTATGCGAGGGCCACTTTGGCCAAAACATGGTCCAATACGGTCAAATACGGCAAAACATAATTTGCATTTTTTTTAATATAACGATAAAATACATACATATATTTTGATCAGAATGTACTTGACAAAATCGATTCTTCAATAATTCAAAAAAATAATACTAATTTTCCTCGAATTAGAGCAAAATTCGTAAATTTTTATGTATGAAAAGTGGGGGCCAGTTGCGAGAGCACTGGGGGCCAGTTTGGCCCCATAGTGGCACTTTGGATAAGCCTGGTATATAGCCTAGACCCCCAATATTTGATGGGGAGATCTTGTCCTGCAGTGGGCACAAAACCGGTCAACAATGATGATGATGATATATATATGTGTATATATATATGTATATATATATATATATATATATATATATATATATATATATATATATATATATATATATATATATTTTCAACAGGTTTATAATTTGAGAAAAATAACCGATACAACAGAATATTGAAACCATTTTTTATTAAATTGTTTCGAGTGGTATCGGACCATTTTCATGATTAATAAAAAACGGCATATTCGATAGGGCTTAAGTTAATAAATTTATTATAAAAAAAATAAAAAAACCCACTTCTAAAATCAAAATACAGTATATCAGATCCTCATTAACAAAAAACGAATTATTTATCCCGTCTTTATTGTCTCTGTCCCTTTCGAATCCATGGCGAACACAAGTCACATTGTTGGAGTCACGTCTAGATTGATGACGGAGCGTGCGACGAAAAGCGCGGAAATAACTAGATTTCGGATGTCTCCTCGGAATCCGTCAGGATTTCTCGGGATTCTGCGGGATTTCCCGACCCCCTGACCCCGGCCCTTTCCTTGGTTTTTCGTCGTAAAATGCGAACTCGCCCGGCGCGACAAATTCCCGGGAAAATCAAAGGGAAGTCTTGTTTTTTTTCTTCACCTTTTAGCTAGCTCTTATCGATGCATTTGGTCCGTGTAATTCTAACGCCGGTTTGATTTTTGGTGAAATTGTGATTTCTGTACAATGAGACTTCCGAAAGTATTTTATAGTTTAAATAAAATCAATTTTGTTATTTCGGTTGCATAGATAATTTTTATTGTTATATAAAATTGGAAAGATTGCATGAATATTTATACTAGGGTCAGATATGTATGGATTGAAGGAATGAAAAATGGATTCAGGAATGTATGAAACTAGGATGGAGTGGTTTAGGAATTGGTTTGATTAGAAAGGTTTTCAAAGTCAGCCCTCACTTTTAATCGTCACTTCATCAAAGCAGGTAAAATTGTCTCTCGCCGCTTTCCGGCTTAAAATGACAACATCTACCAATTATAAAAATTGACCTTCATGAATGAGGATGGTTAACATTCACGGTTCTTTGCAAAATACATAAATAACGTAATTGCCTATCCAGTTTCGAATGCGCTTGCAACTAAATAACGGTTAGAACTTGTGTTTCCCTTGTATTTTTTGACAGTTTTGGGCTGGCATTGTATTTACAGAAATAATATTTATGACTTTGAAAACGAACAATTTGACGGACCGTTAAATTAAATTATTTCTTTCAAAATACTAATTATTTAATTATTATATAAAATGAAAGCCGGCTTTTTCAGAGGTGACAACTGGTTGTCGAAGTTTGAAAATTCAGCTAAAAAGTCGGTTTTTCAAAACTGACAATCCCTGCTATTACTTATTTCACCTTCATTTCTGCTTGGATTTTCTACTATTTCTTCAATTACTCTTTTTTATTACAGGTGAATAATCAAATTATTTGATTTATAGCAAATAATGGTACTTTCTTGTTAGAGTAGCATAAAATTGGTCTGTTCACATACATACAAATTTTGTAAAATAATTTTAAATATTCGTAATTCAACTTTTGATGAATCTGATAGCACGAGTACAATTATTGAAAGTCGAGGAGTATGTAAGAAAGATTTGTTTTCACAAAGCATTTAATAGCTGCTCAACTATTTTACCAAGAATATTTTTCAAATTATCCTAAAAATATGTCACTGATACTAAAAAAAATTGAATGAATATAAACATGCATGTTACGAGCAATCAAAAGATATAGAAAAAGGAATACGAGTATGTGAATGAGAATTAAGATAGACATTGTAGATCGAGTAATGACATTGAAATGGTCATGTAACGAGATTTATACATGGAAGATACTCACGTGAAGTATTAAAGACCGTATAAGAAAAAAAACGGATATTTGATATTTGGAGTAATAATAATTAAATAAGTATAATATTTTTCATTATAGATAGCTAGGCGTAGTCTAGTGAGGAGCATGCCCCCCCTAAACTTTAAAAACATATTATAATTATGACGAAATATATTTAACGAATTATGAATAAATTCTTTGAATACTTCAAATGGAAAACGATAGCTTATTTGTATCACAACATTTTATTTTTATTTTTATTTTTAAAGGCTTTAGTATTTATTTTTTGGCTCTCGCTACAAAAATCATAGCTGCAACCGTGGATAAAAATGAAAAAGAACTAACTAAATCTTCCATATCCAGTAGTCGATCACGAACGATAATAAATAATAATGAAACAATCGTCAGTATGAATAAAAACACACCATTTTTCCGATTTTCCGGCCAAATCACGTCCCGGACAATATTATTGAATTGTTGCACGTACAGTGCGAATAAAACGCTCGCGGCCGCATACCTAGTTTATACAATAAAATGTATACACATTCGAATCGTAACGATAATGCCTGAAAAGAGAGAGGTTTGTGTTTCACTGTGATGAAAATTTGCAGCCATTGTGCGGATCGGTTCGATTTCGATTCTTGGCCCTCGATCGGTTCGGTGTTTCGTGCATTTTTATTTATTATTTGTTTACTTGTGATTATTTTTCTTTCAGGAGTATAACGAAAATGTGATTCATGTATATGATTTGTTAGAGGTATCATCATTTGAATTATATGAATCAAATAACTTGTGTGGAAATTAAGTTTTATCACATTTTCAGTTTAAATTATTATTGTTTTTAATAAAATTAGTGCATCTGTATATTATACATATATCGTATATATGCATAAAGAAATTTTCCGATGCAAAATTGTAATGCGAATTCCTTTTTTTTTCGAATGTAATAATTAAAAAGTCAAATGGTACTTTTAACTTTGAGGGAAATAACGATTATTTTATGATTCAAAGAAGATGGAAATTGGATTTTTTTTCACTAAAAAACCGTATTTCCTCCGTTGATTATAATTTATTCTCGCAACCGCTATATGTATAGCCTTAAGGAAATTGCAACTCTACAGCGAAAATGCATACAATTTGTTCGTTCAAGAGCTACACGGGTAATGGCTGATTAATTAATTTTATTAATAGATTTCCATTACGTCGAATATAATATGGAAGTCCTATTGTACGATGCTAATTAGTTCATACATACATAATGAACCTGCACATACCAACAAACGATTCGTAATACACATATGTATGTTTGCGTAATATATTATTTAATATAAACTATTCTAATATATAATATTATACTATGCATCTATCATTCACACCTGCTCTAGTTTCGAAACGCAAACGGCTCTAAGTTATCGAGAAACCTAGTCTATTGTCTCCACTGTCATTAGCGAGTCTTTCACAGTTTTTTTCGCAAAATATTTTTCCCGTGGAGTATTCAAGTCGAAGACCTTTCATTTGTTTTTTTTTTCGCTTTTTGATTTTATTGACAAAAACCATCTTCAGGTTCATAATGAGTTGAGAAGAACGATTCGTGCCATGTCGAAACCGCCCTTTTAGTCTACGATGTTGCACTCTGCGTTAAACTAATCACAAGTTTGTTAGTGCCACTGATTACTTTGACCCAAATATATGCTCCACGATGGAACATAAATATACATTCTCGTATGTAGTATACATATTTATATACCTCTATATACCTCTATATATGTACATATTTCTATTTGGTTTCAATTAATTTTATTTTAAGTTTTTTCTGAAGAAAATTGGTATTGAATGCGTTAGGAGGTGTCGGTTGCAATTTTATCTATTTTTAAATTATTGGAAGATGGTATAGAGTGGGATTTATGTAATAAGTGAGATAATAAACTAACGATTACCTCTCAATCAGGAAGGGTCGAAGAATAAAAAGTATTAAAATATAGAATAACCTGAAATTATTTATCGACAAATAGTTCCAATATTCAACATATAACATAATATTAAAAGTTAAAAATGTTCAGAAAGACCTTTACAAAAATATTTATAATACCTGTTGTTTTAACATATTATATTCATCGATCATTAAATTAAGTGACGAATCAGAACTAAAATGGCCAGCTTAATTGCACACCGTTAATTTAAGATAGTTTTTCGAGTATTCCAATATTTGACTTATTAATACATAATAATAGTTTAAAGATTTTCGGAAACTTCTCGTAAATTATTTGCTCGAATCGAACTTATCAGATCTATCAATCATTCAGTGTAATCAATATTATAATTAATACTTAAATGAAAAAATGATCAAAAAACATAGACCTGAGATGATAGATATTTGACTCTAAAAAATATCCGAAATACCTCGTCAATCTTAGGATCCTGTCAAATTTATCACTTCTTTTGATAATTATAAAAATTAAATTACTTTTGGCATTATTAACCTTTTGCGGCCGAATTTATTTTCAAGTTTGTGTCGCTTCCAGCCGTCGTTGATTTTAGGCGTTGTTTGGAATTCATACTCGCGAGTTTAAAATTAAAAAAAGGTTGAAAAAAACAACGTACTTCGACCTTTTCAAAAAATTTATTCAGCGAGTATAAGATATTAACTCATTGTTTTAAAAAAAATGATCATTTAAATTGTAAAAGTAGTGATAATCTTTAATTTTAATTTGAGTATGTTCATTAAAAACTTACTATTTTAAAATCACCAACAAAAGCTACTAGGGAATTTTTTCGAAGTTTTATTTATCAAAATATAATTATTGGGATTCAAGTCGTATTTTAGTGGTGGCTATTTCGAAATGATGATTATGAAAGAGGTATAATTGATGTCAGAAAATGACAAAATTTACACAGATTTTCACGCTCGGCAACCTTGGGATTTATCAGGACTCTGACTACTGTGCGCGCCAGAAATTCAAAACAAGCGAACTGTTTTTAGAAACAATATTTCTATTTTACATTTTTTTTTAAATGAAATTTACTCCTATTAAAATGGTGGCGAACAAGATGCGCCGTAAGTGCGAGCGAGAAGCATATTTCTTTCTCACTCGCACTCGCAACCCCATTTTTCCATACACTTGATCAAAAATCAGATACAATTTTCTTTTAATACAAATTAATTCAATTACTATAAGAATCAAATAGATTTAATGAGTTATGTGCTATGAAAAATAATGTATAGGATTTATATCATGTTATAAACGAAAAAAAAATAATTTGAACGTAATTCAAGGTCAATATAAGAAATTTAAATGTTGTCGCCATACGTGCGACATACGACCAGTACGCCAAACAAGCAACGTCGCACCAGTGATGACGTTGGGTCGCAAAGGGTTGGGTCACTCGAGAACAGTCAACTCAATCGTCATCACCAACCCGGAACGATTCCAATACCCGAAAACCAAAAAAAACTCCCACAACAAATCGAGAAAAACGCACCAGATACAAAACACCTCCCATCCTAAAACCGTCCAAACATGTACCGAACATCCAACCAAACGACCATCCCCGTCCTGAAAACACCACTGGCACGAAACCTCCGAAGAAGTCCCGCCGCGTCATACATAAAAAATGGCCGAAGGGGACCCGGAAGGGGATAGGGCCCCATCGTCCCCGTGAAATGTTTATCGCCGCCAACTAATAATTCACGGCGGTAATGGGCGAATCGATGGTAATTTGCGCGATGGTACGCTGGCGACTCAAATATTTATTCGCCGGATCTATTCGCGGGGTTGGTGGGCGGCGTGGGCGGGATGGGGGACTGCACTTGTACAACTTTTTTTTTGGGGTGGATCGGTTTTGTGGAACGTTTTAAAGTGTTTTCGATTGGTGGGGAGGGGTTTTTGAGTGGTTTTTGTATAGTACTTTTGACTTATTCGGCACTTTTCAAATGTTAATCATGTGTTCGTCTGACAATGAGATCTACCTACTCTTCATCGTTAGGGATGCATCAGTTTCGTAAAGAACAGAACCTTATTATTATTGTACCCGATATTATATATACAGGGTGTTAGGTGGACCTGTGCAAAGTCTTAAATGGGAGATAGATCATGTAATTTGGAATATTTTAAAGTAAATATACCTTAGTTCAAAGTATTATAGTTTTCGAGTTATTGTTATTTTTTCGATTTTTGAGAAAAAATAAAAAATCTCGCACTTGCCCACTAATAATTTTCAAATGAAAGGTAACATGGTAGAAAAATCTTATTATTTCGTTTGTTTATTGTGTACTAGCGTATGCGGATTGGCTGCGCCACTCCTTCCCTGCACCATTTCATTTTTTTCGTTTCATGTTGAAACACTCAGAAACGAAGTTTCTTTTAATTTGGACTGTGTTTACTGGTGCCGAGATGCATCGGAAGATGTCAAAACGAGCGTTCTTTTAGGTACGTGTGCCCGCTAGTTGTACTTTATTTTTCTAAATTATTTTTTTTTTAGCGGGCGTTATTTATTTTTTATTGTTTTATGTTAAAACACTTAGAAATAAAATTTCACAATATTTGGACTGTGTTTACTTGTGCCGCGATGTATTGAAAGTTATCAAAACGTGCGCAGCGCTTGTCGTTCGGGCGTTCTATTAGGTATGGAATGGAGCGGAGGTTTCTCTGCTCTCCTAAACCCCCAAATGACATTCATTTACCGACTAAAATATTCTTTATTTCATGATGAGAGCAAAATCATATTTTATGTTTAAAATAATGGAAATTAATATGGAGTGGATAAGGTAAAATTTCAAATTTCATGTAATTTTAGAAAAACGAAACCATGATGTATTTAAATTATGATATGTATTTAAATCATGAATTTAGCATTTTACATTTAAACAAAGTACAATTTTATTTAACTGTCTAATGTCTAAGATGAGAAAATAAATACAATACATTAACAAATAACAAATTAAGGATAAAAACAAATGAAATTAAACAGAATACAATAGTAAAATCCGACAAAACATTACAAAATCAGATTAACGAAAAAGTGAAAAAATATTATTTCTATACTCGATAAAGGCATATGAAAATGTTGTCTAAATTATCTCATAAACAGCCTTAAAGAAGTTTAGCTAGCATTTATGGTATTTACATTTATTTTTCCTAATTACGACATAACTGTCATGTCACTATTTGACAAAAAGATTGATCAAGAAACAGAAGAAAAATGGTCATAAATTTGCATAAAGAAAATATTTTCTAGTTTTGAGAATCGATACGTCCGTCAAATGAACTTGGCAACTCATCGTATGGTGAGTTTATTTATTAATTATAACCCCGCGCAGTGCCTCCTGAAAACGGTTTCAAAATCCTTTCATTTTCAAGGAGAAACAAAGTACAATTATTATATGGGGATATTTTCGTTTTAAGGTTTCTTTTTTGCAATCGGGGTACATCTCTCGGTTTTGTACACAACGAAGCAAATTTTGTTTTTGTTCCTCTTCTACTGTAATCAAAGCCTGAAAGTCTTGCGTCAATTTTACAGCCCGTTTAGCTGTATCGTTCACTGCTTTAATCAGGGATACAGTAGTTTTAGCTTCCAAAAATATAGCATTAGTTTCCCATGAAGACGGACACTCGTGGAGAAAGCCATCATTGAGTTTGAGACGAGAAAATAAATTCATACTTTTGATGGATATAAAATTTATATCCATCAATATACGATATAATAGAAACTAAAATCTTGGGATGTTCAAGGAATCCAGGAATTTCAGGATTGAATTTCCATTCAAGTCATACTTTGCTATGTGTTTTCAGATCAATTTTTATATAAAAAAATCAACAACTAACCAACCATCAAAAATCAACCACCATTAACCTAATGAAAAAGGTAGTTATATTCTTGAGTTACATTTCCACATTTCCTCTCGTATATTAATTAACCGCGCCGCGTGCCGCTCAACTTCGACAAAGACAAGTGCGTCCTGCACAACCAAATCCACGTCGTTACACCAACATTTGAAAAACTCCCGACGAACATTTCGAACGAATCCACATAACAAACGACCGATAAAAATTTTAATACACTCATTCTCCGAAATTACAACATATAAAAACTTCCTAACTTTCGGTCGAACGAAAAAACGAAAAACCAAATTTATACGTCCATCGGCCCTAATCTTGGCGACTTTGAAATTTTTAATCAGGCCCGCAGGACCAACGAGTTTGAGAAGCACCGGCATACATCGCTGCCAGGACAGAAACGCGCGTAATCGGCCATAACCGCGAATCCTCGCCCCCCGCCCCTCACCCTTACGATACAGCCTTCCCCCTCCCCCTCGTATCCCCCACGAGATGGGTAAATGACGGTTATTGCACGAAATCGTAAGTGTGCGGCTTAGTTTTGTTGCTCTATCTTTTCTTTTTTTCGAGGAATATATAATAGAATAGACTGTGTCGAAAATAGATGTGGGTGTTTTGCGCGTTTATTTTATTTCGAGGACGAATTTTGAGTTTCGTAAGTTGAGCGGGATTGTTTTTGAATTTGTTGGTCTTTGAGATGGGCGAGATGTTCGAGTTGGTATTTTAATATTTTGTTGTTGAGAAATTGGCAGGATGTTTGTTTTTAATAATAATATTAAAATTTAAATACTGCTTATTAATAAAGAAGACTTGTCTAATACTAAGCGCTTGTATTCTATAGTAAAATAATTAAAATAAAACTTACAATCATAAAGCATCAACCTTCTTTTTCATCAAACTATTATTTACATGTAATTCATTATAAATTTTGTGTGACATTTACTCAAATGATCTAATCTGAGACGTCTAATTCCGTGATAGTGGTCGTGAAATTCCGTGATAATATACTCAATTTCGAGAAAAATTTTCGTAACATTATTTTTTTTATAATAAAAAGATTAGCATTGAAAAGTTATAGCTACATACAGGCTTATCCAAAGGGCACCTCGGGGCTAAAGTGGCCCCCGGTGCTCGCGCGAGTGGTCCCCACTTTTCACACAAAAATAAACTTAACAAACAGCATTTATTCCGAAATTAAATAGTTTATAATGGAAATAAATAACTTTACTAATATTTTAATACTTATTACGTTTTGAATTTACAACAATTGAAATTTTGAAATTTGTAAGTGGCCCCCGATGTTTGTACATTTGGGCCAAAGTTGCCCCCGCACACCAAAATATTGGACAAGTCTGTATTTAGAAAATTTAGCATTAAAAATATTTTTTCAAAATAACTGGCGATTTAATTTAAATGCCTTTCGCAATTTTAAGAAAAGTAGAAGTAAATGAAAAAACTGTTTTTCTTAATAAAAATAATTTTAATAATAAATCTTTTTACTACTAGATGTCTGCCCAACAATCATTTGCAATTTTTCTGAAAATTTTAAGTATTTGACTTAATATAAAATTCTTAGATTCTTAAGGCTATCATATTCATCCCTGTAAATATTTTAATAAAAAAATGTTATACACTTTAACACATACTCCTATTCTACTTAATGACAGTAAAAAAATTATGTATGTATGTAGATCGAATACTTTGTTTTACTCATCTGAATCACGCGTGTACTCCGCACGGCGAAAAAACAAAAAAAATTGTCACAATACATGTCTATACTAGCATCATACGTGAACGGTTAACAATAAATTATGTTATGGGCTCACATCAGACACACTAGACTCTTTTGATCGTACGATTATTTGAATCAACATGGAGATGCATGCTAGTGTGCAAATTATAACGATTCTGTAAACGAGTTTAAAGACAATCGCGAAGGCGATTATATTAGACCAGTGGTTCTTAACCGGGGCGCCAGCGCCCCCTTGTGGGCGTTTTTTGGTCTGGTGGGGCGTTTTTAAATTTTTAATACATAATGTTTATAAAAATAATCATGTTTTTTATTTGTTTTTCTTATAATTTTTTATTTGTAAAGAAAATCATTGCATGAAATACACACATAGAAAAGAGAGTAATTTTTTTTGTAGGGGGGGGGACGCTGGATAATTTTACTGTGGTAAAGGGGGCGATTCTTTAAATATGGTTAAGAAACACTGTATTAGACAATCGGTAAACTATCGTCTGACTGCTAAATCAATAGGCGCTTTTCCACGCGCGCGTACCGGTTGATCGTTTTACTCAGTCGAATCGACAATTTTATATTGACTACTTACAAATTAGTATACGAAAACTCTATCTTTCGAGAACAGATCGTTGACTTGTTTGCGCATCGCCACCGATTCGATTGCTTAATTAGCCCAGTGTGCGTGCAAGCAACCCGATCCGATCCAAATAATCGTACGACAAAAATCTCTAGTGTGCATAAGCCCTTAGTAAATATAGTCCTCTGAAATACGTTGGCATTATTTAAAAAATAAATAAACTTTATTCCGACTATCACGAAATTACACGTGACACGAAATTAGACAAGTCTTCCAATTTGAGTTTTTTTTATTAATGTTGTTAATGGTGTAAAGATGGCATCAATAACATTATGATATGGGAGTAACTTTTCGCCTGTTTTCCTCGCGATGTTTTCACGTTGAAAAAGAAAACACAGTAACTTCAACGAAAAGTTTATCTAAATTATAAGATTTTATTAATTGAAAAAACAACTAATAATTTTTTAACAAATACCAATCATGTTACATATGTAGCTATTCACTATCTACTGTTAAACTTTGACTTAATTCAATTATTTTCTATTTCTGTCATTTTTGCTTATTTTTTCTAAGGTACGTATTTATTCTTAGACAAAAATCTTTATAAAATTATTCATTTATATCAGGGATGGCCAACTGAAATCACTTGGTGAGCCAAATAAAATAATGCATGTCTTTGAAGAGCCACACATGAATATTGTAAAACTTAAAAATAATATGATAGTTTTGATATTCAAAATAAAAAAAAACCGCTAATAATAAGGATATTTTATTATATTTAAAATCATACCTCGAAAGAACCAATCAAAATCTTCAATTGGATCACATATGGCCCGCTGGCCATATGTGGCCCGCGTGTTCTTAGTTTGGCCGTGGTTAATTTAGACTTTCATAATATCATACGATAGTGTGAGCGTAAACATAGGATATAATAATATACCGATCCTCTTTTTACACGGGGAATACGTTCCAGAGACTACCGTGTAAAAAATTGTATGGTGACCATACGGAAATTGGAGATAGGTTCTATCACTATATTTGTATAGAACTTCCATCCAAATGTACTTCATAAAAAATGTGCAATATGAAAAATTTTCACCGTGTAAAATCATCAAAAAACATCGAAATCTTTTATTTAATAACTAATTACTAATTACATACATATAATTATATCAATATACTGGCCTACATCGAATCTTATAATAATATATATTTTTATTATTTTTATACCGTGTTAAAGTGAAAAATCCGTGTAAAAAAAGTAATCGGTTAATCTTCCTTGAACCGTGTTATTTCGGAACCGTGTAAAGAGGATTAGGTGTATTTATTTTTAAAAGTCCAAATACGAAAACTACACACAATATATTATCCTCCATATAATAATAGCGCTATTCTGTCTGTCTGAGTGTGTGTGTGTGGGGTCACGCTAGAAATTATGCACTGAATTACATCCTTTGCCAATGTGCAATAAGGACTCTTTTGGTTCACATTGTCACGCTAGAAATTGTGCACTGAATTAGATCATTTGCCAATGTGCGTTAAGGACTATTTCAGCGTTCACATTTTCACGCTAGAAATTATGCACTGTTCGAAATTGGAAATTTTTGTTTTTTATTTGAATTTGAATTATAAATATTTTTTTTACATTTGAATTTAAGTAATTTTTATTTTGATTATTATATTAGGGGTACCGGAAAAAAATCCATTTTTTTTAAACATAATAAAAATTTATATTAGGGGTACCGGAAAAAAATTCGATTTTTTTTAAACATAATAAAAATTTATTCATATATATTTACGGGCATATAGTAATTATAAAATATAATCGCCATCATTATTTAGGACTGTCTGCCATCTATCAGGCAGCTTTTCGATCCCTTTTTTGTAAAATATGGAAGGCTTTGATGCAAAATATGAATTTAAATGGTTTTTTAAATTTTTCACCCTGTTGACTTTTTTTCCCTTAGTGAATGCTCCAAGAACATAAACAAATAAAAATCTGATAGCGCGAGATCTGGTGAACAAGGAAGATGATTTTGAACTTCGAAATTTAATTCGGCAATTTTCCCACATTAAAAAAAATGTAAAGCATAGTACCTCCTGGGTGATGTGGAAATCTATGCTTTATTAGATAAATTAATATTAAATTAAAATAAATATTGTAATATCTACAAAATATTCTATAATATTTTATATAATAAATTAAATAAACATTTCACATTTTCAACTATATTCAACGGGTAAATATGTATACTGTCATTATATTGTATGTATTTTCAAATTTTTTCCTCAAATCACGCGTGCGATGTTATAACATCGGGCCTACCGCTTGTTATATATAAAAAGCAATATTTCAAAAATAGAACAACCCCATCGCACATACGCACGTACATAATTGTTGCACCGCAAAAGCACATAAACGAATTTACGGCCGAATGTTGTAACGGCTAAATTTCGAAAATAGATAACGGTTTTGGCCATAAGCCACACGGCCCGGAACCGGTGCATTATCCTTAATTGTCCTCGCGCGCCGCCATCTTTAACGGTCCACTTGACGCGGCGGGATCGGAAGTTGCCGTTTCCGATTGACCGCGGTTGCCAAATGCGGTTATCGGGGGGATGATTGGTTGATTGTTGGTTGGGGTCGAGGGGTGATATGTGGAAGATTGATTTTGTTGGTGTGTGATTTATAATGTTTTTGTCGGTAAGCAGTGGTAGTAGGGTTGTCAACTGTTATGGTCAAAAAAAGAGAACGTTTAACAAAAAAATGTTTATTTTTAACAGTTTTCTTTATAATTGTGCCGTTTATTATTAAAATGGAATAAGTCATGTGACATACTAAAAATACCGTTATTTTACAAGGTAATCGTAAATATTCACCGGTACAGGAAAGATTATATCTATAATGCTTTTGTAATCATAATGTACACACAACCGTAACTAGGATTTTCAAATCACCCCTCTTGTGCCCCCTTTAAAACAAATTAATATGAGATAAATAAAAAGCGCCGCCGGCGAATTTTTTTTAATAAAACTACAACTGTACATAATAATAGTTAATAATAATAATAATAATAATAATAATAATAATAATAGAAATATGAAAAGTGCACTTGAAAATTAATTGTTGAATTTAATCATCATCAGTCTCATTCTCAATTTCATCATGTCTGTTGTTATATTTATCTACATTGCTAATTTGGTCCAAAAGTTTCTCATTTTCTTTTATTTCTGTATATAAAATATAGTTAATAGTACGGACTGCGTAAAATTATTGTCAAAATTGAAAAAGAGGACATTCTGGGTATATTGCCAAAAAGAGAGAGAACAAAAGAATTATGCTAAATAAAAAGCTTGAAAAAGAGAATATGTTCTCTTTAAAAGAGACCTGTTGGCCACCCTAAGTGGTAGCTATTGAACTATTAGTTGTGTTAATTGTCGAAGATGAACGATTTGTTTTATCTTTAGTAAACAAGTGAGTGGTTTGTTACATATTTAGAAAATGCAATTTTAGAAAAATGGGTTTCAATATTCACGGATTAGTTATATCAGAATTACAGTGATTTCAAAATAATAATATTTTATTTATTAACTGATACAGGAATTTCAAGATCATATTGTCGTCCAAAATCTCAGGATTGTATATATAAGTCTCTGTCCTAGGATCATCCCGAAAAGGACAGTTTCAATATTCAACTAATTGAAAAAAAAAATTGTGGGAAATCGATCTTATAGTAGCTGAGCTGTTATACATATTAAATATAATATTAAAACATTTTCTCAATCATAAAAGTATTACAGTCTGAATAATATAATGACAATTGCATATTGCATATATTGACATTGCATATGTTGATTACATAATTCTGTCAAAAAAGTTCCCAGAATTGATAATTTAAAAGGCCACTTAAAGGTATTGTCAAAATTATTTTTGTCAATAAGTTGGCACAACTGTCCTCTATACAGATGCGGAGTTTGAGCGCGATCTGCCATTTAGTTGCATTTTTGCACAGTTGTTGGTTAGGTTTGTCAATGTCAAGTGTGTTCGGCGATTTTTACAATGAATAAAAATATCGAACAAAGAATTTGTCTCAAATTTTGCATTGCAAATGGAATCCCGTGTGCCGAATCGCTGAAAATGTTACAGAAGACTTACGGTGAATCGACTTTATCAAAACCATGGGCATATGAGTTGTATAGTGCATTCAAAAATTATCGCGGTAAAAATTATCAAAAATTATTAAAATTATTTTTATTAAAAATTGATTATCGCAGTCTTGTTCACTCGGAATTCTTGTCAGAAGGTCAGAGGGTAAATAAAGAATATTACCTGAGCGTTATGCGGCGTTGGGGGGGACAAATTCGTCGAAAACGGCCAGATTTGTGGAAAGAAAACTCATGGATTTTGCACCACGATAACGCACCATCTCACAAGGCTATCATTGTGAACGAATTTCTGGCCAAAAACTCAACAAATACCATCGAACAACCACCGTATTCACCTGATATGGCTCCGGTCGTCTTTTTTCTATTTCCAAAATTAAAATTATCACTTCGAGGCACCCGTTTTCAGTCGATAGAAGAAATAAAAGAAAATTCGCGGCGTGAACTAAAGTCGATTCCGAAAAATGCGTTTAAATTTTTTTTTGATGATTGGATTATTCATTGGCATAAATGTAATATTTCGGAAGGGGCATACTTTGAAGGCGATACAATAAATTTGGATGATAATAAATATTTTGTGTTTTATTGATCAATTCTGGGAACTTTTTTGACAGAGTAGTATATTGACATGTTAATTGCATATGATAGCAATTGATATGTCAATATATGTAATCAATATTTAATACATAAAAATTATTTTCCATTTTATAATATTAAAGTCAAGTATGGAATCATTTTACAGATGAAAAACGAGATCAATTAGGCAAAGAAAGGAAATTTTCATTCGAAAAAATGTTGCAACGGCACAAAGTTGAAACATTCATTCTGTTGAGCTGACAAATAGAAAGATGAAAAGAAATATATTTACGCGACACGAGCAGTATTTTATAATAAATTGTTTTCGTGGTTATTTCAACGTCTTGAATGCAGATTAGCTAAATTTCTCACGAAAGGTCATTGCACAACGGCGTCTCATTGTTTAAAGTCGTCTTATTACGCTTTAACAGATTCCCCTTTATATTGTTTCCCTCAACACCGTTCACCATCATTGTACGTTCATTTAACACAAACAATTCATTACCACAAATCATCAATAATCCCTACAAATATCGAAAATCGGATTACAAAGTGCACAAATCGACCAAAGTTAACATTTCACACTTCAATAGAGGTCGATCGGTTAAGAATTTTCCTATTACACAATAATAGATGCTGAATCCGTTTACGGAATGCAATGCAATTTTCATTGTAAACTCGGGACGTTTGTAAATTGTGATGAAATTGTAAATGGCGATGTATACTCGATGTTTCACCACTTAAGGTTTTATTGGATGAGAGCTCTTCTATGGCACAGAACAAATTGAAAGCTTCGTTGTTACGGGAAGTTATTGTTTTTCAATCAAGTACACGTCCGTATGCTTTGTCTCGTTTGATTTTTGCATTTTCTTTGTAGAATTATGCAGAATTTTTATGTACGTTTGGAATTCATATTGAATTCCAATAAATATATTACATTTGATAACGAAAAAGGAGGTAGAAAATGGAAACGTTCTTGAAACGATCTCGTCTAAATGATTTTCGTAGAATATTTATTAGTATTTCGAACGTAAGCTTCTTGTCTCACAATCAGATTGCAATTTTTATTTGTATAACGCTTTTATATCTTTGATTTATGAATTGTTCAAGTTTTTGAAATTTATAAAACTATTATAAATTTCTCATTTTAGCCAGCCCGTGGTGCAGCGGTAACGCTGCATGGATTGTCATTCGTAAGGATGATGGTTCAAGCCACGGGGATGGCCAGGGTGGCCTCCGTTTTTAACAACTACCCGATCGTCTCAAATTGGGTATTTAACCATTTGACTCGAAAATGAGAGTTTAATCTCTCATTAATGAGACGATTCCAATAAATGGTTCCGAATTCTCTCGCTATGTCGACCGCCGCACGAATTATATGTGCGACGCCGCGATTATTGTGACAACTATTGCACGAGGTCGTCGGCGATCGGCGCAGCCCAGTGTGCGGTTTGCGGGTTTGAGATCGGCCCTCCTTCGCTTCCTACCTATAAATCTCTCTATATAGCACCCATTGTCTCATGATGTTCCTTTATATGTGGATAATGGACTAGTCCAGGTACCACAACCAATGACAACACATGAAAAAAAAAATTGAACTCCGTTGTACTTTGGGAAATACACTTTAATCCCATTCACATAAATGCTAAATAAACTTATCTAAAATACAGTAGAAACTCTATTATTTGGATCGGTCAACATAATAATAATATTTTTTGAATAGTAATAGTAATTACAAATAACATTAGCATTACACATTGTCAATTAACCTATAAATGAAAACCTCACAATTCCAATAAAAAAAAAAAAAACATCATAAACCTCCCAAAGACTCAATCGTTAAACCAACGCATCACACAAAAAATACAACCAGGATAAAAACGTTTAGATCCTCTCAGAACACAGGGGCCAACGTGAAAAGGGACAGTGCGGCCCGGAACTATGGCGCACATCTATGGGGAACTATCTCGTTACGGTTGTCGGCGCCGCAGACAGATGTTCGCCGGTGACAGACGGAATTGTTAATGCAGCAGTTCGCAGGGCATTAGTCGAAACGGGACGCAGATGTGGGTGGGTGGACGGGTGGATGGGAGAAGAAAGCGGGGCGTGTGTGGGCCTATAGGAACGCACAGGAATGAGGAAGGTTCGGCTGGTTTTTCTCGGGTGATGGTGATTTTGATTGGAGGTTCGGAGTTGATTTTTTTAATGGTTTTTGGTTATGAGTTCTTATTGAAGTTGAGTGAATTGTGTCGGTTTGTAATTTAGATTATGGCTTCTTTTAGAATTTCTTGTGGTTTATGAATATCAAGTTTTGACTGATTGCTTAGAAAGTGCTATGAACCGTTCATTTTTTCCATGCGCATTTTTGTAAATGCAACAATTTCTATCACTTGAATTAAATGGTATATGATGTCTCATATTACATTATAGTTAGTAGATGGATTTTGGAATATGTTTTTGGCAATAGATACTTTTATTATTGAACTTTTTTTATTTTTCTCCATTCAATGGTATGGGAAAAGCACTGCTCTTTAGACTTTATTAATAATTATAAAACCACGTTTTTCATTAGGTTCGAGAAAAATAACTGAACATTTTAACCTATCTTATGTTAATATATTATCAATGATACAGTGAGTATTTATTAAAGGAAGAATTGTTTTACTTTATTATTAGAAAATTGTATCCGAAATTTCCACCATTATTCAACAGGTTTAAAAAACCTATAATATAATATACATATTTACCTATTAACTGAACCGTATATTGCCCAACTTCGATGGATCATAAGAATCAGAACGCTCAATAAATTTCAACTAAAATAGCAAAATATTATTGCAACAGCAAAAATAACTTATTCTTTATCAAAACTGGCCAAACCTCCCTTATGTATATGGGGTATGGCGATGAACGTGGGTAAGATCGAGTTTTTTGTTTGTCGGAGAAACTGCCAGAAATGGCAGCGGGATTGAACGTTCCTCGCGAACAAATGACCATCCAAGGTCTGATGCTGGATCCTGTTGTATCCTCATGTGTATTTTTTTGTTTTCCAAACTCGATATTTTCCTAAAGGCTCGATTTTTTTGTACAAAATTCACATTGAAACGCGCAGCGAGTGCACTTAACCGATTAAAACACACGGCTGAACACACCGGACATTTTCATTATTTAATGCAGCGCCTTGACAAATTAAAGCCTAATCCAATATATAAAGTCCCCACTACATTGACAACACAATCGGGCCATGTCAGAGCATTCGTTTACAGACGACATTCATAACATAACATTCGTACAAAGCGGCGACATTTTATTAACCCTCGAATGGGTGGAAGTGACTGTATGGGTTCGGCCCCGTTGACATATTAGCTCGGCCAGTTGTCAAGACAACAATAAGACCCGACAACGGGTTAACGGGCCGGGGGCGAAGCGCCCTAGCCAGGAAGCTGGGCCCCCTTTTTAGGTGATAACCGTATTTGGTGTTGTTTCGATTTCGCTTGGGAGTATTTAATTATTGGTTTCCGTTCGTTGGTCAATTTTGCATTATTATTTTTTTAATTATCGACTGTGATATGGTTAATGAATTAATTTTATAAAAAGGTATGTGAAAAATCATTGAATCTTTGAGGGTAATTTTCTAGGGAAACGTTCAATATTTATATTTAATTATTATTCTAATAATAGTGATAAAAATACTTTTAAAAAGGGATGTTATGATTAGGGTTCTTAATCGAATTATTGATAAAATATTCAAATATTACTTTTATAAGAAAAGCTATAATATTTTTGGAATGAATTTGTTTGATTTTATTTTGAAATATTGTAGTTTCATAGTCATTTAATTCTCAGTGTGATAAACAGTTTATAAACTATTAAGTATTTACACTATTTCGCTATGATCAAAACTTCGATTTATTTAAAAATATTATAAAATAAAATATTATATTATAGTAAAGTGAAAATAAAAAAATCATGTTCATTATATGGGAAACAACAAAATATATGTATATGTATTATTTTTACTCACGAAATTTGAAATTATTAATGAAGCACGAAGTTGCTATAAAACGATTGCAAACTAAAATTATATTTCTATTATGCATTCTTAATAGTTTGTCATTCTTAATAGTTCCCCGAACACTGACCTCACTTGTTTCACCCTGTTTTGTCCTTGAACGCGAAATAAATAAATTCCCCGAAAATCCCGACATTTGAAATATAATAGAAACAGTTTGAGAAAGTAACTCACATGGTTTTCATAATTAATTTTTAACTATTTTTTTAATAAAATTTAAAAAATAAAAAAATTGAGGAATACATTCGAATGATCAAATACCTTCTCATTTGATATTCATTATTTGAATAGTTGATTTTGACGAATATTTGGGAGCTCTAGTTATGATTGATATTCTATGAATTTTATTTTGAAATTGTTTCCCCAATGGTGTTCCTCATTGTTTTGCAATCTCATTGCATAATTATTTTATATATGATAAAAATAAACATTCTCAAATTAAAAACAAACCCTATTGAATTCGAAAAAATAACTGGTAAAAAATAACTGCTATTTATAATTCATAAGAAAAGTTTTTAGGCACACACTCCGCCATTTTGGAAAGAACACAAATGCTCGTGAAGTTTCCCACGCCGATTCATTATAAAGAGCGGAAAATTAAAACGGAATTATAAATATTCAACTTTTGTGAATTTTTTAACGACCTCGGGCACGTGGAAGTTCACCGACAAAAGTTTCGCAGTAAACCGCGCCACGGCGTGCATTTTGCGAAACTTGAAAAAACAAGGACCAGGGGCTGTGAGGAAAGGGAAAGAGGAGTGCGAATTCGAAAATGTAGACATGCTCCGGAGAGGAAGTTCGGACCATGTTGTTAGGGCAAGTTGAGAACTGGCAACATTTCCAATTGTGTCTGTCCCCCAGTTCGAAAAACTGTTTCTTTTTACACTATACGCCATTTTGAAAATGGCGGTGTGATCGCGTATGTGATGGCCTCTCAAATCATATCTGCAAATCACGTCAGACACGGACATCATTGCAATGGTGAAGTGACGTCGCCATCACTCAAAACTGACCCTTTTCCGAGAAATTTTTTTTCTTGTATCGGATGCCCGTTTCGCCATATTGTTTTTTGTCGAGTCGGTTTCGCGCGCGTGACCAACGCACTCAATAATGGCGGTCATTCATCATCATGGCCGAAGGTCTTCGCTTCAATCAAGACTTGCGAAAATGGGAAAGCTAAACATAACGATGTAGTTCACTATGATGTATTGTCGGTTTTTTTTTTGTATGGTTTGACGTGCGGTTTCGTCAGATTTATGTATGTATTATTTATGATTTATGATTGGGGACAATTTAAACGTGCATTGTATACAATAAATGTGCATTTAATAAAATTAGTGTGCTTTAAAGAAATAAGGGGGGTATTTTGCACGAGTATTGAAGCGTGTAAATTCAAAAAAATATTTCGATCATTGAAAAAATATCTGTACCTTAAAAAGAATAACAAGCAAACCTGTGCGTCAGAGCAAGCTAATAAAAAGCTTGAATAAAACGCGCATTAGAATGAATATAAATTAAGGATCGGAACGTAGAAAACGCGAACAGGGTGGAATACCAACTGCACGAACATTATTCACAACTTTCATAATATAATCAAATTAGACCAAATTGTTAATACATATATGATTTAAATTAAATTAAATTAAAATTTTAACAAAAGGAAACGTTAGCAGTTGGATTGTATTGCGTTGTCTGGGGAGAAAGACTTTACTTTGGTGACGTTGCCACCTTTCGATCATTTCAATGCACAAACTATTTTTTCTATTGTTTATTTCATTTTTTTTAATGCTTACTTTACACACTACAAATAAAATTATGCTCAATACCAGATTATTCAATGCACCAGAAATAATGCACACCGTATATTATTCTAATGCACAAGCAATTCGTTTTAAGGCACGATCTATATTTTTTCAATGCACTGTTAAATCGCACTCCTTATGATTTAAATAGTATCGAACGGAAAAAATGTATTAATTTCAATATGTGAATTTATTATGTAAGTTTTTAAATGATCAATTGAAAAAATGTAATATAAAAAAAAATATACATATATATACATATAATAAAAAATTAAAAAAATATAATATAAAAAAATAAATATATAATAAAAAAAGTTTTTAAAACAAGCTTTTTCGGTGTGCTACTTAATTAAAAAAAACACATAAAATAAAATATAATATAAAAAAATATATGTATATATAAAAAAATATATATAATAAAAAAATATACTATATAAAATAAATATATATAAAATAGAAAAAAGTTTATAAAACAAGTTTTTTCGGTGTTATTTAATTTAAAAAAAAATCCAAAAAACATAAAACATAAAATAAAAAGTAATATAAGTAAAATTAATTTAAAAAATAAATAAAATAAAAATAAAAATCTAAAAAACATAAAATAAAATATAATATAAATATATAATAAAAAACAAAATAAAATGTATTAAAAAACATAAAATAAATAATATTAAAATGTGTAAAAGAAAATATTAATAATGTTGTAAGGAATCAATTTAATATCGGCGTGAATGGCGTGAATGATGAAAATTCTGTTCGTAGTGCGGTTACTTTGTTTCATAAGAATATCTTTATAAATGCCTAAATGCCTAAATGTAAACGATAAAGTAAACGTAAACCAATGATGCACAACCCGCGGCCTTAGGGCCGCATGTTTGTACCATTCGCTTATAAGGGGCGTAAAAGCTTGGGGGCGTGCATTTATAAAGTGATGACGTATGTTTAATTGTTTAATAAGGCGTCCTCTTGTTGGTTGCTGCACTTCCTCATAGTGATCTATGCAAACTTCACTGTCATCTTGTTTTTTTGCATAATATGGCTCGAATAACATGGCAAACTCAAGCAAGCACATATTGTTGAAATCATAATTTGTATGCTCTATTAGACGTTTTTCATATCTCTCGAACATGTTATCGCAATAGCCGATTAATTGACCGAGTGTGTTAAATTTAAGAACCTTGTATCTCTGTTCGGATAAGCACACTCACAAGCTGAAACTTGCCTCTCACCCATTATTTTCATGCAGATTTTGAATAACTTATGAGATATGTTAAATTGTTCATTTTGAATCTTCAGAATCGCTTGTGCTATACCCATGTCAAGTTGTGTGGATTCTGATTTTGATATATATTTGGTGATATAATACGCTATTGTCTCATTTGAGCCGCATGGTTGAATGTCCATATTTCCTTCCCAGAGATTTAAAAGAGTGGGATTGTAATTATTAACCCATCGATCTTGTTTACGTCTCTCTAGTAAGTTGACAAATGCTCTCAGGTGTATCAAAGAACTCGCTTGAACATTTGACATATCATGTCTAACCTCAAGCCGATACCTGTGCCGGTACAGTATATATGTCGACCATGATATTTAAACATTTATGTAAATCGCTTATTAAAATTTAAACTTCAGTAATACACATACCGTTTATAATTACCTCATTGTGTTATTATTCATTGTTACTCTCATTCTTATATCCTCCAAAACGTCAGTTACTTTCGATGACCGTAGTTTTAAATTTTCTAACCCATAATTAACAATCTCAATTATTGGCAATTATTGAACGCTGAAATGGATACCTTATATAACTGAAGAGCATTTATTAAATGCATTTATTATGTATACATTTCAATTGATGTGCATTGTAATTTAGATTATTGTCTGTTATATAATATCACTGAAGGTTATTTAATATTTACCTCATTGTGTGATTATTCATTGTTTCTCTCATTCTTCTTATATCCTCCAAAGCGACAGTATTGCAATTAGTCGTTCCCATTAATTTATTTCATTAATCGAAATTGCCACGCAAAGAACTCGCATGAATATTTGACATTTCATGTGTCTAACCTCAAACGGATACCGGTGCCGGTACAGTATATGTATATGTCGACCATGATATTTTGACCATGTCAAAACCGTTTATAATTAAATATTGAGCATTTTGAAGATAACTTAATACTTATGTGTCAACTTCGGTTTTTCAATTAATAGATAAAGCTATGTTCTGAACAGGTAATATAATATGGCGTTCGTCGAAGTAGTCAAAAGGTGTCACCTTTATTAAACTCGAAATTAAACGATTAAATTCCTCCAGCCTTGTGGCAAAGATGATTTAATCCTCCATATAATAATAGCGCTATTCTGTCTGTCTGTCTGTGTGGGGTCACGCTAAAAATTATGCACTGAATTAGATCCTTTGCCAATGTGCGTTAAGGACTATTTCAGCGTTCACATTTTCACGCTAAAAATTATGCACTATTCGAAATTGGAAATTTTTGTTTTTTATTTGAATTTGAATTATAAATATTTTTTTTACATTTGAATTTAAGTAATTTTTATTTTGATTATTATACATATTAGGTGTACCGGAAAAAAATCCATTTTTTTTAAACATAATAAAAATTTATTCATATATATTTACGGGCATATAGTAATTATACAATATAATCGCCATCATTATTTAGGACTGTCTGCCATCTATTAGGCAGCTTTTCGATCCCTTTTTTGTAAAATATGGAAGCTTTGATGCAAAATATGAATTTAAATGGTTTTCTAAATTTTTCACCCTGTTGACTTTTTTTCCCTTAGTGAATGCTCCAAGAACATAAACAAATAAAAATCTGATGGCGCGAGATCTGGTGAACAAGGAAGATGATTTTGAACTTCGAAATTTAATTCGGCAATTTTCCCACGTTAAAAAAAATGTAAAGCATCTAGCATAGTACCTCCTGGGTGATGTGGAAATCTATGCTTTATTAGTTAAATTAATATTAAATTAAAATAAATATTGTAATATCTACAAAATATTCTATAATATTTTATATAATAAATTAAATAAACATTTCACATTTTCAACTATATTCAACGGGTAAATATACTGTCATTATATTGTATTTTAAAAAATTTTCCTCAAATCACGCGTGCGATGTTATAACATCGGGCCTACCGCTCGTATAGTATAATTGCGTATTATTAGTCTGTTTACGAAGGTTTCAAATCGATCGGAGGTGTAGTATTTGAGATCGAGATCGATCTTTTTTTTTTAGAATCACTAACTAAGAAACCTGTGTGTCAGATCAAGCTAATAAAAAGCTTGAATAAAAAGCTTGAAAAAGAAATTATTTTTTTATTGATATGAAACATTGATTAGTTACATTTTTTCTCACACCGAACCGAAAAAAATCGAAAACTCTCAGATTACGCATCACTAATCCAACAGTTTTTTCTTCACGATCTGCCATTATTTAAAAAATTATCACCAGAACGAATTTTCGAGTCAATTTATAACGCAACATAAAATTAAATTGAAAACCACCATTTTAGAGCGTCCACAGGCAGGTACGTGTATAAGATAATATTTAACTATTAGCGTCGCACTCACACTTCATTACATGTTTCCTCGAGTGTAAAATCGTCGACGATAATAAGCAATACGCTCGCTGATAACCCATCATGCAAATTCCCACGAGATGCGAGGTAGTTTCTCAAACCGTCTGAATTAACATAGCCGACGTGAAAAATATGCGCATCGTTTGTGTACGTTTCCGATTCGTAATTTTTCACTCTGCTGATGTCGTATTTGGTTAAATAACGTTTTTAATGCGATTTAATTGAGAATTGAGCTGTTCAGTGCACACAATGACTAATTCCATAAAACAAAATGTTGAGAAAATCGATGAAACAAGGTTCATTGTTTTTTTTAAATTCCTTTATAATATCAATTCAAACAAATATTGTAGAATGCATAAATACAGGTTTAGTGCATTTGAGTTGCATTATTGCAATGATTTACATTAGAGTATGGAATTAATCAAAATGGCCCTGAAATAAATTATTTATTATTCGATGGCCAAAAAATTTTTGTCGTTTTTTGATGTTAATCTTCATTATTCAGGAAAGTTATTTTAAATATAAATAGTTATGGCTATACCAAGTGCTTTAATACTTAAATTCAAGATTTTTCAAAAAGTGGAGTTAATCAGTCTGTGCACTGAACGGCTCAATTATGAAATTGTGTTAAGTGGAAATTTTTTTTTTGAGAGGATTTTCATTTGTCTCGTTCATTTTTTTTTATAATATTAAATCTGATTTTCATTTATATAATATATGAGTAGCCTATTTACAAAGACGGCTTAAGCAACCCTGGATCGGTTTTCATTTTTTGATGGATTTCTTGTTCTACACAAGAAGCCTGATCTGGTGATGTATCGCTTGCTTAACAAAATTGATGAAAACCGTATGAAAACGATGATCAGCTCAAAAAATAAAAATTGCAATAACTTAAAAACTTCAGGAGATACAAAAAATCAGCTGTCGTGAAAAATTTTGTAATATGGCTTAAGCCGTTTTTGTAAACAGGCTACTCATATATACAAACACAAATATAAATATACCACCATGGCATAACAGGTTTCCCCGAATCGCCATAGTGGTAATTGCTACTACATATTGTATTTTGAATGCGCCCTTGGCCATATGTATGCGAAGAGTTCAAAAATTTCGTTCTTCGGATTCGTTTTTGTACCTAGTTTCGAAAATCAGTTAGATATCTACATGTTTGATACATCAATCGAAAGGGATTTAAAATATATGTTTTTAAAAGTATTTGAACATTTTGGACATTGTTTATTTTTAAACAAGAAATACCAAAAAACTGTAGTTTCACTTTGCTTCAGCGAGTTTATTATAACTAATCACGTATTTTAAATTTTTTTAGGTTGATATATAAGTTTTATTTATATTCATGGATTAAATATACTATAAACAAAAAAAATTATATGAATAGTGTATGAATTTCATAGAACAAATCCCAACATTCGATTTGCTCTACTAAATGTGGATAAAAAAATATTTCACGATCAGATGTAGAACTAATGGGTAATGGGGAACTACTCTGGATAATGATGTCTCACATACCCAGATACCCAGATGTATCAAATGAAAAAAAAACATTGTTCAAAAAGTTGGTTAAATGAAAAATGTATTCGATAAAGCTTCATCGTTAAAAACATGTTTCAAATATCTTTGGAAGTTTTCTTTATTTTTTAAAGTGGAATTTATTTAGTACTAACCCGAAATGAAAAGAATTTTAAAAGACCTTTTTGCGACAACGCTAAATATTTTTGTTTTTGATAAAAAATTTTAAATAGCCCCATGAAAAAAGTTTGATTTATCGTACAGCGTATAATATTACTTCTTACTAAGTGAAGTTTTACTTCTGGAGTCTACACAATGAATTAATTCTACGTAATATATTTTAATACCTTTTATTTTATCACATAGTAAAAAAAAACTATTTTTATAAATGCTAAAAACGCGTATAGTCAATTTTTTTATGACAAACGAATCTATTGAACACGATACACGTCGCTTAACTTTAACAAAATAAAATTGTCTTAAATTAAATTGCAAATAAAACGAAACAGATTTATAAAAATTACATCGCAAATTCAACAAAGCGGTATATTTATACATGTAAAACGTTACACGACTAATACACTTCAAGTCGTGCAATTTATTGCATCCAATTTACTGCGTCAAATGTTTTATGGCTCTCAAATATTTTTACGCGACGGCACAAAATAGACAATACATCGTCCGTCCCTCACAATGTACCACCCATCCCTCAGGATACGCATAGACGTATAAATTTTATGAATTCCGTAAAACTTTTCTCATAGCCGAATTCACTTTCTGGAAGAAAATCAACAACCGCTAGTATTATCAAAGTTAGAGTACTTCCTGGAAAAAAAGTCTATTATTTTTTTAAATCATTAACATTCAAATGCATCAATTTAAAATAAAATTGACTCATTATTAAAATAATATATTGATTATAAAAATACATTTTTGAAAATTAACCAATTTATACTGAAATCGATATGATCACAAAATACTACGAACTTCATATGAATGATTAAATTTCAAATTTGTTAAATAAAATATAATATAATATAACTTCTCTACCATATTCTAATTCGTTCATATTATATTATGCAACGCAATCTACTGTGGCTGCAAAATTATGCAAGCTTCCGCCATTTACTCTGTCTACACATAAAGGTATATGATTGGACGATCGTCTATAATTCTATATTGTATATATGGGTTTGATATTTGTTCCTAATATTATTAAAAATCATACTTATGCATAAATATATAGACGGTGCTAATTATTTTGTTTTATAAACTATTGAAAATATGTTTATATTATATATTATATAAGGTTCTCTTATTTTGTGTACATTCTCGTCGAATGTATAATAGATGGTAATCGTAATTGAGGTGTGCGTACTACAGTTTCGTAATCGCAATTTTTCACCGGACATTCGCTAATTCGAAACGACATCGTAAATTACTTTGATGGCGAAGTTATAGTTTTAGGTAAACTGCCGAGCCGTGATTTATATTCGCCCGATTCTGCGGTGATACCCTCTAAACGCTCTTCAACTTTATTATTTATTTATTTCGGAATCGAACACGTTTGGAAATCTCCGAAAACCTCCTTGCGAATCCTCATACAAACAAAAACCGATTAGTTTCCTTTTTCGGAGACAATCCGAGAACTGCTCACTCGAAATTAGGGAATCGGGATCCTGGGATCCTGGCGTTTTCTGGTACCGTGAATCCCGGTGCTGAAACTAGTCTCAATACCGGGATTACGGTGCTGACAGAAATTTATTTAAAAATATTATTTTTAAATAAATCATCAACCTGGTTGTTAGCATGCCCAAATCATCAGATAATAATTCAGGGCCAGATACAGAAACATGTGTAATAAATGACGACATAGAGGAAGTTGAACTAGAAGTTGAACAGTCCTTGCAAGAAAAACTTGATAAAGCAATTACAAAGAATTAAATTCTAACACTATTAAATATAGTCAAAAAAGAGCTTTAAAATTTTGGAATTGATGGTAAGCATGGAGCAAAGCTCGAAAATTGTAAATTGTCGAAAATTGCCCATACCACCCGTTAATGTGGAATCTGAACGTGTTTTTTCAATATGCGGAATAATCGTGACTAAAATAAGATCATCGTTGGACGATGAAACCTTAAGCACTTTAAGTTTACTTCGATCTTATTCAAAAAATAACAATAATAATTAACTTCAGTACTATATATTATAATAAAAATAACAAATACATATTATAAAATCAAAATACCCGAATACTGTGTATTGTATTTTTTTTCGTTTTATTTTGTTATTTATACTTGTGTTTATTATATTATATATTACTATTACTACTATTTTAAGTACATTTGTATTTACGTGTATTTTTTTAAATATAATAAATATAAAAATACTCAATAGAAAAATAAAATTCTCATACATTTAATTTCTCGGGATCGGAAATTTCCAACATCGCAATCCCGTTGCTGAAAAAACCTTCCGGGATTGGATTCTCTACTCGATATTTTAACGTACAAAGTGACGTTCATACAAAGACACCACCAAGTGCCGGTGCATGCTTCGAGGGCCTCGGAAATGGGTCACGACCCATCGATACAGTCCACAAAGGTAGGCTCTGACCCTCTATGGCTGCGGGTAGAATGCTTGGATTTAATGTTGCATTTGTGTCTGCGAAGGCGTTCGAGGCATGACTCCCGAGTAACAAGTCGGGACTGTCTTAGGAATGAGTTTGGAGACAGATACCGTTCAAACATTGCTGGAACAGAGTTATGGTTGATGGGGTGGTTTGTCCACATGTTCGGGTTCTTTGGTTATATAAATGCCCTGGCAGAGATATTAAATAAGTTTGTTCAGTTCGAATTCATGAGTTTGTGTTTATTTGGATCAGTCGGGTTTATTATTTTGGAATATTCGTTTAGTTGTTTGCAGAGGTTTGGATATTTTAGTTTTAACATTTTGTGATAAATACAAAATGTCAATGTCACAATGTCATATCTAATACAGTTGGTCCTCGACTTAAGACCGAGATACGTTCCTGAACCTCGACGGTAGGTCAAATCCGTCGTAACTCGAAGAATAATTTTTTTAATATACGAGTATATATATATATTTATTTTTTTTTTGGTAGTTTTACTTACTTTTATTAATACAATAATTCAAATGAATACATATTTCAATTGAAAAAAAAAATTAAGCATCTACAACTACATCATCCGTACTTTTATTAAGGAATCGAATTATTTTTTCAAAAAGTTTTAATTTTTTTTTAAATTTATTTTTATTGATACAAAAAATCCAATTTATGCATATTTTATTGAAATATATATAATTGTACATCCTCGTCACTTATCACATAAGGACAATTTATTTCTTCATATTCAGTTTGAGATACAGTCGTTTGAGTTTTTTTTTTTAATATGTCTAATTTTGTTTGAACAGTACCCTGTTTTTTTTTTTTTCTCTAAAAATTTCTTGATAGCATGCGAGATTTTCTTGAATCCTGCGGTTCACATTTGAAAATCTTTCACTTTCTGAGTCCTTAAAAACTTAATTTTTCGAACTAGTATGACGTTTCATTTCTTCGAAAACAGAATTTCTCTGTATTCATTTATCACATGCGCTTGAGATTTATCAATAAATTAAAAAAAATAATAAATTAAAAAAATGTATTATTTTTTTTTTCGGTCGTAAGTGCGAACCGTCGTAAGTCGAACCGTCGAAAGTCGAGGACTACCTGTAATACATTTATGAAAAATATTATACAAACGTAATGAAAATGTATTTGATATCGCTGAGTTTACCAACTTATAAAAAGTTGGTAGACTCGGCGTTGCCAAATACATTAGATTAAAATTTTCATTACGTATGTATAATATTTATTAAATATTGACAGATATTTAATTAAAAAATATACCTACTTGTATTTAAACAATCATAAAAAATTAAACCAATAATTTTATTTTATTTAAATTAATGAATTTCAATATTTTTAATTTACGTATTTTACCAATGAAATGTTTTTGAATATGAATGAATTAATATAAATTTTCTCATTTATTTTTATCAAAATTTAATTTTTAAGAACGATTAGTGTATAAAAAAATGCATGTTACTCACGCGCATCGGGAGTAAAACTTCATATCATAAATTTTATTCGGTTTCATACGGAATTGAATAGGTTAAAAAGTAAAAAAAAAAATAAGATATTGAAAATAAGAAACGATAACAATTCAATAAAACAAATTACATATTTACATATGTAAAAAAATATATTAACTATTACAACACAATTCCAAAATTAATTACGTAGTGACAAAACACCCATATAAATTTTCATAGTACTATTTTCCATCGATAATATTCAAAATGACAATTTCTTTAACTCTCAACTCTTATCGACACCCTCACGTAAGTCTCAACCTAAAACAACCGATAATAACAAACAACATTTCTGAATCAGAGCAAGCTAATAAAAGCTTGAAAAATCCAATCGAATTTCCAAAAACGGAAAGACTTCCCCCATAAACAGAAACCACAGGTCGAATAATAGATACAAGCTTCTCGAAAGTTTTGGGGACCACTGTACGAACAAACCGCTAATTGACGAGAGAAGGGGGTCGTTTCTTGTTTAGGCTGTCGATTTTGCGCCCCCGCAAATTGCGGTCACTTTGATTGGGCTTAACTCAACAATGTTTCGTTTGGCGCATTCTGTCGATCGCCGAAATGGTAAATGAACGTTGTATATTTTTTGGAATTTCCCGGGTTTTTTCGGGTCGACGGGTGAAGAATGAGTTGTGGCGCTTGATTTAATGAAAATTTGGTTTGCGGTGTGTGAAATTTTCGGAGAAAATTTGGATCGGGCAATAATCAATTGAATTACTGTTTAATGAATTTTCAAATTATTAGAAAATTTTTGTACAAATATTATTTAATTTTTTATGTTAAAATAAGCGCAACTTGTGTCACTTCCGACGTATGAGATATGTTTACGTTTACGTTCACTATAAAGTTTCACCTAATGATATTTATGAGTTTGTAAAAAAAATTAGGGAAGACTTGAGTGGATGATGGACTTTATGAAATCAAAAAGATGTGTGAAGTATACTGAATGAAAAAATTTCTAATATGTACAAAAATAAATTGAAAAAGATTATAATATGAGAAAAAATTTTTTTTTCAATATGACTACTTATCATTCGTTGTTTTTTTTTTCTTCTTTTTCAATCATAAATTATCAAATATAATATAATCCATATTTTTTTAATGGCTACTGCACTCATTATGAAAAATGACTAAAGAAAATCAAAAAATATTCAGAAAATTATAAAAAATGTAAAAACTTCATACAAAAACAAACCGAATCTAAACAAAAAAAAACTCAAAATTTTCTAGACATAACAATCCAAATTTTTCAATTGACAATACTCCGTTTGCTCAAAATAAAAAAAATCCAAATATCCACGGATCGAAAACGGTCCGTTTCAGCGCACAAAATGGCGTCCCGTGACTGGGCGCATATGAAAAAAGCCGTTATAATACTCGACGCGTGCGTTTGACGTTGCCACTTTATTATTTGATGAAATATTAACGTCCGTGCATTGTCTCCGACGCAACGACGGAACGGTTACAACGGTGCCGTTATTATCGTTAATGTTACGCCTGATTTGTAATGAAAAAGCGGAAATTTTCCGGCGAATCGATGCGAGTTTTCCGCGTGTTTTATTTTTGAGAATTGCACGAGTTATTTTTTTTTTGTGTCGAGGGTTTTCTTGATTTTGCATTTTCGTACGTTTATTTGTGATTTGATAGAAATTTTTAAAAGAAAAGTTAATCAAGTGGTAGATTAAACGTGACCTAGGATAAAATGTTAAATCCGGTTATTAATATTTGCTAGAAAAGTTCGATGCTCTTCTTCTTCTTCGAGTTTCAGACATAAAACTTTTATGGTGAATGTGGTGCATTATATTATAATATATGTATGAAGCTGTAATAAGCATCTTTCAAAGGAGAAACTTTCATGTCTATAGTTGCATACGAGCTACTTTACATCAGAATTATTCGAAAGTCTAGTTATATAGGCCTTGATTTAGGAATTCAAGTAAGTAAAATACCAGTTATTTGGACAAAAAAATCTTCAATATTATTGTTGTGGAAAATCTTTATTTATAACGGTATCCATTGTATAAATATTAATAGAAAGCGGAAGTAATTTATTAATCGAATAAGAATACATTTCTTGCCTTTTTCTCTTCTCAGAAATAATTTTAAGTTATCTTGGAAACATGAAACCGGCCATTTCATTCGAGAACTTTTGAGCCTTTTTATAGAACTTTATAATTATAATAATAATATTTCTATTCTAATTTCTAATTATAATTCTAATGTATTATATATCAACAAAATATTTATAAAAGCACAATTATTAAGTTCTGCTATTTGCTAAATTTTAAAGAACTTTCAATAGAAGTATTATACTTATAATTTTTTTTCTCTTCTCATAAATTATTCAATATTTTTGGAAGTAAAAAAAACCTATACATTTCTTTGGTGAGCTTTACGAAATTTCATGAAAGTAAACACGTACGTATATCAATATACGTACGTGTTTACGTGTTTACGTGTACGTATGTTTTTCAATTGCAATATTGTGTAAAAATCAATTTTTACACAATATTGCAATTGAAAAACATGCCAGTATCACAATAGTTTTTAATTTGTCATTAATTAATTTAATTGACCATTTAATTCACAAATAAAATTTCTATAAAAATTACAAAAATTCACTTCCATCCCAACCTCTACACATCCTCAGACCCACCATATGGTGGGTCTGAGGATGTGACATGTTAATACACTTTCGTCATATGACGAATGTGTATTAACCGCTCGTCTTGTCACCGGACTCTGTTATTGTTGGGGGTGGATTTTATTTATTTCCCGTTCGGCGGCCATCTATCACGCGATCGTATCGATTCGGCTCACCTTAGTGTCAGGATATTCGCAGACGTGATGCTCTCTCCGTGCAGACACGCCGGCGCCGCACTCAACGGGTTTTAACGAGGTGGACATGGCCGATAACAATAATTATAAAGGCGACGGGGTATACGCTCGCGAACGGGTGCGAATGTCTCGTGCGCTATCGTAGTGAATGGCAGAATGTTGCACCGTTGTGTGCTTTTGAGTGTAACTGTTGGGAAAGAAAGGAGTGCTAGGGGTTGAATGTTTCCGGTGTAGAGTTAGTTTGTGTTACGGGGAAGTGGGGAATAGTGATCGGTGGCTTATATATGTTACAGTCAGAGCGTTCATCGTCGGTAATACATACATTATCTAGAGATTGTATAGGCACGCTTAGAGAAAGATACAGGATTCCGCATACACTATCTCTAGAGATAGCATATATTAATGAGAGAATGCATCGAATCGCTGACATCGATTAGACAAATCGCATGACGAGTGATTTGACAGATGAGTTGTTTCGTTATTGACAGTTGGCAACATATAAGACGTCACTGACGTCTAGAAGACGTTCGATATTTCATAATATAGCTGCGAAGAAATACTTATTGTATTAATATTATTATTATGTTTATTTTTTATTATACTCAATTCTCTGTATCTAAATATCTTAATAATAAAAATCACTTTTTTTATTTCGTTACATATTGTGAAAGTAATATATGAGAACTGCATTCTATAATAAAAAGCGTGTATGAGTACTCTATGTGTTGCCAACCGTTTTCTGTTCCCGCAGCGATACTTATCTGTCAAAATTTCTAGTACGTAAAGAAAAAATAAATTAGCGTAAATTGGATAATTTGGGTTTCTCGTATTTCCTAAAATAAAACAAACCTACTATAATTCCCGAATTGCCATTTATTTATTTCGTTAGCAAGTTATCTACGTCGCAATAGATGACTCATACATTATCTAGTTAACATGTTCATTCTTACTCGCATGTATGTTTTCTCTGTTCGATTTAGACAACGTATTCATCTGCGATAGAATGCACGTATTAACGGGCTTGATGCTTTGGCTGTAACATATACATACGTATGTGTTGAATCTAAATCCTGGTGATTTTTTAAGTATTGTTTTCAGCCCTACTTTTTATGTACAAGGCTCTTTTATAATGGGGTAAGAAAGAGGACCGATTCAAGCTACGGCGGTCGATAGAGTCCAAAATTGAAACCATTTTTCGCCTCATCAATGAGATATTTGATGAGAATCTTTTACGTCAAATGATTAAATACCCAATTTGAGACGATCGAGTAAGTGTTAAAAACGAAGTCCTACCCTTACCGTGCCTGAAGTTTGAACCATTATCTACCGATTAATAATCTATGCAATATACTGCTACATCAAGGGTTGTCTAATCCTGGTGATTTAAGCGATTCAAACGACAAATTGGTAATAATACAGTTGTCTGATGCACCGGAAATTTGTCACTTGAATCGTTCGAACGAGATCACACATATAGAAATTCAATCTCAGGCTTCTGAATAAATTTTTAATAGGTATTTGTCATCATTTTGAATTAAAATAGATGTAATCCTTGGAATACTCGATTTTAATATTCGTGAAGAATCCAAGATTACACTTCCCATTTACATGCTACTTTCTGTCATCGGAAGTTTGAATATTTTTATTTATTAATTATACCTACTATGATTAGGGAAAAGTGGTTCTTAAAGAGACTTAAAAATCATCCTTTTTCCAAATAGTTTCGGCCAATTGTCATTTGACTTTGTCAATCGGAATAATCAATCATTAAAATTATTACCCTCCCAAATTAAATGAAATAGATAAATTTTGGTTAGAAACAATATTTCCTAACAATACAGTATAGTGCAGTACAGTATTTGACGGGTCACGGCGCGTTCGTTGCCAAGCTCATTGTGAGCTGCATCTTTTAGGTTGGTTTAGAATAATTACTTAACACCTAAAGCACCTATGGGTTAGGTTTGTTTAGGTTAGGTTAGGTTGGGTTAGAAAAACAAACTTCAGTTCAGCCAAAAACGTAGTGGCAGCAAAAAAATATGTTTTCAGTCGTAGCTGTATAGTGAACGCATTCTAAAGTATAACTTGCATGTTCCAGGAGGCGTACAGACGTTGGGTGTGCAGCTCGCTGTTGCCGCTGTTCTGGGATATCAATGCGTTAAGAGCGTTGTCCGAGCAGCAGCGGGATCAGCGAGGGCAGCGGGCAGGCGGCGGGCATCATCAGCAGCAGCGGCGACGGGACAGCGGCGGGGCGGAGGGCGGGCATTCGGGGCGCCGCGGCCGCGCCGCCGCCCCCAATAACCACTCACCGCCATCGGGGGGCGCCGCCAACCTTTCGCTCGCCGCCGTTGACGACGACGGCTACTACTACGGCGACTACGACGACGGCGAAGGGTGGCCGTGGCCGCTGTACTACGGCGGGGGCGCGTTCGTGGCGCCCGCTGCGCCCCCGGTCGGCTCCAGGGGCGAGGGCGAGCGGGCGGCCGCCGCGCGCCGCAACGCCAGCATCAACAGCAGCAAGAAGCAGCAGTCGCGGCCCGAGCAGAAGATGGTGGAGGCGCGGAAGGGCCTCGACAATCGGTTAGCGGGCAACGGCAGCCGCAGCCGCAGGTCGGGGCCCGGGCCGCCGCTGGACGACGACATGGAGTGCTACCGCGTCAAGCCATGCCTGTCCGTGTGCCAGGCCGTCGAGCAGGCGTGCCCTTACTTCCTGCCGGCGGACAGGGTGTCGTCTGACAAGACGTCGTCCGACAAGACGTCGTCCAACAAGACGTCGTCCGACAAGCCGCAGTCCTACCCGACGCAGTATGCCGGCGAGCCCACGTTCCTGTGCCTAGGTGATCTATGCACTTTTTCTATTATATAATATTGCGATTTTTTTCCCGAGAGGAGGAATTATCCTCACTGGGAAGGTGCCCACTAAAAAATCTCCTCTATCCACCGAGTCACCCTACCCCACACCCAGGAACTACCGATCAGCAACAACGTCTAGACCAGGCTTGTCCAAAATTTCAGTATGCGGGGGCCACTTGCAAATTTCAAATCTCAAAATTTCAATTATTGTAAATTCAAAACGTAATAAGTATTAAAATATTGATAAAGTTATTTATTTCCATTATAAAACTATTTCGATGAGTACTCGTACATTTCGGAATAAATTCTGTTTGTTATGTTTGTTTTTGTTTGAAACGTGGGGGCCACTTTGGCACCGTGGTGGCCCTTTGGACAAGCCTGGTACCTAGACTCTAGATCAGTGGTCGGCAACCTACTTCCCGCGGGTAATTGAATTACCCACTACGACATTTGTAATTACCCACCAAGAAAATATGATGATATTTTGTTTTTTTTTTTTAATAGGACGGACATGTTGTGTGCACTAATCGTTCGGAAAATTTAACTGCTCGATCTTACAATATTGAGCGACATTATTCACCTAAACATAGCACTTTACTAACAAGTAAATGTAAGCAAATGGTGTCGGCAGAAAAAAATAATTTATTATAATGTGCAAAGAGGGTCTATCTATAAATTTTGAAAACTTTCTGAAAAAATTCAAAATCAAGATAGCCACTAATAAAAATATTTTTTACATATGTTTGTTTTATAAAATAAATTTATATTTACAAAAGAAAAAATTTAAACGTGCATTAAATAAAATAAATTTGCTTTAAACCTGAGCGTTGAATAAAATAAGTGTGCATTAAAAAAAATAATGTGTTCATTTTGCACGAGCATTAAAATGTGTGCAATAGAGAAAATATTTGTACCTCAAAACGAACAAACGTGCATTAAAACAGAATGAAATACCAACCGTACGGCCATTATTCACAACTTTCATAATATAGGGTGTCTCAAAATAGACGACAGAAGTAATTTTGATAGAAAGCATAGATTTTTAATTAAAAATTGTAATTTTTTTATTGATTCAAACAGTATACAGTATAGGGCTACGTGTGGAATAGCATATCAGGTAAATGGCTTTACTGGCATATACGCATTTTTTCGTTGAAATTTTCCACGACTTTCTCGCGTAAATGTAGCTGAATTTCATTGGCAACTAATTATTTGGTTAGTATTTAATTTGATTTTTGGTCATTAAATATTAAAGAAATGGTCAGTAACAAATACATAAAATGGTCAGTAAAAAATAATAAACGGTCAGTAAAAAAATATGAATGGTCAGTAAATAATTAATGATTGGTCCGTAACTTTTTATGAAATGGTCAGTAGATATCCATAAACGGTCAGTAATTAAAAGTGGTAAAACCATTTGGTTAATTTTGTGACTTTCCTTGAAAGGATGTTACTGAGCAAGCGAACGCATATACGTATAATAGTTTCAACTTTTACTCATAGCGATTATACACCAATACATTCACAAGTTTTGTGTAATCGGGTGCACTCATGTCAGAAAATAATTCTTAAATAGTGTGGTAAATGTGATATTTTTTTAAATAAATAAAAATAAAAAAGTTATATAAATCAATTTTTTTATTGAAAAAAATATAAACAAAAAGTTATCAATAAAAAAATTACATATTAACCAACAAGAAATGCTCTAGTTGATAGCTTTGGCCTACCCCTTTGTCTTTTCTTTCCGAGGGGTATCGCCTTTGCTGCATGAGCTTGTGAGCTTGCTTCGTGTGAGCTTGCTTCCTGTGAGCTTGCTTCGTGTGCGTTAGCTTCCCCCAACCATATTTTATCGTAAAATTAAAAAAAAATGCAAATCGACGACGCTCGTGAATAACTGTGTTTCGGCCAAAGTGGCCCTCGCATACCAAAATGGTGGACAAACCTGCGTTATAGTATACGTACACAGTATATTTTCAGTACCAAAATACTATTTTTTGTTAACCGAATTTTACATTAAGCAATTCCACTATAGTATCATCATTAGTATTATTATTTACGTGTGAAATCATTTATGCGTGTGCTAGTGTTATTTGAAACATTATAAAATTTAAACATAGTGTAGTTGCGCTTTACAATTTCGCTGCAAATCGGCGACAGTTAGCTTGCGATTCGTATACGATGAGTGAATCACTATGCACCTCTGTCAAATACTAAAGTTTTAAATTAACCTACTTCCAATCGTTACATCGATCTTAAATTTTGCAAATCACAACATCACAACTAGCAATTACATTTGAGATTGTAGTCTTGGTTGTAATAGAAAAAAATAGTAACAGGCCGATCAAAAAATTTGACAGATCAATGCAATGACAGCCCACATCTTTCTCGCGAAGTATGATTTTCATCATGGAAACTAATTTAATACATGTGGATAATATTTTTTTATAGTTGAAGACACCTGATTTTTCATAAAATATTTTGATTTTTGTTGACGACACCTGATTAGGTTAGGTTAATATTAAAATAGTGTTATCTGCTGTTAAATATCTTAATTTAAGAAATCACTCCATTTCATAGTCCTGATCATGAATTTGTCTCTTACGACCATCCTTGATAAAACTTACGCGCTGTCATACTAAAACTGACAATTTTTTTGAAATGACTGACCATTTAAATTAAATACCAACCGTTTTGAATAAATTATTAACCGTTTAAATAGATTATTGACCATTTAATTTAATAACTGACCACATTCATACTGACCCAGTGGATACTGACCGTTTATAATACGTACTGACCATTTATTTAATTTACTGACCAAATCTTGAATTAGATACTGACCCATTAAATACAGGCCAATTTCATTGATATAGCGCTGAATTTCCTCATTCAAGGTGTAGGGGGGTCGTGAGCTTGTTGGCATAAACCTTAGACTTCAAAAACTCCCTAGAGAAATTTAAGAAACTCCCTAAAGAAAAGAAAATAAAATTGCTTCTTAGGAACCGTGAAAAAAGTGTTAATTATCGGTAAAAATTATATTTTAAATTAATAATAATTAAAAAATAAAGTTTTTATTTAAAATATTATATATTACTTTCGGGATAGCCTAATATTTTGAAGTAATTGTGAAAGGGGATGCATAATATCTCACAGAGTTACTAAAGTTTTTCTTCTTCTAATCAATTGTTGAGGTGTTACTCGCATACCTGTCGAGACCATATTGATAATAAGTGAGTCCTGTGATATATGCTGCTTAACTTAAAATAAAAGCTACAATCTATTGCTTTGATATTTTTATCAATAATACGAGAGAATTGTCTAAATACTTGATCCGTTTAATTTCGTAATAGTTTGAATGAAGTTGATTTTTTTTAATAATATTAACGTATTTTTGAGAACTAAATACATATATCTGCTAAAAGCTTGCCACTAAATACACGAATTCATACTGACGTAATTTGGTAATAACCGTCAACGTGTGATGTTAGTATAGATATGTTTTATGACATTCACAATCAGATGAGTAAAACAAAACTGCGTAATTTTATTCTACTATCAGTAGATAGAATAGGGCTATTTTCAAAATTTTAAATATCTACAAGGATGAATATGATAGTCTTGAGAATCTGACCATTATTTTAGCATTTTATATTAAGTTAATAACTGTAAGTTTCTTGAATAGTGATTTTATTTTGAGGTAAATTAAAAAAAATATCGTTTCGCAAACATCTAATAGTCAGCTTTCAAAGTGATGGGTATTATTTTCATTTTTGCAAATATAGGAATAATTTCAAATTAACATACAATCATATATAAATAACTTACAACATTGATACTTATACCACATAAAGTAGGTCTAAATAAGTATATTATTGCATTAATTACTTTTTTATAAGTCATTTCGTTTATGAATTGAAATCATTTTCGAGAATTTTTTGAACTCCCTACGTTCATACCTTTACGAACGGCGTACAATTAATGACATCTTTTTAAGCTGAAATATCTTCAAAACAGTTACCCTTACGAATAAAAATTATTTTATCTTTTCTATAGGAATTTCTTTAAGCTACAAACTTGTAATAAACAATATTTCTGTAAATATATCAGTCAACGAGATATTTACAAAAGACCGTTTTCGGCGACCTTTGACCTCCTATAAAAAATTTGACAAGCCTTTGATTTTTATAGACTTTTTATATTTTTGTTTAAAACCATAATATCAAGCATATTTCGAAAAAAATAGCTCGTCTATATTGACTGGGCTATTGTTTATTGCCTATTGAACGCATATTAGCGTTTAGCGAAATTCGACAGACGCTATTATGTGCAACACACGTTAATCTCTAATCACCGAGCATGTAGTGACATTTACCGATCTCATGAAGCCAGATATTGTATTACGTATCTCACATGGCTCTAAAAGCCTTTCAGCTTAATAATATGCCCGCAAAATATAACAAAAATCCATAATAATATTTTCAGGAGTTATTCTGAAATTTTCGCACTAGATTTGATTTTTAATAAAGCAATCTGCTCATCGATAATTTTTTTTTCATCGATGCCTTTGAATGAGGCACTAGGGTTTATATGCTTGGCATCTGCATAGACTACGGTTCCATAAATCGCACTGATTACTTCCTCTGCTTATGCAATTTTATAGAGATGTAGTGAAATCTTCCGTGGAAATCCATATTTCGTAAATTACAGAAGCCATATAGGTTTCTTTATAACCAACTGCAATATTATATCACAGATACTCTTAAGTATTATACTTACAAGCATATTATATAGTAGCCCTAGCCCTTGTTTTTAAAAGTTGTGCCAGTCCATTTTTGAAAAAAAAAATTAATTTATGTTTATTTTGGTTAGATCTAACCAAAATGAACATTAACTCATTTTTTTTTATGTACTTATACCACTTAAAAAAAACGACTCGTATAAATATCAAATACTAATTTTAGTAAATAAAATTTTAAATATTTATTCAATAAATATTATATATAATTATCACCAAATACATTCCATCAATGTAAATTTTTAATTAACGACCTTATGATATCTGAATGCAATTATTTTTCCACAGTAAACAATAAAAAAGTACTTTCAGTACAGTAAAAGTACGCAGTGTCGAACAAAGCAACTCACTTGTTCTGTTTGTCGCAACACACAAAACACACACATGTTACATGAATGTGCAGCAATTGAGCCTCGGCTGTGTGGTTTTGTGTTAGTGGGATGCCAGCAGGGGCGGCGCGCCAGCAAATTAGTATCATTAGTACCCGCTGTGAGAGGAAAAGCTCACAGGCTTCACTAACGTAATCTTGTGTTCATCCAGGTCGATGCTGTGCATGTGTCCTGCAATAATATGAACGTCTGGTTTCATAAATGGCTCTGATTTACATGAGTTTTATGTATTTTTTTGAAAATATAGAAACATGAATGTCATAGACCAATTGAATCAAATCATTTATCTGCAAATAGTTCTTTTGAATACAAAATGAATTCAATGAAAACGATCTATGAAATAATTTTATTATACTTACTAATCAGATTCTATATAAGAATATATTTGAAAAAATAATTCCAATATTGATAACGATAAGAACCCACCATCCCGCCTGTTACATGCACCCCACTCTATGCCGGCTTCCTGAGCCGGCTTACAAGCTGGGTACCAGCAACACTAGGCGAAACTACGGGCGCCACATTTACATTTACTAGGAACTCTACATTTAATTTAACTAAGCAATCGCGAAGGTCCTGCTTTCCGGGGGGCATACGGAATGCCAGGCGAGGAAAATTTAACGAAATATGTCTTTCCGCGAACTAACCCTCTTGGCGAAGGTGCAGAATGCACGAAAGGCGAATTTCGAGGAAACGAGATCTACATATATTGGAAGTTGGCAAACGGTCAGGAAACCCGGAAAACCAGTCCTTTCTTTCATTTTCTGCCAGAGAACAGGACCACAGGATATGATCCGGGTCCTGAATTTCTCCGCAGGCACAGTGAGGGTCATTTCGCAAACCAAAATACGTGAGCTTGGCAGCGAACGCGCCGTGACCCGTCAAATATTGCGAGACAAAGTGATCGGGCACGACCCACGTGTAACTCAGACGCCGCCTGATATCCGGAAAGAAAGAGTAAGTGTGCCGACCAGTCACAGCCACATCCCATCTCTCCTGCTAGAGGTCTAGGCTTTATCAAATGCGCGTTTTTTAAATTCTTCGAGGGTTTCGTTCCAATATTGATAATGTAATATTTCCACTTTTGCAATAAGTAGATCAATTAAATTAAATTATTATACAAAACTAAACTCATCTAATTAGATATTTGAAATAATCAGTGTATACACATTGATAATATTTGTTTTGCCTTGAATGCTTCAGATCCGAACATTGAGGAAGTGGGTGTCCAGCGCAACAACTCCAACTATGGTTCACAAGAGTGTTGTTATTTTTATTGTAACAACACCGAGGGATTTTGTTTCAATTGTACGAAAAGTGAATTCGAAGAAGACAACCAGTCGCTGGCCCCGTCGTGCAAATCGAACACCTTGCAGTCTTCGTCGGCCTCCGTTGCTTCGCCTGCCTCCGTCATCATCCTGTTCATCGCCTCACTACCAATACTGAACAGTGCGTACAATAAAATAATAGTGTTACACATGCAATTGAACTTGAATTATCTAACAATACCAGTGGACGCTTTGACTTTCGATACTGTTTATTATTGTATTAAAAAAATTATGAAAATTATTCCATGTACAAGGTTATAGTTATACGTTTCGCAAAGGTGGAGGATTGGGGGCGCGCCACCCTCCGACCTCCCCCTTCAGCGTTGGCAAATCGGCCCGCACACTGAACTGCGTACACTCCCGACGCTGTCAACTCGCATAGTCCCACCCATTTTGCTTTACATTTGTCTCAACATTCGAAGAGCAATGCAATAATAATAATGCATTTTATATTTTATAATGTCGAACGGGGAAAGAGTTTTGTAAAAACTATTAGCATTTGAATTTGTACGACAACACTTGTTTTGTATTTTTGGATAAATCATTTGCACGGTGTGTTTTCACAAATTACAATGGATTCAATTGTATTTGCCTTCGAGTATGATTTGGTTTTTTTATTTATACAATTGAATGAAAGTGTCATAAGCTGCCTCTTAAGAGTTTGATTGCTGCTCTCAAATGATGTTCGTTTTGATTACTTATAAAATTAGTTGAACTTAAATTTTTATATGTAAACCTTAAAGATTCAACGTTTGTAATCTGGCCTTAAAAATTTTAATATTCGGATAATGTTGTTACTCGTTGAATCTAGATTTGTTGTGTGAAAATAATATACGTTCATCAATCATTCAATGTGATTAGGCTTAATATGGAATGGATAATTTTTATCAATGTAATTATTGAATCTGCTCGTTTTATTGTTAAATAAAAATAAAACATATTTTAACTGATAAGTGACTACTTCAATAAAAAAAATTAATATGAATGTGTAATGACGTTAAGTTTTCTCATGCGCAAATTTAATTAATCGACGTTTTGTTTTTTGTTTTTATTTTGATATATTCATGAAACAGAAGAAGCTTTAAGATTTTGATATAGTAGTTGACAGCTTGGGAGAAATTTTTTTAATGTGAAAATTCATTCTTTTTTATTATAACCAATAAAATGAGATGTAAATGAAATGGAACAGAATGAATGTGTCGACTTTAAATAGTCAATTTATTTGTCAAATATTTTTTTTTTACACCGAATCAAGAGAATTTATGAATTAGGTAATATGGATATTCTTGAACAGATTTCACTTTAAAATTATTCCATTTGTTTTGTAATATGGTTTGTTTTTATTTACTTTTTTAATACAAATAGATTGGAACATTAACTATAATTTTTTTGTGAAACAGGTTGCAATTATGTATAAAAAATTGGAAGATATTTTTAATAATATTTCCCATGTTTTTCTACATGTTGATATAATGAACAATGTGAATTTGAACATGCCTGCCTAACTATTATAAATTATAAATAATCAATATTTCAACCAATTGCCCAGTGTATTCATGATTTTTGTGTGTTAATTTTGTATAATTAATTTTTTATGACATCAATCTCGGTTCACAACAGAAATACTGTGATACCTAAACTATTTTTAGTAAATCGATTAATGATTATTAATTGTGATATATTAATAAAAATCAATTATTCACTTAATTCATTAAAAAATAAATAGATTATATATCATGATCATCGAGTTTGATGAACAATCTATTCAATATCAATAGCAAATTATCAATTTCGATAGCAAAATATGAAACATTTAAATGTTCTTTCATTCTTAGAAGCATTTATAATAATAACAATTGTTTTTTACTTATTTGATTTTCTGTGTGTTGATTATCAAACTCGATGACATTTAATGTAATATTTATCAAAGGAATTTACTATGTCCGATTAATAAAAATCTATCGAGGGTTATTGAAATTGAGAGAATATATTGTTGAATGCGGTTGAATTACATTTATAAATTCATACATCATGGTATATCTGTAAGATATGATCTTATACAAACGTATATATTTATACGTCATTATATACGTGTGTATAAATCTGCTTATAGTTGTTAAAATTTATAATTAATATTTAAAAAAGACACAGCCGACGTGTTTGATTATGATTTTTCATATATTAAAAAAAAGAAAGCAGATTTGAACATATTGTTGCGCAAGCGTTTATGAAATATTTAAAAAATAAAAAGGAAAATGATTAACACAAAAAAATATTTGTCATACAAATGAATTGATTTTTTAATACAATATATATGTATATGTATACATATATACCTTTGTAACTATTGATTAATTATAAAGAAAAGAAAAATTGTTATAATAAGTGTGGTTGAATTATGATATTTATAGAATTTAAAAGGAGATTATTGTAGTTGTTTTAAATAAATGGTATAGTAGTTACTTAAAAATACCGTCTTATGAAGATATATTATGCCAGAAGAGAGTGGAATGATTAGAAAAAAAATAACTACGTGACACTTTTATCCTGTGGTGTGCAGAGATTGTCTGTTGTAATACAACCATTCGAATTTCTCTCACTAACGTAAACAATAAGTTTTCTATTTACCCAATATCAACTAAATAAAAAATCATTCAATTTTTTACTAATGATTATACTTTAAACATATATATATATATATATATATATGGATATAATTATATATCAAACAAACAAACAAATATATATATATATATATATATTATATATATATATATATATATATATATATATATATATATATATATATATATATATATATATATATATATATATATATATATATATATATATATATATATATATATATATATATATATATATATATATATATATATATATATATATATATATATATATATATATATATATATATATATATATATATATATATATTTGTTTGTTTGTTTGTTTGTTTAAAACGAATATTGTTTACTCATTTCTTATCAATTTATGTATGTGCATAGATCTTAAATTAATTTTCTTTACCAAACAACCATCAAAGATTGTTAGATAGTTTTAGTTTTTCCTTTTTGTAACATTTTTCAATTACAAATTTCAACATTGTAATATTTATCATCTTACAACAAAATATAGAATGCTTTCAAATATTTTCCAATCTATTATTTATTTTTTGTTTTAAATGCTGTTTTAATTTTAATCCAAACGCTCACAATCGATGAGTAAGCATTGTTCACCATTCAATTCGCCAAATTTCATTCATTTAGACAAGATTTGGAAAAAAATCCCAAAAGATAACATATTGTATAAAGATTTTCAAAATTCTCTCATTAATCCCCATTTATATGAAATTGTTAGAGATCTCCCGAACATTGATATAACTATGCTTGAAATACTAACTGTGCAATACAAGTTTCTTTTTCTTAATCAGTAGTTCAGTTTTGGAATCTTGGTATTCTAGCATTGTAGACAATTGTCTCAAAGCATTTCATCAAATCTAACTGTTTGCATTTTCACCGCCTTTAAAATCTCCCATGTTAATAGACCACAATGCAATAATGAAAAAAATAAAAAATAAATGCTGGAGACACAAATGTGAAAATGCTTTGAGATATGAGTAAATCATATTATAGACTGTCAGTGATGAAGTAACACCATATTTCAAGCTTTTTATTATTAAGAATATTTGTAATCAATACAAACATTGTTTTTCTCATTTTTTTGGTTTTCAATCATCGAACTAGTTGCTCGGAAAATTTACCCACATAAGTAGACATCTTTCATTATCTGTGTGTTGTCTTTCCTATTGCAAAAAAATAACATTACAGGTATATCATTGATAATTCAAAAAAAGTATATAAATATAATATATTAGTGAAGAGAAATTATACATTAAAGTTGTTCATGTGTATGAAATAAACAATACGAGTAAATAGATATGTATATACATGATATATGTACATAAATATATACACAAATGTGTGTTGGATATGTTTGTGTATATGTTTATGTATGAAAATAAATTATTAATTAAAAAAAGTTGAGGACCTTAACTTCGTTGTATGAACGTAAAGGCCCACGACTGTCTTTTAGCCGCACAATGTATGTATAAATTAAATTAATGAATAGTTGTAAATGTACATTTTATTGAAAAAAATATGTATCAATTTTCCTTTTTTTCAAATGAAACATTTCAAATCTGAAATGTGCTGAAAATTATTATTTTTCAATTAACATTTGTCATTAAAAAAAAATTAAATGTTTATTTTGAACCACAAATTAGAAATTTATATAAAATTCTTATTTTGAATATTTTGAAGAGGAATTATATTTTTCATTGATTATTTCACAAATTGGCAAGTATAAATCTTGGAAAGCCACATATCAAAGATACAAATGTTTTTTAACATGAATACCATCAGAACTATGTTTATCACTCACTCATATTTATGTAGGAAATACGCACTCCAAAGATACACACTCTTTGACCAGCAAATACAATCAGTAAGTAATGTCTATTGGACGTTTTAGTTATTTGTAGTGTTAGAAATTATATTTCAACTCCCAATTCCAAACTTTTATTTCCTAAGAACCAATTCCAATTTTTTTTTCAGCATCCAAATTCAATTCTCTCCCCACTTTCCTGCAGATTGATTTTGTTATCATTAATAAGTTGTTCAGAGTTTGAAAAAAATCATAATTTACTCATTAAATTTTATTTTATTTGTGGCTTTCCTGAATAGTCAAAAAAAAAACAGGAAGCTACTGGCAAATAGACATTGAATACTTTTTGTATATATTGTCCTAGCGTAAGCATCCACGCAGGGTGTATTACCTTCTGTATACTTTCAGTAAATAATTATAACATATGTGTATTTGGTGTGTTACCTGCCTTAATTAAAGAAAACTTCAAAATATTGATAGCACATTTCAATATTTGATATGCTTCATTTTTAACAAGTTGTTTTATTTGCTGAAAATTCCGATTTAATTCCGATCGACTGTAAGTTTTTTAAATTAAAAAAAATTAAATATGTGAATTGCGAGATAGTGAAGGTTAAACAAAATTTATTTCTATTTTGATTGTATAATTAAGCTCCATAGAAAATATTTTCATGGTACCATTTCATTTGAAAAAATAAAGAATAATAACATAAAAATTGATTGAGGTACTTGTATGTATGTGTTGTAATGTTATAAAAAAATTATTAACCAAAAAACAAATAGTGAAAAAAATGGCAGCGAGTAATCTTATAAGTTCAAAAAAAATTAGTTTTAAGAAGGCTAATAACCTTTAACATTAATTAAATAGCGAGCCTTGCCTTACAATAATGCAATATTAGTGTAAAAAGTTTGATAAAATTTGTAAATTATTGTATACAACACGAATGAATTGATCAGTATATTATAGCATGACTGCCGTTAACTTTTATAGTCTGGCAAAATATACAAAATTTTCAAACTCGAATACATTCAAATTTATGAAATTACAGCTTTTTTATTGTGTTGGTCGATATTTTTGCACTTGTTAAAAGTATCACTAGTTGTTTTATTAAGAATTCACTCACTACTCGATCTTACATATTATTATATACATGGTTAATAAAAAACTGACAGTCATCGTGAAATTGAACGGACCGACACATTGTACTTTATCGCTTCTTTAAACTACGTTCTATTCATGTAACTATGTAATTTAGCTGTGTATTTTTTCGTTTATCGTTTTTCGTTTCGATTTAGATGGAATCTATAAAACTACAAATACATTAACACCAAATATTTCAAAAATTCTAATTATCAAGACGCTTATGCAGAATGCAAAAATGGACAAAAAAAAGAAAACTTTTACTATCTCAAAGAACACTATATACATATATACATATATACACATATATATATGTATATATGTGTATATATATATATATATATGTATGTATATATATATATATGTATATATATATGTATATATATATATATATATATAATATATTTCAATAGCAAATATTTTTTTAGCTTCTGATACATTTTGATATAACTTTTTTTTTTTCTATATATATGGATTGTATATTTTAGATGGATTAATTATTTGTAGAAAATTTTTAGTATATGAAACAAATATTTTCGTTTAGAAATTACTGAATTTGATATTTTGTTTTTCAACGTGAAACGAACGACTAATTACCTTTTCACTTTATAATACTATTACAAACACTGAAAGAAATAAAAAATACGACAACATAAAATTATCGAAATTGCACAAATTTTATAAATATATGAAATAAATACGTTTGTATTTAATAATCAAAAATTTTTAGCAATATAGGATGTATTTATACTTTTGCCAAATATCGTTTAATTACAATCAATTTGCCTTTCTCTACACTGAAAATAATTTTTCTTGTACAATCTCAATTATGTGCCAGTGAATGACTAAATAAGTTTTATGCAAGTTAAAAAGAATTTAATCTACATACATTTGGTGTGAGCATATTTTTACTTTCATCCATATCTTATCTAGGCGAAGATTTTTTTTAACAAATAATGTATAAATTTATTTATCATTGTCACATAATTCATATTTGTCTTGTTTTTGTATAAAATAGATTGATTAATAAAAAAGAAATTAAATTACTAATCAAACATCTGCTGATAACCTGTTCATTGAAATTGGTATATTTCCAAATGTTATTAGATACCACAGAGTAGACTTAATTGAAAGATGTGTTCTATTATTTTGTATTGTACCCCTAATTTAGACACATTGTTTTTGTGAACAAAATATTTTTTATAATGTTGATCCAAATATCACACCATAACTTTATAAAGAACGATATTCAATAATGAAGTAATTGGTATTTGTGATACTAATTAAATAAGCAAAAAATATTTATAGTATGAATCGACCATTTTGTTTCAGTTGTTTAACAAATATGGATTGGTTTGATTTGAGTTAATTTGCTTTTTCGTATTTTTTTGTAAATTGCAGTACATATTTATGAATGGAAAATATGAATATGTTGAAATTTTTCCCTTTGTAAAAAAGATTTTAGGACAAAATGAAAAATAACGTCATATGATTAAAAAAAATGTAATTAATGAAGTCATAAAAGAAGAATGTAGATAATATTATGGAATAACTTGAGAAAAAACGGTTAAATAAATATGAAAAAGTTTTACCAATTGTTTCTTGTATAGACTAGTAATGAAAATTACTGAAATTTTTCAAAATAGTATATTTCTTAAAATGGATACATTTAAAAATAATAAAAAAAATCACATTTTCTTTTCACTGAAATGTTTATTTTAAGCTACTTTTTTACATATCACTAATTTTAGAAATGATATTTGAAATTAATTTTTTGAGCTTTATCTTTCAAATCTAACATTTTATAGAATATAATAAAAACACTTTTCTATTTAACTAGGAAAGTCCAATCAATATACTATTTAAGCAACAATAATCTTATCACCATTCTTTGTAAATTTTCCATTTCTATAAAAAATATTAACTTTCAAACAATTTTCGTTATCGCTATACACATCAATATAAAAGAAATACATACTCAAATACAAAATATAATAACATTCTCAACTAGATTTTTATCAGAATAAATTGACAATTGTTTTCAATAAAAAAAAGAAGTTTACAATTTCTTATTCTAAATATCGAAACATATGTGAAACCTGTTCATCATATTCTTCAATATGGGCTGAATCAACATCATATTCTTCAATAATATGATATTTTTGACATCGATTCCACAAAAATAGTATTCATAGTTTATGTATGACTAATGAAAAAATAGCGATCTGTAAAAAAGTGACTTAAAATGATCTTCTTAAATTTACAATGCGAACTTTTTGAAAATAAACATGCAAAATGCAGAAATCAAAGCCGCAATAGGAACGGTTACCACCCAAGCAAAGATTATGTTTCTGAAACAAAAATAATGCTTTGAATCCAAAAATTGAATATAATAATTTGTTTGAAACTCATATAACATACCTGAATATTTTCCAATCGACTCCATCTGATTTTCCTTTTGAATATCCAACACAAACGACAGAACCTACTTTACAATGAGTAGTTGATATTGGTATACCGACTTTGGAAGCTAGAAGCACAGTTAGAGCAGCTCCTATTTCGATAGTAAACCCTCTGGAACGTAAAATTTCCATGTTATTTATATTTATTACAATATGTAAATAAATATACAAACTTACGTTGAAGGAGTTATCTCTGTAAGATCTTCTCCAACAGTTTGTATCACACGGCGACCCCATAACCATAACCCAACTGATATTCCGACTCCACCATATAATAATAAGAGCAACGGAGTTTCAGACGACTGTTGAGAATTACCTTCTACATACAACAGCCAAAGTCCGACAACGGGACCAATAGCATTACTATTGAAAAAAAAAAGTTAATCATAATGAAATCAAATTGTAAAATTTATATTCGTATAACCAACCTGACATCATTTCCACCGTGAGCAAAACTTCCAAATGTAGCTGTCAATACTTGAAGGAATGAAAATAAATGACCAATTCCACTACGCATCTCTTCTTCAGCTCCATGTATGCCTATTCTTTTCCGTCTTGCAGATTTTTTTTCCCCTTTGCTTTTTTGTTTTAATTTTTCCGATGTTATAAGTGGAACAGCACTTGAGTTGGGTGTCAGTGATGGATTAAGATCGGCTAAGCTGACACCGCTTGGTACACTTTGTAATTTTGCAATTGATTTTGCTATAGCTATGCTGCCAGTAGACATTCTGTGACCCAATAAACGGTGGTCTTTATGATGTTTATTTCCGTTGGTATCAGTAGGAGGCTGCACAGATATAGTGACTTTACATTCTTGTGTTGAATTATCATTATCGGTTGTAATTTTGGGGGGTTGAAACATTGATTTTAAGTGGCTTGGAGGTTCTGGTTTGTGATTTTCGTGTATTCCATCACTGAAATTTTTCAAATAGCCACTTCTGTTTGAGTCATAACTGTTTGCTAATTCGCAAGGATTTGAATCGACACTTTTGGAAAAACTCACAGTGTCATCTATGTACCTCAGGCTGGTGACAGTAAGATCTACATTATTCAAACAATTGACATTGTAATCGATCAATTCTTTGTTCAAAAGCCCACCTTTAGGAGGGCTGACACTAGTTGATAGAACACTGTTGCAGTCTTCGACTGAGGCTAACATTGCTCTGTTTATTGGCATGGGTCTACCATTTGATGGGTGTATTTTAGGTTTTTGGCTGTCAATATCACCGAGGTTTGGATCACTAGCTGTATGAGGATTGAAATTTTCAGTTGATTCTGATACGGTTGCAAGTGTACGAGTATTCCACTCGTTGGTTAATGGAAGAGTTTTAGATAAGGGATTTGCTTCAATATTTTCATCTATAGGATGTGATGGTGAATTCACGGGTGAAATATCTAAAAATTAAAATTGAAAAACAATTAAAGCTACAATAAATCCAACATATATTTGTTGACCCATTGAGCCGGAATGACAAGTTTAACTCATCATGCGTAAACTGGGCCAATAGTAGAAATGATGAGTCAGACTCATCATAATTTTTTTTCAACTTTATTCACATATTGGAATGCTCTCGATTATCCAGGTATAGATTATTGGGTTTGCGAATTATTTGTGCTTGAAAAATAATAGCACTATCTTCAGGTTCGGTGATTATCATTATCTGGAATATTCTCTGTATAGAGAACCTTTTCAATAATATCGCTATCTGGAAGAATAGTCTCACAGAATATTTCTCTCAAAGGAATATCCTTCCCAAAGATTTATCCCTCTGTAGTTTGAAAAAATATATAGATGTCCTCCTATTTAAAAAATACAAGTATATACATTGTAAATATTGGTCCTATTTATTTGAAAAAATATACATGTCTCTCTAACATAAAATATTTATTAAAATAAAAAAAAATGCTTAGAATTTAAGTACTTACCTATAATTATGAATGAAATTTAGATTTTACGAAAATTAGATACTCGTGATAATTTTATCTTCAAAAGTATATTGATTTGTTTCAGATGTCAATCATATGCTTGAAGTTGTATAACATTTTCAACCACATAACATGGTTTAATAACCATCTCAGGCTTAACCATAGGGTGACATCTATATATTTTTTCAAATTACGTTGGGGAATATTCTTTTGAGAGGGATATGCTTTTGAGAGAAATATTCTGTGAGAAATATTTTCGTGATATCGTTCTTCCAGATAGTGATATTCGTGAGAAGGTTCTATATGTGGGGGATTTTCTAGATAGTGATAATCATTGAATCTATCTTCGGATTCATCCACATACCCAAAAACAACACCGTTTTCCAAAAACTATCCTTTAAATAACCCCCAAAACCACCCTAAAACTACCCCCACCCACAAAACCATCTCCAAATAATTCATTCCCACATATACATACATATATAATGAGCCATAAAAAGTAATAATAAAATAAGAAATAAGAGAATATTGGTGCAATAGTTAAAAAAAATACTACACTTAAGTCATGACTTTGATTGTGAGAAAAAAAATAATGGCACAGCTGGTTAAAGTAAAAATATATACCATGTGAACCCATAGTGAAATTCGGTCGACTGTTCAAATTGTTATCGTTCCTTTTTTTAGAACCATGAGGAACTAGCAATGACCATGCTAAAATAGCAGCAATCAATCCAGTAATAATTCCAGCCAATAATGCAGCCCACACCGGGATGCGATCCATATAAAGCACTAAAAATAATTTTACATCAATCTAAATTCCCAAAAAAAGAAAAAACATAATTTAATAAGTCCTCACATTTAGGGCCATCATTAACGATGCTAAAAACATTGATCAGAACAGTGAATCCATAAAAGAGAGGCAAAGCTTTATAACCATTATTCAGCGGTTGTTCAGTGTGGAGGATTCCACGTCTAATTATCATAAATATTACAACAGAAATTAATCCGCTCATCAATGGAGATATAAACCATGAAGCAACTGAAAATTCAACATATGAAAATATTAATATTTATAATTCATGTAGAGAAGATAGTTCAAATATTAAGCATTATTTGTATCATTACCTACGCCAAAAAGTTTGGACCATCTCATGCCGTCCAAACCTCTTGCAACTAAGCTGAAGCCTATTGTCGCTCCGACAATACTGTGAGTACCAGATATGGGCAGTTTCAAAAATGTTGCTATCAACATCCACATAGCGCTTGCAATTAAACTTGACAGGAAACCTAACATCAATTCTTTTTCAAAGCCATCATAAACAGAAACATCAAGAATACCTTTCCGCATTGTATCAGATACTTTGTATCCTATAAAAATTGTATAATGTTGATTAATTTCATTGTTATATACATATATATGATTTTAAATGAATAATTTAATTGACTCACCGATTAAAATGGCTCCTGCGATTTCAAATACTGTTGCCAAATAGCAAGCCTGACGAACGGTGAGAACTTTTGCTCCGACACTAGTACCAAATGAGTTAGCAACATCATTTGCTCCAATTCCAAAAGCCAAAATAAATGCAATTATAAATCCAACGATGACTATCCAGAGTAATGATTCAGAATACGGTTCTAACATTTTTATAATATTTTCTTCACAAATGTCTCAATTTAATATTCTAGTAATGACTATTATTATGTGATTACTTTCTGTATTTGCAATTTCATTTTTGTTTTCATTTTTAGTTTTTTTTTTTGTTATAGAAAAGTAAATGTTGATCGATCTAAATACTTCTTGATAATGAATTCTATATGCAGTTTCAGTGCAAAATCTAAATGTCCTTAACAAGTGCGTATTAAAATTATATATATATGTATATATTTAATTAATATCTTTTTTCTTTCAGTGGGAAGTCTTCAGTATATTATTTCAACGAGGATTGTCAAAAAACAAACAAAAGAATAACAAATGCACAGTGTCCGTAATAAAAATAAAAAAATGAAATGATTCAATCGAACATTAAGAACCACATATGTATATGTATATAAAAAACACAGAAAAAACTTTTATATTTACAAGAAAGAAAGGAATACTATTTTCAAATAAATAATAAATAAGGACGACATTCAATTTGAAACATTATTATTGCTCGAGTTTCGAACACATTCAATTGGTATTTCGTTCATCTTTTCAGCAATTTAGGTTGGGTCGATGGAGATGAGAATATGTTTTGCGATAACACAAATTACAGACTACAGACGATGGTCAAGCGAATTGACTTGAAAGATTTTATTAAATCGAATAACTTCGATCCTTAGCTTGGTTGTCAGATAGTAAATGAACCCATCGTTGAAATTGTGGAAACGTAACACCCATGAAACCGCCATAAATAAGCCATTTCTGAAACAATACAAAAAAACCACATTATATCAACAATATAATACATATCGAGTAAAAATTACAATTTGTATAGATAAAATAATATGTTTCACTTATTATATTCTGAGTGAAATAAAGTATTAATCAGTATTATTGTTGTAAAAGAACAGCACAAACTTTCATGTAAGCAACACAACCACTGACTGCTCTAACAACTGTGGCACATCGGATTGTACCTAAAGGTGTTTCATTTAAAAAAAAAATCGAAAAAAAGAGGTCCAAGTTTGCATTTTGCTGCGCACAATGTGCACAAAAGATCCATTGTGACACCTGGACGTTGATTTTCAAAAGCAGAACCGCTCCCCATTGCAATTGAATAACACCACAACCTTGGTGCCCATTTTCTATGGACCGACTACTTTTTTCAACACAAACGATCCAACGAATTTTGAACACCGACGACCGTTAATTTTCGAAATGAATAACGAAAACTCCTCGTTGCATTCAGACGAGCTTTCCACGTGGATGATCTGCGGGTCGTTAAGGTCAGTGCTGGGTCAAGCGTTCGTTTGACCCTTTTAATAATTGATCTCAATTAATAAAGTCGAGGTTATTGGTTATTAGTGCGGTATCGCGTTACGATTTTTCCTAAACGAGGGGGCGGGAAAAGTGGGCTTTTCCAAGAACGGAAAAATTTGCGGGAAAAACGATCGATCATTAGTCGCCTTTGCGTCATTTTTTTTTATGAACTCGGTCAATTTTATATTGTAATATTTAGGTCTTATTGATGAAGTCGATGTTTATCTCAAGGGATGACTTCTGTGTGATCTATGTAAAAATAATCATCATATCTATACTTTTTATAGAATATGTATTATATTATACAATATTTCCGGGGAAAAAAATGACTGAAAAAAATCGTAAATTGATACTTCAGCTATCGATAATATTGTTTCGTACAAAAACAAATTGTTATTTATTTATACAGCCTTACGACATTACACTCTCGTTCATAATGAGGACGTAGTTCTAAATAAAATCATAAATCGATACATTTTTTGGCACACTTCGGGGAGAAAAAGCATAATCGTAAACAGAAAGTTTACGACCATGCCCACGTATAAAAGCGAAAAACCGATAATCCTAAAACGCTCATTTCTTATAGCGACGACCTTTCTCGAAGCAACAATGACGAATCGGCTTTTCCGAATAGATTTTTCACGTTTTGGCCTGAACACCCCTCCTGTTGGGCAGGTCAGTGAGATGGATGATCTTTGAGCATTTATCTTGCGGATTGCAATTTTTTTCAACTTCCGGTTTTATTTTTTTAAATACATAATTAGACATATTAACTTTTCTATTGAACAAGCTAATAAAAAGCTTGAAAAAACAACAGTCATTTAATACTGATTGGCTATGTTGTGTTAATAATAGTTAAAAATCAATTAGCGACTATGATAGGTCGTAAAACGTATTTTACTATGTAAATTAAATATTATTAAAATTCTTAGTACGTCATCATTTGTTTAAATCTCTTCATAGATTAAAACACTTTGTAAACGTTTAGAGCAAATATGTTTGAATAATATATTATGTTTTATCATAGTTTTTTTTATATAATCAACTACTGGATTAAAAAAAATCCTTTTTAGCTCATGCAAATATTTTCGATATAGCAGTAGATCGTATAACATTATGACTCTGTTATCTGGAACCTTATCAACAATTTGAAAATGTATATGTTCATACCAAAGATATTCTGATGTAATAATAGACCAAGGTGGAAAGAAAGTCGTATGAATATTATTTTGGTTTTGAGGAACACAGATATTATATGTTGGCCCTTTTAGGCCGATAAAACTCTACCGTAACGTATAATTTGAATAATAACGTTATTTTTTTCCACCTTTCATCTACGTTTCAATCGGCTTTGAGGCTTACGGTTTTTATATAAAATTTCATTATGTGGAGTTATTTTTTAACGTTGAATAAACAAGAAACGTGCTATTGAATAACAGGGCTGTAGACAGAGTTTTTAAGAATTGAGCGACTTCCGATAAATTTTTTTTGATAAACAAACAACGCGATATTAGAAACTTAAGAAAGTCGTAGTTTAAAAATTTCTAAACATAAATGTTTTTATTTATTTATTGTGCATGTATAAAAAAATATTTTTTAAGTAAAAACATTTTTTAATTAGGAATAATTTTTTTTTAAGTGATGGAAAAATAAAATCTTCGCTGAAATATATTTGAAAACTCATTAGTCGGAGTTCTTTTTTCCGAACGATTTCATAGCCCTATTAAAAACGTTCCAATTACCTTGGACCGATATCACTAATTGCTGAACACTTTTCACAAATTAATCCCGAATCAAATTTCACGTCTGAAGAAATATTGTTACAAAAAAATTAATTGAAAAAATCTAAAATTAATTATGAATAGATACTAAAGACCAAAAATTTTAAATTATGATTAAATATTCAAATACACCAAAAAAAAACGACATTTGACGCCACGTTCAACAAGCATATAACTACACTAAAAAAACGCAATAAACAACAAAAAACCATGTTTTATTTTTGATTATTTTTTCAGCTGCAAAACGGGGCAAGGTCGCATATGGAAGGGTTCCAACTCGTCGCGTACGGGTTTTCGTACAAATCTAGGAAAAAATCAAAGCCGCGGTCTAAATTTAAACTAAATTTCCGACTCCCGCCAAAAATAGACCGCGGTTAAACGCACCTACGCGCGCTTTCGTCGGTCGCATTTTTTAAAAATGAAAAATCGTTATTTTATTCGGAAATATGGCGTAATTACGAAAAATGATATACTCGTATGTCTGATTTTGTAGTCGCACCTGCTGTTGGTCGTCAAGATATATGTATGTATATGGTCGTAATGTGCCATTGTTTATGTTTGAAGATGACCGTGATGGTTTAAAAGATGTTTTTTTTACTGATTTGGAATTTGAAACGTTTTTGAAATCACTTATATAATTTTTGTGTATTAAAATGGCTAAGAACGTGTGCGTTTTGAATTTACAATTCAATATAAAATAAAGTACCACGAAAAGATGTACAAAATGATAGTTTTGTGTTTAATCGATAGAAAAAAATTGAATTAAAATGTAATCGTTATTTAAATATTTTAAATAATTTATTGACTTATTTATTGTAACAAATTATTTATAATGTATACTATCGCTCATAAAGATATATGTATTCACTTAAACTTAATCATATTATTTTATATTGCATCCGATAACGATAAACATAATATTTAATCACAAAAAATATAGTAATATCAAATATTTAATTTTTGTAACAAAATTTATTATTTTATTATTAGAATTTTTCATTAAAAACAAAATAAAAGAATCGAAAATTACGATAACGTTGATAAAAGTAATTCCAAAAATTAGCATAAGAAAATAACCGAACCTGAAAACTTTCAAGGCCAAATAATAATAATAGTAATAATAATAACAATGCACCAACTAAAACATTCTACTGTTACTCAGGTCACGCAATAATCTAAAGATATAAAAACAATTATCAGCAAACGTAACAAGTGCTCTAATGCAACGCAAATTAAACACGTCAATATTTCCCGTTTTTTTTCAACAAAAACACTCAATCCACCAAAAGAGCGAATACTTCCAAGCGTCCCTGCACCAGAACATTCCAATGCGAACTAATTATGAAACATTTATCTCAAATCTGCACCGACAGTTCACATATTTTCACTCCTGAAAATAGCCGTGTCAAAACTGGCACGGAAATGCATTTGTGCAATCCTTTCGACCTTCGATGTCAAAAAACTATTTTCAAACACCATTCGCATTATTCAACGAATGCACTTTAACATTAAAAACACACACAATTCCACCGAACATAACACAAACGACCCGAACCCAAAATCCTCGGAAAATTTTCAGGTTTTCAGCAGCAATTACAGCGCGACCGTCGCGATGGCGCCAACGCAGGTCGATACCACGGACCGCAATATAGGAGCGATTTTGTGGCACTCTCTGTCGTGTTTGGAATTGTTGGAACTGACAATGCAACTGGCGTTGGTGCAAGTCGGAGGTGAACTGTTGACGATGGCCGGTTGGCGGTGCGAGAACGTGGCGCGCGCACCTGCCGTTTTGTTTGGTTTTGGTTTTGGTTTAGTATTATATTTGGGTTTTGGTCGTTGGTTTTTGGTGTTTTTGTTTAATATTTTTAGATATGTGTAGGGATTGGGATTTAAAATTAATCCAAATCTTGGAATTTATTGAGAAAATTTGAGATACAATTCAAGTACACCCGATCTTATTTTTACACGGGGGATACGTTCCAGAGACTACCTTACTAGTTGTAATTCCGAAATTCAAAAATCAAGACTGTGTACGAATATTTTAGCAGAATTTTCTGAGTTAGTTATATCGGTGATCGGAACGTTGCACCCCAATCAGAATTGCATGCAGCATCCAACTGGATTCCAACAACTTTGTCCACTACAGGATCGCTACAAAAGTTTGAAGGAAAATTATAGATGTCATTATATTAAAATGTATATTTATTATTACACCTATCTATTCAAAAAAATATAGATATTCCTTCAGCACAAAATGCTTTAAAAAAAAGAAAAATGCTTCGAATTCAATTGCAGGTCCATGAATTAATTTTCTCATCAAAAAATTAACCACAATTTTGAAAATGAAAGAAATTTTGAAAATATTATAGTATTTAAGAACAAATCAGATAACCTATTTCTAATTTTTATGAAAAAAACGAAATCAAAACACTAACTGATATTTTCAACAAATTTTCTCGGAATTCTCTTTTGTTTAGTAAGTGATATTTTACAGATAACGATGAAAGTTGTTGTTGCAAAGATCAAATAATCCCTCGTTGCAGCAGATTACTGTTAATTTCTGTCATATTTTTCGTTAATCGGTAAATGTAAAAGATTTTTTCTAAACACAAACTGATACCTTCAACAAAAAAAAAAAAAAATCGATTTTTTTGCAGTAGATTTCTTTTGAATTATTTTAGATATTATATGGAGGATGTCACACCTTCTGCATATAATATTTTATAAATTTCATGCCGAAAATTATCACAAAGTAAATAAATCAAAATATTTTTTTTTCGTTTAATAAAGGGAAGACATGACTTGATAATTTCAGATTTCAATGAAATTGATATTGGTAATAGATTACTTTTATTTTTTTATATGGGAAGATTTTAAAATCTAATTTATGTTATGTTATGTATTAATTATTCGAAATTATTTATGTTATATTAATTATTCGAAAAAAGAGATGAATATAGAAAAATTATGGTTTTTTTTTTATTTGGACGATTACATTCAAAGGTTTAATGAATTTCGGGAAACCGGTATATAATTTCTAACATGCTAATGATACCTGAAACATATTAATGTACTTTTGAACACATAATTATAGTGAGTATGTAATTTTCGTTATTAATTTGATAAGCAGTTTACAAAACTCTTGGCGATTGTGGTTAATTCTTTGATAATTTTTTTTCATTCACAAACCCACAACCAAACCCGAAGCACTTGTGTTTTTTTTTTTTTTTTTTAAAGAATTAAGAACTCTACTCTGGAAAGACATCCATACTTCCCCAAACAAATAGGTGTTATTTGTATATATTTTTCTCAATGTGGTGACATCTATATTATTTTCTTTTGACAAAGTGATATTCTAACTGGCATGCAATTCTAATTGGCGTAAAATTCTAATTGGTTGGGGTGCAAACGCCATGTAACCAACCAGTTATATCATAACAAGTATTATATTATATTCCATTAACCATTTTTTTTTTGGTGTCTCTAATTTTCACTACCAGAAAATTTATAGAACGAATGTTGACCACCAAAAGTTGCCCCCCCATAGTTTTCACCCCGAAAGATTTTCACCTTACATAATTTTCACCATTTAGGTGTTCCCCTTAATTTTTCATCCACGGAGATCTTTTTCCAACCAATCGTTCTTAGCACTTCATTTACAGATTGCTCATAGAATTATCGATTAAACGAAATATTGAATGACGAATCGTCTAATGTCAGTGTTGTGAAATAATCTCTTCGGGTGAAAGTCTAAGGGGGGGGGGGTGAAATCTATGGGGATGGGTGAAAACGATGCGGGGAAAACTATGGAGGGAAACTTTCAGGGGTCAACATTCGTTTTATGAATAATATAAAACATTTACATGTATGTATTTATGTCTGATAATCTTTGAATCACATGTTTTACAACTTTATCCAAATTTTATTTCATTTGTTATTTCAATGTGTTTTTAAATAACAGGTTGATAATTGTCATTTAAAAATTTAAATTGAAACATTTCATATTTTTCACGACATAATTATCCGATCTAAAATTATACAATTACAAACGATTTAAAATTAATTGGATACAATATATTATAATATTATTATTTAAGCACAGTATTGAATTATACCACAGATAAGGTTTCCTTCCAAAGGATTTTCATCAAACAAAAAATATTCCTCGTTAAATCAACACCAGTTTTCAATTAAATAACATATTTTTTACTTAATACATCTAACAAATAAAACTTTCCAAATTTTCTGATCAAAGACGCGAAGCACTCACCCGAAAACACAAAACTGCAAATCGCAAAAAGCTCGACTCCGCCAAAAACCCAAATTCAGTGTTGACACCCTCAACAAACAACCGAATGCACCCTACGGGGGTGGCAACACCTAATTCCCGATTAAAACATATAAAAAGAAGAGCAGACGACACGTTTGTCTCGCTAGACGAATTTCGGTAATCGAAACGCGCTCGTAGTGGATATACGGCGTCAAACAAGGTCGTTATAAATAAACATGGCCATGACCAACAATCTTAGAGACCGCTGAACAAATGTTTGAGAAGCTATCGTTACGCGACTTTGATAAAATAAGGGTGACAGAAAATAAACGTTTGATGATTTCGGGAATTTCGAAAGCTGCAAGTGTTGCGCAATTGATATATATTTTTTTTTTTCATTATAAAACGTATTTATGCTCTTATAGAAGTATTACTTTAAGCTTTGTTATTATTTTGTACGAGGTTGAAATGAAAATAATAAGAATTCTTTAATGTTTCAATCGATCATACAATTATCAAATTTATGATAAAATTGCGTCATTTTAAGTAAAATAAGATCAAAAGTTGATTACAAAATTTGGTGCAAGTGATTGGTTTTTCAATGGAAAAGCAATTTCCGCAAACATGGCGGTGTTTCAAATTATTGGCGATAATTGCATGGATATTTTTCAAAGAATTGGAAAGAATTCGATGAAAAAAATAACTTTTTTCTTTATTAATCTGCACACCGAATCTACTTATATTGTTTCAAAACTAAAATCTTAAACTGTTCCTCTATTCGAATCCGAAATTAATAGCAATAAAAAATACGATAACTTATCATCGAAAAATTGAGGCCGAAAATATTCTCGAAAAATAGTTCAAGAATTTTTCCACACAAGACCAACATTGAATAATCTGGATCACGTTTTGAAATAAAAATCAAAGCGCTTTGCAGAATAATCACGAACCGTTCCGACAACGCCGTTTATTGCGCAATTAAAGCCAAATCGAGTCAAAGGGATGATTCTTACAGTCGAAACGGATCGATATTCATTTAACAAAATTACTTTCCATGAATATTTAACACATACATACATATGTTTCATTAACACATTTGCGATGTTGAAATGAAACGCATGATCGTGATCGATCAATCGATCGACGATCATATACGGAACTGTTTATAAAATGAAATCATTATTTATTTATTAATAATAATTAATTCTCAGTATTCAGAATCGGCTTTGACGCGTGTAGCGGCGTGTTTATAAATACTGAACAATGATTTATAAATATTCACTGGAATTGAGATTATACTGATAAAAGTACAAATTTGCATCTGCAAGCGATGATTTGTAACGTGGTACATATGTATGTATATGTGCATATTCGATCTATAGAGCAATTGTGCAACTCGATCGCATAATTGTTCCAACATTGTAGGGAATAATGCGCAAATGTTGCTTTTTTTAAAATTGAACGATTCGTCCTAGTTATGTCAGTTTTTATTATTTTAAAATTTATGACTCGTGTCGGATAATGTATTCGAGACACGTTTTGGTTGCAGTCATGTCAATATTGCGACATTCGTTTTGAATTGTCAAATGATCGTTTTGGCTATGGCTAAATAATGATTTTCTCAGTTTGAGACTGTATATGTGACATGTAATTTCGATAAAATTTCTTGATTTCACTATCATAAATTCTCCAATTATGATAAATGCAGCGGAAAGGTAAGAATATGTTATGAATAGTTAAGTTAAATTTAAAAAAAAAATAAAGAAACCGAGTAATTACAAGACAGCTGGAGTACACATAAACACAAAAAAAATTATAATCAAAATCCCACAACGTAACCGTTTATTCACAACAAAAATCACCCAAAAAAATAAACGATCGATCGCGCAATACGGCAACATAAAAACGGCGATTTCGCTCGGCGATCGATACGCGCCGCGATTGGCCAACATGCGCGCGCCGGAAACGCGAATTTAACGAACGGCGGTCCTCAGGGCGGCCGCCCGTCGCAATGGCGGCGCGCTATTTTGGCGGGCCACGTGCGGGTATCGATCGCCGCCATGGCGGGGGCGGGCGGCCACGGGGCCACGGGGCCACAGGGGCCACAGGGGCCACGGGGGGCGCAGCGCCGAAGCGGGGGCTGACCTGAAGATGGGGCTGTGCGTGCGTGGGTTGCGGCAGCTGCACGGCCTCGGGGTTCGCGGGGGGGGGGGGGCGGCGGGCGACCGACCGGCGGCGGCGACTCGCGCGTTCTGCTTATGGATGGCCGGCCGGCGGGAGGTGGCGGCCCTGCGCGCAGGGCGGCAGCTGCGCTTTCCCGCCGTTGCGCCCCGCCGGATGTGGCCATGTCCGGGTTTTTTTTTGCTCGTAACTAGGGATGGGCTAAAATGGGAATGGGCACCAATATTCGGCCCAGTATAATGGTGTCAGTTCGAGCAGTATAATTTAGCATTTCGCACAGTAAAGTTGCCAGTAACAAAAAATAATGACAAAACATAACTGAAATCAAAATATTCTTAATTTGCATGATATTTCGTATAGAAATCAATCACATTGTGTATATCAGGCTTGTCTAAAGGGCCACTATGGTGCCAAAGTGGCCCCCACTTTTCACACAAAAACAAACATAACAAATAGAATTTATTCCGGAATGTACTCATCGAAATAGTTTTATAATGGAAATACATAACTTTATCAATATTTTAATACTTATTACGTTTTGAATTGACAATAACTGAAATTTTGAGATTTGAAATTTGTAAGTGGCCCCCGTATACTGAAATTTTGGACAAGCCTGGTGTATATCATAATGACTATTTATTTAATAACAACAATATAACCTCGAATTATAATACGGTGGAATAAAGGATGTCTTTCTTTATGAGATCATCTCAAAACATTGTAAAGTAATTGGTTTTTTTTACAAAATCAGTTACTTGTCGTTAGCTTAGACAGGGACTAAGTAACTACCAACTAAATAAAATGCTATGCCACGCTATACTTTTGTATACCTAGTATATGATCTCAAATATAATACCCTAGAGCAGTGGTCGGCAACCTACTACCCGCGGGTAATTAAGTTACATGTTGAATCAATACCCACCAAGAAAATGTGATGATATATATTCTTTATATAAAATTATTTATTCATTGAAAATACCAATAATTAAATTTTTGATTGAAATTAAAGAAAACCTTCCTCAATTAGAAGACAAATCTTGGTTACTTAAATTGAAATTTTTAACAAATATTACAAACCACTTTAATAGCTTAAATTCACTGCTTCAGGACAAAAAACACACTGTTCTAAAATTATTTGAATGTTGGAAAGAATTTGTTTAAAATTATCTGTATTTTGAAAATGATATCAAAAGTTAAATATTTAAATATTTTTCATTAATAAAAACACACAAAGAGATTGAAGATGTAGATATGAAAATAATTTTAGAGTATATCAGCGCTAAAAAAAAACAGAATTTGACGCGAGATTTGAGGATTTAAAGACGTATAGTCCAATGTTTAGCTTTATTATAAAACCGAATGAGATGGATTTACACGAGCTTGAGCTTAAATATTTTGAAAATCTTGGAATAAATAATCTAGAATTAAAATACATTGAATTCAAATGTTGAGTTCTACGCGATCGCTCGTCGGAGAATCGTCACGAGCACGAGCACGGCCTTCGAAAGGCTTTGATCCGCGTTTTTATGTATTTTTCACATTTCACCGCGCTCCAATTGTCTTTCTTCTTTCGTAAATTGATCCTGTCTGTGTTCGCGTAGTCTCTTTTATTTACATCTTAACAGTTTCCTAATAAATGCATCAACGTTTGATAATCACTGCAAAAACCCGAAAACGCGGAGAATACTTTTCAAATACCGTTATCGACAACCCGCTTGCAAGTTCCTAGAAAGGATTTTTTTTTTGTGTTTCTTTTCGGCTGAGAAAGCTGAAATTCGCACGTGTGCTATTCACGTGTTATACTTCGCTACTAAAATTGATTGTAATCACTTGTTATAAAATTATTTCGTGCCGCGCCAGTAAATAAAATGGGTACCACCACTTGGCGAACGAAAAGCATACATTATCAACACTATGGACAACCTCGTCATGCAAAGGACGGTATTTTTAATAATTTAAATTTAATACACCTCTTTATATAGGTTAATTGTTTTATTTAGAGTGTTAATTCGATCGAACAGATAAATTTCTATGTGTTTATTTTTGTTGTTTTATGTACTTCGTCGCGCTCCCCGTTGAATCAAATCAATGCAACAAATATCTTATAATTACTGTTTTGAAAAATTTAAAAACACAGCTTCGAAAATTCCGCCGCTCGATGCGAACGACGCGTTGATTCAGTTCTACGCGATCGCTCGTCGGAGAATCGTCACGAGCACGAGCACGGCCTCCGAACGGCTGTGATCTGCGCGTCTCCCCCGGTGGACGGGCGCACGGCGTTTCACGTCGCTGCACCGATAATAACATTACGGTCATACATCTACTTCATTCTCTTCCTACATCCTATTCTGGAATTATTATAAAATTTTCACCATGGAAATGGTCCTTACTTATACTGTCAATTAATTGGCTATCCGGCAATATCTGGTTTGTTCAGTATAAATTGAGAAACCGTTTATCGTTGATGTAATTGATTCTGTTTATTTTTATTCGATTTTAATTCCCAGGGTTTTTACTGTTCTCGCTTATTTAAAACAGTCACATACAAAACAGTTTTTTAAATACTTATTCGCCCCTTCCATAATTTCATTATATTACTTATTACATATCTATTTATAAGCCCTTTTAACATAGATATATCCCATAGTAGAATATTAAATAGCATACTTAATATACAACAGTAAAACATTACCTATAACCTCATATCCTATAACCTTAAACAATTATACGAGTATATTATAAATATTAAATTAAAATGTACTCCATGAAGTATGGAGAGATGTATGCTAGGAATATCCAGGAAAGATAGACAAAGGAATACATGGGTGAGAAGAATGCCAGGAGTGACTGATATACTAGAAAAAGTGATGAGACGAAGATGGGAGTGGGCGGGAAATGTGGCCAGACGCACAGATAAGAGATGGACGAAAGAAATAATGGAATGGTACCAAAGGGAATGTATAAGAAGAAGGGGGAGACCGAAAGGAAGATGAGTGGATGAAATAAGAAGAATGTGTGGTATTAACTGGATGAATGTTGCTCAAGATAAAAAAAAAAAAAAAAGTGGCTGTGCCTAAAAGAACCCTTTGTTCAAAAATGGATTACTAGTGGATCCTGAAGAAAATGTCTGCGAAGAATCGTTTACACGAATTGATCTTAACGAATATATTTGATCTCCCCATTTAACCCACCGAATTACCTCGTCCTATATATCTAACCATCGACGAGCCTCTCTCTAGAAAAAAGAAAAATTTCAATTCTCATACGAGGTCTGTCCAAAAAGTATCGCAAGTTTTGAATTTCCGAGGGTTATGTATATTCGATTTTCGATTTTTTTGTGGCGTTATGTTGGCACTCATGTCTCTAACTTATACCGACAAGTTCGGCTATTTTGAATGTTCAGTTAATTTTTGACAGCTGCTTTGCTTGTACGTGTTTTGGCCCGTCTTCGATTTTCGTACCAAAATTTCTCATTTTCGACCAAAAACAGTATCGCAAAAACATTGCTCAGGGCTGTTGGACTTTGTCAGCGATGACTCAAATTTGCTCCAGAGGGTCATAACTGGTGACGAATTATGGATTTATGGTTATGAAGTGGAAACCAAAGCTCAATCATCCCAATGGAAGCTGCTGCACGAGCCAAGACCGAAAAAAGCACGCCAATTTCGGTGAATGTGAAGGTTTTGCTTACAGTTTTCTTCGATTGCAGGGGTGTGGTGCATCATGAGTTCTTGCTACAGGGTAGAATGATCAATAAGGAATATTACCTGCAAGTTATGCGCAATTTGCGCGAAGCAATCCGCCAGAAACAAAAATTGGCTTTTGCACCATGATAACACCCCTGCTCACACATCGTTGCTTGTGGACGAATTTTTGGCCAAAAACAACACACTAATAATGCCACAGTTACCGTATTTCCCAGATCTGGCTCCCTGTGACTTTTTCTTGTTCCCGAAACTAAAGAGGCCCATGAAAGGACGACGATACGCTACGATTGAAGAGATAAGGACGGCATCGAAGGAGGAGCTAAACAAGATTACAAAAAATGATTTTTTGAAGTGCTTTGAGGATTGGAAAAAACGTTGGCACAAGTGTATAATATCTGGTGAGGATTACTTTGAAGGGGACAAAATAGATATTCATGAATAAATAAATAATTTTTGAAAAAACACAAAACTTGCAATACTTTTTGTACAGACCTCGTATGCTTATATACCTCTTAACAGAACTATATCCCATAGTAGAATATTACATAGCATATTTTATATACAATAGTAACACCTAACACATAACCCATAAATAATGGACCAACTGTGAATCCGACTAAAATCATAGATATCCACACTTATTTTAAATTAACTAATATCTATTAACATATTTGGTTAATGTCATGCCCTATGTCATACTAATTAAAATTAACCGCATTCTCTTGTAATTAGTCTAAATTGAAACTACTGAGACATAAATATTAATCAACTAACAATATCTAACTCACTTCCGAACAATATACAGAGATACACCTAACGAGATGAAGGCATGAAAAAACCAAAAAGAATAACTTGCATGATCATTTAATTAATTAACAAACAAAACTCTTTGGTAATGGTAAAGACCAATGACGTGTGTTCTACCGAGGTCTGAACCATGTAGGACCAACGGTCTCACCTCGTCTATCAAACTGGTGATCATTACGATCGCAAAGTGGGCAGCGAGGGCGCAGTCTGCTCAGTCTTTAACTCGTCTGTCCCGCTGGTGGTCATTGCGATCCGCTCAGAAGACAGCGACCACAGAGTCTAGCACATAGACACGCGTATCGTTGGTCTGAGAACCTCCTTCGCTGGCATGGGCGGACTGGTTCTTATGGTACATGTCCCTCACCGAAATACGACTTGGGCTAGCGCGGTGAGGTATAGCCTAGACTGCCGCATTTGTCTGGTAAGGCCTTGTCCTGCAGTGGATAACTTATAGGAGTTATAGGCTGCTAATGATGATGATGATGATGATGATGATGATGATGATGATGATGATGATGATGATGATGATGATGATGATGATGATGATGATGATGATGATGATGATGATGATGATGATGATGATGATGATGATGATGATGATGATGATGATGATGATGATGATGATGATGATGATGATGATGATGATGATGATGATGATGATGATGATGATGATGATGATGATGATGATGAAGTCAAATGTTCAGTTCTATGGACAAATAAATTTAAAGATCTACGCTAGCATTTCGAAAACACAGAAAATGATCACTTGGATGCAATATCATCATGCTGGGTGACATTACCACAACATTTTTTATGCTTGAAAAAAATTTTATTTGCTTTATTATCAGCATTTGGTTCCACGTATTCTTGTGAGCAAACATTTTCCCAAATGAAATATGTCCAAAATACGCTGCTAAATAGACTTAACGCTAGCAAATCACGATTCCTGTGTTTGACTCAAGTTAACCACATATTTGTCAAATATCGAAAAACTTTCTAAAAAAAATTCAAAACCAAGGTAGTCCTAATAAAAATATTTTTTTATATATGTTTGTTTTATAAAATAAATTTTTATTTTAAAAAGTTGTAAATTTTTTTTTTAACTTTTACCCACTTGTCAAATGAAATTTTCAAAATTGAAATTTTTTACCCAGTCCCTCAAAAGGTTGCCGACCACTGCCCTAGAGTCTGGTCTACTAGTCTTGGCAGTCTATTAGTCTTAACTTAGTCTATGCCACGCTAGTCTACTAGACCGTCCCTTATTTCGACTTTTTTAATTTTTTTTTAAATGGCACCATTTTATTTTTTTCCGAGATGCATCGGAAGATGTCAAAACGAGCGTTCTTTTATGTACGCGTGCCCGCTAGTTGTACCTTATTTTTCTAATTAATTTTTTTTAGCGGGCGTTATTTATTTTTTATTGTTTTATGTTAAATCACTCAGTAATTGAATTTCGCAATATTTGAACAGTGTTTATTTGTGCCGAGATGTATTGAAAGTTATCAAAACGTGCGCAGCACTTGTCGTTCGAGCGTTCGGGCGTTCTTTTAGGTATGGAGTGGAACGGAGGTTCCTCCACTCTCCTAAACCCCCAAACGACATTCATTTACCGACTAAAATATTCTATATTTCAAAAAATTTTGAGCATAAAAAACAGACGTTAGTACGAAGCGGGGTATTTTAATACCCCATTATACTTTCCATATTAACGCATTATTTAAAATAAAAAGATGCGTATAATTGTTTGTATCGGGTGGCTAAGCCCACGTGGGGTCTATCATCCTCTATACTGCGGTCAGGGCCGAGCCGTCCATAGGAACAAGTAAATATGCACAATATGCACACAGGCAGCCGAATCGAAGACACGAAATCGATGTCCCGGATTTCGATGAAATTTATTTTGGGTATAGATCAAAATTATTGTATCATATTAATATGGTAAAGTATAAAAACCCAATACCCAGCCAATTTTTAATTAGACGCATTTGAAGTTTCGATTTTTGGACGTACTTGCGTATGATACGTCAATAGATGGCGCTCCGAAGTTTAACCCTAAAAATGAGCTAGAACGTTACACAGCATCGATATGCCTTTTAATTTTCGAAGTCGCCATAAAACAACTGCAAACTTAAATTTTATTTCAACCTTGTATTTTTGCTGCCGATGGATTGATTTTTCGAAAATTTAAATATAGAACACAAATATTTCGTTCATACAATAACGGCAAGCGGCGAAATGAGTTACCTGTCCGGTTGGGAGTCCGGGAGCGTGCCGAGGTGTACTGGGTCAAAGTCACTGGCAGGTGTAGTTTTTTGCCTGATGACAGAATTCACAGAACTATGCAGCGGGCGATTTCTTTTAGGGATCTGCCTCACCCAGCGTATAGACATACTCTTTGTTTTCGAATAGAGTGCGTGATTTGGGCGGTTCTGATAAGCGTTTTCTTGCTTTTGTTTCTGGGACGAGAACCGATGTGGAGTGGAAGCGGCTTTTGTTGTTGTACGCGGTAGTGGAGTTTCGGGCAGTAGGAAGTTTCTTCTCTCGGCCTATTGTTCGAGACTCCAGGCGTCACTTTTATATATCCAAAAGGCTATTGAGTGGTTGTCATCTCTAGATTGGGTGGGTGTTTCGACTATGCTGTTTCTGATTGATGACTGTTCGGTTGTTGATTCTTTGAAGGATGGTGACTCGGTGAATCCTTTCGTGGTGCGTATTCGTGAACTAGTGGATTCGCTGCAGTCTATCGAGGGTTAATTGTGACATTTGTGAGTGATAAGTTATTTGGTTTGCGTTTCAAGCGCATGGCTAGGGAGTTATCGGCGAAGGTGGTGATAATGAGGGTTGCTCCGAGTTTTTCTGAGTTTCCGCTGAAGTATGCAAGGTTATGTGTAAAGGAGTCAATTTTACAACTGTGGGAGTCATCATTTGTTGGGGCTGAGCAGGGTTCGGGGCTTCGGATTTTCTTCAATAGTGTCAGTACTGGTCTGAGGTTTGTCAGGGTTTGTGGTTGGTCGTTTCACCTTACTCAAGCCTTGACTGAGCATGGATGCTTCAGGCAGAGCCTCTACAGATTTCACATAATCCGTGATCCTGGATGCGCGTGCGATGGTTTGTCTGTGCAGAGTGTCAGTCATTTACTTTTTGATTGTGTGTTGACTGATGAGCAGAGGAACGATTGGATTGACGAATGTGAGAGAGTTGGTGTCGTTTTTAGCAAGAGTGGTTTCAAAAGGGCGATTTACGAGGGTGTGGGTATGCAAGAGATTGGAAGTGTATTGAAAAATATGGTCCTGAGAGTGCAGGAAATCAATGCACTGTTGCCATCTTAATTTTACCTTCTTTTTCTTTTGTTCCTTTTTTTGTTTTTTTCATTGTGTTGGATTGTGTCCTTGTGTTTCTTTGTGTTATTTTTTTGTTTTTGTTTTAATGTTGATGCTCACCTTTAATTCTACTGTATCTATAAAATGTTTCATGTATATAAACCTCGATCATAATAAACGAGGTCAATAAATGGAAAAAAAAATCTACCCTTAATTCGCAATAATAAAAAAAAATTATAATATACTCGTATTATACTTCACACAACACAACAATGTAAATATGTACATATAATATTTTCAAACAGTTAAACTTTCAACTTACATATAATTACATCCAATTTAATAAAACACATACTTCAAAACAACAAAACACACATTTAAAACCGGCATCGTACACAAATTCCGTGAAAAATGTATAAACACACACACAAAAAAGGTGTGGCAGAGCATGGACGCGAATCGCGATGTTTACGAATTCCAAGTGACAGCCGTGGTCCCGTCAGAGTGGTGACCAATCAGTGATGTGGTGAGGAGGATGTTCCGCAAACTGAAAGATAAGATCGCCGAGGAGGTGAAGTCTTCTCCTCAGCGCCTCCAGCAGTTCGCCCAAGCCGCGCAGGTCCTTCATGGAGCACCACATCTCTTTTTTTAATCCGATCGTTCGCGCTAATTTTGGTCTCGTTTCACAGGCGGCCGTCACTTCGGCTTCCAGCAGCATATCTGACATTTCTAATAACGACCTGTTCAGTATTGCTGACGATGGTGAGTTTCATATTGGATTGCGAATATGCCTACGTTTTTCAGTTAATTTGTAAAAATTAACACTTTACCGACCGCAGACGTGAATGTCACGTCCTCGGATACGCTCAACTTTGCTGTTCGAAAAAACCATCATTTTTAACGGGAACAATTTAAACGTGCATTCATGAAAAATTCAAAAAAATATTGGGTGCATTTAACAAGAGCAATAAAATGTGTGCATTTGAAAAAATATATGTACCTTAAAATAAATAAACGTGCATTAAAATGAATGTAAGCTAACGATGGCAACGTTGAAAATGTGACCAGGACAAAAAATACCAACCACACGACCATTATTCACAACTTTCATAATGGAATCTATTCGCAACAAACCTAATTCAAACAAAATCAACATTGATTCAAAAATAGATCAAATTGTTAAAATGTATAACTTTCTGTCGTTCTGTTCATACGTAAACAAATGTAAACGATGACACTTTGACAGTTGACAGTTGACAGTTGTATTGTATTGCCTATAGAGAAAGGCAACGTTGCCACCTTAATGCACAAACTATTCATTCTATTGCACATTTCATATACACTAGGTTCTCTTTTTATGCGGTAGATGCGTTCCGTTCCGCATAAAAAAAATCGCATAAAAAAAGATATGAAAAAGTGAAACTGCTATATAAAATATACCTAAAATCGCATTAAAAAAATGTATTTCTATTAACAATGTACTCTTAGTTAAGTTATTACATTGTACATACATTTGTACGTTCATATAGTCCAAAAAAAAAATATTGTATTTAAAAAAAACCGCATAACTCTGAATTCGCATAAAAAAAAACCGCATAAAAAGAGAACCTAGTGTATTTTTAATGTTTACATTACACTGCACAAAATTTTTTTTTCTATTGCACACTATGAATAAAATAATGCTCAATACGAGATTCTTTAATGCACATCGTATATTTTTCAATTGCACAAGTAATTCGTTTTAAGGTGCGATTTTTGTTTTAATGCACAGTTAAATTGCACCCAATTTTTTTTACTTAGGCATCCAAACTTTTAAAATCTAATTGATGAATTAAAACTATGTGATTTTCTTATGTTTGTAAATTGTAATAATAAAAAAATTTAGGATACTACGAAATCGAATGACGCCACCGTTATGAGCAAGTATATTACAAATATTTATATGTATTTTTTCAACGTTTATTTATGCAAAATGATATTGTAGTTTATTAGCGACACTCATAAGCAAAATATAAAACGAATATGAGTGCTGTGCAAGTAATTCTAAACATTTTTTATTATTATTAAAAAGGGATATTTTTTGTAAAAACGTGCAGTCGTAAAGGTAAGTCCAGCAGTCATTACTCCGGTCGGTAAAGTGTTTAGATAGGAATAATCGTGTCATTGTTTACTTAATCTATTTCAGTTATCGCTTTATGAAGGCCTATATAAGTACATCCTAAACTCTTTATATGGATTCTTTATATGGTTCAAGATAAATTACATTTTTTTTTCACTTTAACACAGTTTACAAATCTGAAAAAATTGTATTATTGCCATATTGCACATTTTTTACAATATATATTTTTTATATTGCGTTCGTAAGGTGCAGATACACCCCAGAACTCTCCGGGGAACAAAACGAAAAATCTCGCACCGACTGGATTTCAAGATGTGTCGCTCAGTCACACTCCGTCACCTCTTCATTCCAATTCGTCTAATGATAAACAAGAGACAGGCGACACTCTGGCCCCGTTAATCAGCAATCACTATGGAAATACGAAGAGCAATTTAGAAAACTTCGAGAACGGACCTGGCAATCCTAATTCGGGTATTTACCCGCCTTTGTACGGTGGAAATAGAACACGGAAATTGTCCAACAGTTCGACAGCGAGTGATGTGTCATTTCGACTTCCTAGCTATGAATCGCCTGGTAGTATGTTTCATTTGCAGGTATGTTGTTGTTGTTAATTATGTTTTGCCATATATGTTTTAGGTTTCTTAACTTTTTTTTAATGAATTAATAGTCTGATTTGGACGTATCTGCAAGTGAAATAGAAGATAATATATCGGTCCCTGCCCAGCTAGAGAGAGTAAGCAAAGAACATCTGTATGCTGCTTATAGAAAAACTAATGAAAAATATAATAAATATAGAGGACGATATACTGATCTTGCAAGACATTACAAAAATCTAGAAAGAGAAAATGCTAAAGCTAAGGTTTGTATATTTTTATTTCTCAATCATTTACTGCGTCGGAATGAATGTGTCCCTTATCTTTTACTGCTTTAAGTGATGCTCTTCAGTTCAAACTTAATTAGAGAACACATTTAGTAAGCCTACGAGACATTTCCGTAAAGCATTTTATTCACTGACTCTTGGTATTAAGTAATTAAATGAATTTTTATTTTAGGCTGTTCTTGTTGAAACACAAGATAAAGCATTACGGCGAATTTCTGAACTCAGGGAACAATGTCTATTAGAGCAAAGTGCTAAGGTAACATATAATAAAACTATTTTCGCATTATTATCAAATTAATAGTCATAGTTTTTAGGAATGAATAAAAATATTTTACTTTACTTTTGTTCATCTCTATTTAAGTATCGATTGATGGATTAAATTTATTGAGTTTTAAATTAAGCAATAAAATTTTAGGCTCATTTAGAAAATGCACTACGTCTTGAATTAGATGAACGTAATTTAAAAATCGAATCTTTGAATACCAAAATAAAATTACTTCAATCTTATAGTACTGGTGTAACCGATACTAATGCTACCCCATTAGTTGAAAGTAAGTAATTCAGAAAATTTTCTGTAATATTTTTATTTGTTTCAAAAATCTTTTTGATAAAACTTATTTTTAGATTCATCGAAAGTAGAAGGAAAAGATGTTGAAAAGAATATTATTGTCTCGGAGCTTGTGAATATTGATGAAAAATCTAAAACAGTTGATGATTTAAATAAAAATAATGACCAAGAGACTATTCAAAATCAACTTGAAGAAATGCAAAGTAAACATTCCCTTGAAATTCAAAATTTCAACACCAAACTTCAAAAATTGGAGCAGCTATTAGCAAAGTGTAAAGAAACTATCAAAACCCACAAGGATAAAAATTCGCAACTATTAAATGAAATTCAAATAGTTTCCAATCAGTTGGACAAAAAAAATTCTGAAAATGAACAGCTCAGTAATAAAATAATTGAATTAACAAAGGTTACTTCTCAATTAGATGAATCGAAAGAACAAATTTCAAAACTACAAAACGAATTGGATACGTTTGAGCAAAAGAAACAATTAGAAGTTTCGACTGTCAAGGCTGATTTGATTACTGCTAATAGTGAAATTTCCAATTTGAAAAGTAAAATAGAAATTTTGAACCAACGTGAAGAAGAAAATGTCATATCTTTAGCTGAAAATAAATTAAGCATACATAAAGAATTAGAAGGGAAAGAAAATGAAATAAAATCATTAAATGAAAAATTATCAAAACTAAATGCGGAAGTTAAAGCAAACGAAATTGTAAATGCTGATTTGAAACATAAATTGAAAGATTTAGAAGAAGAAAAAAGTAGATTTAAAGAACAATTAGCCAGTTTCGACGAAACTAAAGAACATATTTCGAATTTAGAAGGAAAAATTAAGGAATTTAGAAAAAAAAATCAAGAATTTGAATCAAAATATTCTTCTTTGATAGAAAATTTCAAATGTACAGAATTACAGTTGAAACAAGAATCTGACGAAAAATTGGCAACCATTGATAGAAATAATTTCTTAGAAAGTAGAAATAAGCAACTGTCTGATGAAAATGCTGTAAAAAGTAAATGTATATTAGATATAGAGAAGGAAATGGCCGATTTGAGGAAAAATATTATTGAAAATAATGATTTGTGCAAAGAACACCAATTATTATTAGATGAACAGAAAACTCTAAAATCTAATTATGATCAAGTAGTTATTACAAAGGAAACTTTAGAAAATGAAATTAATGTAATACATGATAAATTAAATGGTTTAACCAAAATATGTGAAAAGCTGCGTACAGAAAATGCTGAACTGATTAAAAATATTCAAAAATATGACGATGAAATAAAACAACTACGAAAATCTGAAACAGAAGCAAATGAAAGAAATGAATTGTTCCAAAAAGAGTATGAAATACTCAAAGAAAAATATTCTAAAGAAGAAAGTAAATTTAATAAAAAAATAGAACAATTAAAAACTGAATTAAAAAATTCAAATTCAGGCACTGAATTAAAAGAACAAGAATCTTTAAAAAAATTGGAAGAGGATTTACAAAAACAACTTCAAGAATCTAACCATAAGCTAGAGAACGAATATCAAAATATTTTAGTTGAATATAATGTTTTAAAAGAACAATATAATGAATTAAATAAAAAGTGTGATTCATATGTGTCTGAAAACAATTTGAGTTTGCAACAGATTAAAAATCTCGAAGAATATTCGTTAAAACTTACTAATGAAAAACAACTTTCTGATGGACAAGCTCAGGCATTTGAAACTAAATTGAATTTATTAGAAAAAGAACATGAAGAATTGATGTTAATAAAAGAGAATATGGAACAAAAATTGACTTCGTTGGAAAATGAAAATCAAGATGTCAAATCAAAATTAAATAATAATATTGACGATATCAATTCTTTACAAAATGAACTGTCTCAAGTGCGAGATTCGCACACACAGATGATATCAGAGAAGGAAAAAATTGAAGAAAAAATTTTGCAGATGGAACGATTTAGTACTGATAAAAATGAAGAAAGCAATACTGCTTTAAATACAAAATGTGCAGAAAATGAATCCTTAAACACAAAAATAAACGATTTAAATTCTATAAATGAAAAATTGATTAGTGAGAAACATGAATTATCCAAACAGTTGGAAGAAAAAAATAAAAATATTAGAGAAATCGAAATCAAATTAAAAGAATATTCAGAAAACAATGAGGTGTGGCAACTCAAATTATCCAATATATTGGATGATAACAATTCGTTACAAGAAAAGTGTGGTAAATTCAAATTTGAGAAAGACATGATAAATGAAAAAGTGTCTAATTTAGAGCAGAAACTTTCTGAATATGAAACGGTCAAAGTTCAATTTGAAGAAGCCAAATTAGAAAAAGAATTTTTGAATATGAGGATTAGCCAACTAGATGCTGATGTAAAACAAATTCATGGAGAGAAAAATCAATTGAATGCTGATAATGAATCTCTTAAAAGAGAATTGTCAAAAACGATCAACAGTTCACAGGAAAAAGTTCGAAACTTAGAAGAAAATATAAATAAATGTAAAAATGAATTGCTTAATGTGAGTACTGAAAAAAGTAAGTTAGAAGGTTTACTCACTGTGCAAAAAAAAGAAAAAGAAAACTTGGTTTCGACTGTACAAAATTTTACTGATAAAACTAATGAATATGAAAAATTACAAGAAGACAAAAAAGTATTAGAAAATAAAATAGAAGAAATCATGTCTTCGTTGACAAATTTAAGATATTCGAGTGAAAAAGAGATTGAAAAATTCAAACAAGATTTATCATCTTTGCAACAAACTAACGAGCTTTTGGAGTCAAAATGTAGTGAGCTAAATGAGTTGAGCAAAAAGTATGATGATCTTAAGACAGACAGCGATCGTGTCAATGTTAAAATCAGGGTATTAGAGCAAGTTGAGATAGAACATCTTGAAACCATTGAAAAAATGCATTTACTTAAAGATGAAAATGTAAAATTGCAAGCAGACATTGAAGGTCTTCAAACACATCTCACTAAAATGTCAAAAAACAATAGTGAACTGAATGACAAAATTCGTGAACTTCTTGCTAACGATGAATTGATACAAGCAAAACATCAACAAAATTTACAGTCAACTCCATCTGGTGAACCAACGGGATCATTGTCCTTAGATCAAGCAGCATTAGAATCACAACTCAAGAAATTGACAGATATGAATTCTCAACTCCTCGAGCAGTTAAAAGCCAGTGAAAACTTGAGCAACCATATTTCTGACCTCGAAAGGCAAAATTCCATTTTAGTGGAAGAAAAGTTGGAATTAGAAGATCAATTAAAATCATCCATGGATACCCACGATAATTTTGATAATTTGAATAAAACGAAGAATTCTATCCAAGAAGATATTCTCAAAGAGAAAATGGAACTCGAAAACCAGCTAGCCCAATTAGAATTGATCAATCGTTCCAACGATAATAATATGAAAGTATTAGAACAAAAGAATGAGAAGTTGAAGTTGTCTAATGAAAAATTAGAGAGACGTCTTGATGAAACACTAGTTTCCCTCAATCATATCAGAACAATGGAAGAAAACACAGAGTTGGAATATCTTAGAAACATATTATATGAATATTTGACTGGTCCGACGAACAACAATATGGTGTTAGCCAAAGTTTTATCAGCTGTTGTTAAGTTCGATCACAGACAAACCCAACTAGTTCTTGAAAGAGAAAAAGAAAGACAAGGAGTCGTGAGTGCTTTATTTACAATTGTGTGTATTTCTACAATTACTAATTTGATTGATTTTCTTTTTTACATTTCAGCTTGGACAGCTCGGCCTACTGTGACATCTTTTATCAGAAGCGTATTATTTCCATGAAGTAATTTTACAAATTATTTCGTTCTTATGATGATATAATTTCTTATTCCATTGGTATAAAAAAGTATTGTTGGTTTCTATATTATTTATAGGTGTAAATGTTTAAATATATTAGTGAAATTATTGTTATATAAATTAAAAGAATTTTTAGAGTGAGAGAACTATGTAATTTTTTTACTTAAATTAAAAAAGTTTTATTTATCTTAATTTATTATACAAGATCTTATATAATATATCCAATAATTTGAAGTTTCACATTATTTTACTTTAATTATTTGTGAATTTAAAGAATATGTGTTTTAAATTATATTACCCGACTAATTTGAGAAATGTATCGAAAGTTATCTTCCCGTTATTGTATATGTTACAGTTAAAGCGTTCATTGTCGTTAATACATACATTGTCTAGAGAATGTATACCCGGACTTCACGTTTTAGAGAAAGCGTACGATGCTCGATTCAGTATACACAATCTCTAGACATAGCATATATTAACGAGATAATGAATACAACCTCTGACATCGATCAGACAAACCGTAAATTGAACAAAATCGAACGATTTGACAGATGAGTTAGTTTTGTTGTTAACAGTTGGCAACATATACGAGCCCTGTACACGTTCGATATTTTTTTGCATACTTAGTTGTCAGCTGTCATCTGTACGAATTGTACATTATAAATGAAAAAAACATCATATAATACTTTAATACAATCCGGATTCATTTCATGAACTGTAATACGATCAATTAATTCAGGTTAAGGTAAAGATTTTTTGAAAATACATTTTGCTATATACACTTTGCGTAATTTGCGTAGTACACTTTGAAAACCATTATAAAACTATTTCGATGAGTACATTTCGGAATAAATGCTGTTTGTTATATTTGTTTTTGTGTGAAAAGTGGGGGCCACTTTGGCACCGTAGTGGCCCTTTGGACAAGCCTGGTATAGATTATGCTCAATTATCTGTGTCTAATTATTTTACCAATAAAAAATCACATTTTTTTATTTCGTAACATGAGAACTGCATTCTATAATACAAAGCGTGTATGGGCCTCCTATGTGTTGCCAACCATTTTCCGTACCCGCAACGATACTTATCTGTCAAAATTTCTAGTACGTAAATCAAAAATAAATTAGCGTAAATTGGATAATTTGGGTTTCTCGTGTTTCCTAAAATAAAACAACCCTACTATAATTCCCTAATTGCGATTTATTTATTTTGTTAACACGTTATCTACGTCGCAACAGATGACGCATACATTCTCTAGTTAACGTGTTCATTTTTACTCCCGTGTATGTTTTCTCTGTTCGTTTTAGACAATGTATTCATTAACGAGAGAATGTACGTATTAACTGAATTGATGCATTGGCTGTAACATATACATTACCCAAATTGATATTTTTACAAATATTATGAGTACTGAACCTATTTCTTTTTTAATTAAAAACTTTAAAAAATATGCGCTGTATATACATAAATGTATTATTTGTTCATTTCTTTCTATTGATATAACTCCAATGCACCTCGGTAGTTGACTAAATATTGACATTTTGGGCAATCTGTAGTATTATATTACGTAGTTGTACTGCAAAGGGAAGGCTAAAACATGTTTGCATCGTATTGAAATTCATTGTAGAATATAATCAAATATACATTTGTTAATATTATATTATTTTAAAAGTTTCTCTTCACAATTTTATGTCACATTCAATTTATCGCTTATTTTTAACAATATAAAAACTCAGTTGATAAAAATACATATTAAGAATTTGAAAATTACAATGATTCAAATTTGATATACACTTTGAGAACGATATGTGATATTGTAGAAAAACACAACAATATTTATCTAGTGTACCTGTCAGTTCAATATGGATAATCGAGTTTTTCGATACACGCATCTTTGACCATATTATCTCCGAAACTTTTGAATTCAAAATTATTAAAAACCTTGTTACAAGAAAACCTTTCGAATTTTCAATTTTTTAATGAACTTGATATAAGCGCATTTGTATTGTATTAGGATTTTTTTTGTTTATTATATATTTTTCTTTTTGTTATAAAATAATTAAGGAATTTTATGGAAGGTTGAGATCGCTTATATGTGAATGTAGAAATGAGACTGTTAATGTGCTATTTTAACATTGGATCATTGCAAATTGTGTAATTATAAGATTTTGAAATTTTGTCTGAAGTGGTTACAGTTTGCTATATAACTTCTGAAGTTGTGCAATTTTGGTGATAAATTGGCTTTTTAATATTTTTTTGTTGTGTGTTTCGAGTTTTCAAAACTATAATAATTGTAAAATTTCAAATTTATTGTTATATGTTATATGTGAATAAAATTTCTCTCCGACAAGATCATAGTAATCTAACACCAGTTCAGATAAAAATTCAGGGTGCAGTTGACGATGTATATTATTTGTGAAATGTGTTTGGCTATAACAATTTGCTGATTACTAAAGTCCCCAAACTTAATTATAGTAATTAACTTCTTATTAAAAAATATATTATGTTTCACTGACATTAATGTATATTTATAAAAAATTTGCTATTTATTATATGAATGCAATATGCATTGAAATAAAATCAATTTTACAATCAATTCGTTCTTGATTTTTATACTTTTACCACTAAATTGTTATAATTGTTAGAAATAATTCGTTTAAATAACTGTTCACTTTCACAATTTTCATTGACATACATATAAAGTATTATCAAATTCAAAAAAGGTTTTTATCGTTAAAATTAGATAAAAAGCTTCCATTATTTTCATATTTATCATTAAAGTTAGGTAAGTTCAAATCAATAATCGCGGATTCAAGTGTTTTGTCGTGTAGCGTTATGGTCGTCGCCCACTGAACCACATGAGGACCGCTCTCCGCTTTCGGAAAGTTTTCGAATATAGGTTTTAATTGTATTCTATAAAGCGCAATATCGTATTTGAGAGAAGCTCGAAAAAAAGCGGTAAGGACCGCTCGGGCGGTCCTCGCGTGGTTCAGTGGGCGACGACCATTATGTTACGGGACCACCACATACAGTTATAATTTAATAATCTAATCTACATATTTCTTTTTTTTTTATTTACCGGTAGAAAACCGGTAAACCGGTAATGGGAAAAATTATTTACCATTTACCGGTAATTGAAATATGACGGTAAATTGCAAGCCCTACTGGTCACCCATAAATTGAAACCAAAAAAGTTGATGTTGCCAGTTTTTAATACACGGTTTTCTAACCACAAAACACTTGTCAACACTTTGACAGTCAGTTTCAGTTGAAGGATGGTTTCAACTAGAACGTTACAGAAAATAGCTATAGTTGGTGGATTTATTGTTGTTTCTACATCGTTTTATTTCGAAAGGAGAATTGTCGATGGGATAAAAGAAAGAGAACATTATAGGTTGGCCCTCCAAACCCTCAGAGATCACTATGGTGCTTCAAGTTTATTAGGAGAACCTATCAAGGATCTTAGATTTCGTCTGTCCAATAAAGAAAACGTATGTAACTTTGACAATGTCCGTCTCTTGGTGCCCGTCGAGGGTTCAAAGCAATTCGGAGTATATTATTACTGGGCAAATAAAATTGAAGATCATTGGATAGTTACCAAAGCTGAATTGGAGCTCGGTGACGATAAAATGAAAAGGCTCATAATAGTTAAAAACAATCTCCCTAATGAAGAAAGTTTAAAACAGCAAGAGAATATTTAATTTAATTAGTTGTTTCTTTTTAAATTTCTATTTATTTTTTTGTCTGATGAACAATGTGAATTTTACGTCATTCATTAACCTTTCCCTTACGGTGCTAAAAACAGTCTATGCGTTCCGACGGTATGTATTTTCGATATCATATGAAAAAGTAATCTAGTGTTTTAGATCACTTTTTCATATGATATCGAAAATACATACCGTCGGAACGCATAGACTGTTTTTAGCACCGTAAGGGAAAGGTTAATAAATTACTTGTTATCAACACAATTCTCGATTTGTCAAAAACACCATAGAAAATAGAAAAAAATAAATTGTTTTCTTTATTGGAATATTTTATTTTGCTTATTTAAATTCATATAAATTAGTAAAAATACCATATCAGTAAATAATCACCTTATATTAAAAATAAGATTTTATGCAAGCATTAATATATTTTAAAAGTATATAGATATCTAAACAATCTGAAATATTATACTAATTATGACTTTAATTGAAATGGCAGTATGTTGGTCATGTTGTGAGAAATGTAATTGAAAGACGGACATGTAAAGTATGTACTTATTATTTGACAGTATACATGAAAGTGGCTGTAAAGGAAAATTGAGAAGGCTGCATGGATGATGGACAGGATAAACAAAATAGACGTGTTGAGTGAATTGAATGAGAATTCCTGAAAATGAAAAGGGTGGTAGAGTGTTGGTGAGGTCTTTGTGAAGTTTTTCAATAAACAACACGTTTTTTTATGAAAATAACTCACAATCGATGACTTTGTGTTAATTAATATCTTAAAACCTAATCAATATTCCAAACTATTATGCAGATTATGAATCTCAATAAATAAACACATATTTATTTACGCTCAATTATATTTAAGTGATAAATACTTTTCATCAATTAGAATTTCATTTGTGCACAGTTTATTTTTTGCTGATTAACATGTGCCATCAATAATATGCAATTTTGTTTCTTAAATTTCGGGGCGACTACACCCTTGCATCATGACTGTTTTTCCTTGTTGAAAACGAGTTTGCTCTTCTTCGAGTGAACACTCATGATTTTTCGTTTCATTGTTTGTCAAATTGTATGAAGACGTATTCAAATTATCTAAATTTTTCAGTTTGAATCTCTCGCTTCTTTGTTTCGGTCTGTTGAATTGAGTTTCAACTTCGTTATACATTTTTGTAGATTGATTTACATAACTGGACGGTTTATTATTGTCTATTTCTTGAATATCAAAATTATGATTTGGGTTTAATTGTAATAATTGATTGTACATTTCTTCTCCTCCAAGATTTTTCTTTTCATTCAATTGCTTCATCTCACTATTGGAATAGATCATTTTATTATTTGAATTCAAATTCACTGACAATTTGATAGTTTCCATTTCATTAAAACCATATTTCGTATTCATCCTGCTTATATCATAAGGTTGCGAAGAGACTGGAATATTATAAGACGCACTTTGTGATACTTGTGTTTCATTATCCACATATTTAATTTCTGAGTTTTGATTTATTTGAGTTATATTTGTGTCATAACTATGACTGTTCTTTAAAAAATTAGAATTGTCATATTGTTCTTTTCGATTCATATAAAAATTAGGGTTTTGATTGTTGAGGTATTGATAATTGCAGTTCATTGCCTCATTTTCGTTGAACTCATAATTGTGAGTATTATTAGAATAATTTTCAGTTTTATTCTTTATTTCTTCGTCTAATACTTGTTCTTGTTTAATATTATCATAATTTTGTTCTATAACAACTATTTTTTTAAAAGGCATATTACAAATTTGCAAACTGGTATTGTTACGCTGTTGGTTTTCAAAAATATCAGTTACAGTTTTGTTAGAATCTTCATAATTTTTATCATATTTGGTATTTGTCGATAAAGTATTTTGTTCTTCATTATTTTGATTTGGCTGAAATATGTTTTGATTTTCTAGCGTCGTATTGCACAAATAATTAGAGTGATTCACATTAGTTATGATTGTATTTGGACTCGGTGATGATGGTGGCATATTAGATTGATTTATATTGTTGATGATCATCGTATCTACAAATAAATATCAGTAATCATTTATAATTTCAATTTTATATAAAAAAACAAGAAATATACTTACGAAATAGAGAATTTCCTTTACTCGGTTCATCTTAAATACAAAATTTTTATTAAAACATATATCATCAATTTGTAATGATAATTTAAAAAAGTTTACCATTTGTTTTATATTTTGCAAGTTTACGGTAAACTTGTTTAATTCGTTGAATATTGGCTTGAGCTGCAGTGGTATGATCGACCATAGGTAGTGGATAATCCTGACCTATTAGGCAATGAGCATTTTCTTGAACATCTTGTGGAGCCAGCCACGGTGCGTGAATGTATTGTGTTGGAAAATTTTGCAATTTCGGAATATATTTTCTATAAAAAAAATCACATTAACTTTTTACATTCAATATGAAATTTTTATAATTGATATTACCTTATGTAATCTCCATGTGGATCAGCTTTACGACCAAAACGTACTGGGCAATAGCAATGGAAAAATTGTTGGAAAAAAGAAGAGCAACTCAACCACATCCATGTTCCTGCATTTACTGACCAATCAGCATCCAAAAGCAATTCTTCAAACACCTGCAAAATTATTCATATATAAAATTTTTAATTAGATTATTGAATCCTGTTATCGTCTGAACTGTTAATTGTAAAAATGTTTACAACCTTCATTCCTTCTTCCCAAGATATCCAGAGATCTCCCCTAGTCAGAAAACAAGCAACAGCGTGTCGTGCCAAATGATGGATCCATCCTTCCTCTCGTAATTGTATCATTATAGCATCAATCCAAGGAAATCCAGTTTGTCCCTTTAATTTTTATTTTCAATTAATAAACATTAATAAACCACCTAGTAAAATTAAAAAAAGTACAATACATTAGCCCATTTAGCGAGAGCATCACTGTTTTTATCCCATGGAATTTGAACACATATTGGATTTCCAACCATTTTGTCAAAGTTGGGATTTTTTGTAGCTGCACAGTAGAAAAACTCTCTCCATAAAAGTTGACCATGTAAAGACAATGGTGGACGAGATCTTTTGATTTTTTTATATAAATCTGTTAGCTGGTAATAAAAGAGACGTGTTGATAGACATCCAAATCTAAATTTAGTAAAAGTGAAAAATAAAATAATATATATATTTATGACATTTATTTCTACTATTATAACAATATCAATCTGTTTTACCTTAAATATGGTGACAATCCAGTTTGACTGGCCAGCAATGATTGAGGAGTCATCTTAGGCCTTCCAAAGGATGCAACCCACGCTTTCCTCTCCAAATGCCTTTCCAGACGAGCAAGGGCTTCACTTTCACCACCAACCCATACTGGCGGTAATAACCCCTCGGTGTCGAACCCTGAAAATATACAGAATAAAAGAACAGCGACGATTTACTCCAATCATGCAGCAGTCGCTCTACATATGTGAACTTAAGACACAAAAGACTAAACCGTATTTATGCTATATCTTTGCTTAAATATTTGGAAGCCTATGCTTACCCAATTCTTCGAGAGTGGGTACACCATATTTTTCATCATGATCGTCGTTCACAGGTGTTGTAGCTTTACCTATGTTGTTTGGTGTTATAGTGGTTTCAGCAATCGATGGTGCTTCCATTCCTGCTATCACTGTTTGGAATTGATGGTAAGTTAAAGGTGCTCTGCCTCCATTTTTTTCAATGATCCTTATGCATAAAAAGTTGTTAAGTATTTCAGTACATTGAAATCGACTTTGTAATAACATACTTACTTATCAAGTTTGTATAATGTATGGGAAACTTTGGATACAACATCAATGCCTATTTCCCGACACATTGTCATTATATTGTGATCCCTGACGCGACCGAAAGGTTCAGGATCTTCTTCAAAGGTCAAGCTGGTAGTTCCCCATTCTTTGAATAGTTTTGGTAAAGCATCTGCTGGTTGTCCTCGAACTACAAATAACCTTGAGTTCAATTTTTTCAGACTTTTATCTAAGTCCTCTAAGCATTGTAAAAGAAATCTGAAATTGGTAAAATATTGATTTGAAAATATGTACTTATGTAAATTTTTAGTTATATAATTCTTTTTTATTATTATAAATTAAAAATAAACAAAAATGATGTAATCCACCAATCAATGTAATAGTGAAGCAATAAAAAAAACGCAACAAGAATTGGTTCTCATTAACGACATTGGTCGACATAATACTATAGGGTGCCATTTATCGATATACATATACACGGGCTGTTAGGGTCGTTAAACATTTGTCGTGAAATATATTTTTACTGTCGCCAACAAATTTAACCCAATACTATATACGAGTATATGTATTGCTTTTTTTTTTATTAAATACTTAAATATATTTTAATCATAACATAGCAACAAGAAATGTGGTCAATCAAATAGATCGATCTACCAAATATAAAACACAAAATTTCGTCAATTAGACTAATACAACCAACAAGTCTAAACATAACCTAACCCACGCATATTCGAATAGACCGTTACGATAAATAAGCCAACTCAGATTATCTAATAGATAGGAAATTCGAGAAAGTAATCAATACCGATCGTGTTTTGTTTTGCGCAATTTTCGTAACACGTAGCCGGCAACGTGATCCGTGCGATCATCACGTGGCCGACAATGCAGTCGCATTTGACAATTGTTTACATTTTTATCAATTAAAATGAAAAATGTGCATCGTATATACATATGTCAATGTCTTATCGCTATGCAGAATTAAGATATGTGGAAGACTGCTGAACTTTGATCGTATTTGATATAATGTGTTTGTTTATGTTTTATTGATATTTTTGCGAAAATATTTAAATGTTATATACTGTAATAGTTTTTTTAATATTGACGTGGTGATTGGTAAATGTTGAAATAATCATGTTTTTAGAAATCATAAAATAATATGAAAAACAACTGATTGTGAATATAATTAAACAATTCTTATATAAAAAGCAAGCTTTTCATACTTTGATTTAATTTTATGCTATGTGGTTTTAATTGTTTATTCAATTTAATATTCGTTTCGTAATCAAAAAGTCTCCTTAATTTAAAAAGTTTTTCAATGTCTAACCACTTGTTCAAAATTAAATTTATAATATATTTACTGATTAATTTCAAGCGTATTTAACACAAATAATTGAAAAACAGTTCATTTAATTTGAAATATAAATGGCTAAATTTATGAACCGAGGAAGAATTCATTCGGTTGAATGAATTCAATTCACAATTTACAAAATGAATGAATTTTGAATGAATTCAATCCACAATTTACAAAATTTACGATACAGAAAAACAACGTTAATTCTAAACAGAACCGCTTAATACAAAAATACTAATCGAAGACATTAGAAATACAGTAATTCATTGATGACTGTATTTCACTTGAATCAAATTCACTTCGATTTCCATTCATTCGAAATGCTCATTTTTCAATCAATTTGCACACAGTTAATATCAATTTTAACATCAATTGAACATCAATTGAACATCAATTTCTACAATAAATAGCAAAGGTAATGAAATTAATTTCTTATGCAAAATAATAATCGACAATTTACCTCCATTTGTTTATACCGACGTTCGAAGAGCCTGCAAACCACGGATCGATGATGAAGACACATCTGAAGGTGGTGGCTGCCTTGAGGCCTTCCCTGAGCGAAGGGTTGTCGTGAAGTCGAAGACCCTTCCGGAACCAATGGACAGTGTGCTTGTCCCTATATGAAGTCATTTTCAATATTCAGTATTTTCCTGGTCTTTCGAGATCAAGTTGTGCTGTGGTGAATGTATACTTTGGTCGATGTTCTCTGGAAAAAAAATCAAACTGTTAAACGCATCGAATTCATGTAAGTGATGCAGAGTCAGAAAAAGCAAATGCCGCGCCTGATAATTTCATTAAAACCGTCAAATAATTAAATTTTTGCGTAATTTTATTCGGCATTAAAAGTATCCTTTGCACTGTAGGAATATATTTTATGATATCTGACAAAGTATGCGAGCCCTAGGTGCTTTAGTTTTTTTTTCTATTAAGGACTAATGTAAGTATAATTTTTAAAAAACTGCCTCAGATAGACAGACAGACAGACAGACAGACAGATACTAGGTAGAACTTTCATACTAGGTATATATAATAGATAGATAGATAGATAGATACCGTGTTTCTTCGAATATAAGACCCGGGTTTATATTAATTTTACACCCGAAAACTGCACTAGGGCTTATTTTCGGGGAAATTCATAATCAAGTTTTCAAAAAAAAAAATCAAGTTTTGTGTCATCATATAAAATAGAAAGAGTTAGGTAATAATGAAATTAATAATAGAATCTCACATTTTTAGCAATTAGGGGAGATTTGTTTAATTCCTGACACATCTATTTCAGTGATCGTCGGAATAAAGGTGATTTTTAAAAAGTAATACCAACGTATTTCAGAGAACTATATTTAGTAAAAGTTTGCCACTATATACATGAAATCATGATGATATAATTTATTGATTACCGTTCACATATTATGTTAGTATAATATAGACATGTAGAGGGTTTTCCAATAAGAGGTGTTATTTTGATATTCAAAGAAAAATGCCATTTTTTAATATAAATGATCGGATGTTTATTTTATTATAAAGAGGAAGGTATGCCGTTAATAGTGAAAAATAACATCAGGCAAATGACCACCACAACCACGCTTACAGGACCATATCCTTTTCATGAAATTTTCCATAACCATATCGCAAAGTGGCTGCCCTATGTCCTCGATAGCCTCACGAATTCCATCTTTGAGGTCTTGAATCAACGCTGGGCTGTTGGCGTAGACCTTCTCTTTCACGTGGCCCCAAAGGAAGAAGTCGCAAGGTGTTAAATCACAAGATCTCGGTGGCCAATTGTGATCACCTCTTCGAGAGATAACACGGTCCGGAAACTTTTCGCGTAAAAGATCAATGGTTTCGTTGCTTGTGTGGCACGTAGCGCCGTCTTGTTGAAAGTAAACGTTGTCCAGATCAATACCATCCAATTCCAGCCATAAAAAATCATTAATTATCTCTCGATAGCGCAATCCATTCACCGTAACTGTTGCTCCAGCCTCATTTTCGAAAAAGAGGTCCAATGACTCCGCCGGACCATAAACCGCACCGAACAGTCACACGTAGAGGATAGAGAGGCTTTTCAACAATAACTCTTGGGTTTTCCGAGCCCCAGATGCGACAATTTTGCTTGTTGACGAAGCCACCGAGGTGGAAATGGGTTTGCGATTTGGTTATGGAAAATTTCATGAAAAGGATATGGTCCTGTAAGCGTGGTTGTGGTGGTCATTTGCCTGATGTTATTTTTCACTATTAACAGCATACCTTCCTCTTTATAATGAAATAAACATCTGATCATTTATATAAAAAAATAGCATTTTTCTTTGAATATCAAAATAACACCTCTTATTGGAAAACCCTATAGGTATTGCGACGATATTTTGTTTTTTCGCCGTGCGGATTACACGCGTGATTCAGATGAGCAAAACGAAGTTTTCAATTTACATAAAAAATTTTTTTTACTGTCATTAGGTGAAATAGAAGTATAAGTAAAAGTGTATAGCATTTTTTTATTAAAATATTTACTGGGATGAGTAAACTTTAAGAATCTGATTGTTAGAATTAAAAATGTTTTTGAATTACTTTTTCATTTATTTTAAATTTAAATTATTGTGGCTATTTAGGAAAAAAATAAAATCATTGTTTTCGGTTACGTCACAAAGCTCAAAACCGTCCTGAAAAATGTGGTAACTGCACTAAAAAACACACATTTCTATAAATGTTAAAAAAAATTGTTTTTTTTCAATATTTTTAAATATTTTTAGATTTAATAATTCCATCATAAGATAATTAATACCAGAATATAAAAAAAACATACACAGATTATAGGGTTTGCAGAAATCTTAACTGCTTGACACACCCTTTATTTGCTGCGTCTTTCGCTAGTTTGCCGTCGCATACCCATGTTCACATTGGGTTCAAAAAATAAAATTGATGCTATCAGAAAAATAACATCTATCTTAATTTGAAAAAGTATAATTTTATTTTTTTTTGACTCATCCTGTCTGTCTGGTCTTTTTATTTGCCAAAAGTGGTGTTTCGCTGATATTGTTCATTGTAATCGGTTTTTCCAAGACCTTATACGTATCGTTTGAACATTAACTGTTATTTTGATTTATTTATCTTAATTTTTTATTTATTTAATGAGTAAATTTGAATTTATTTTTCAAATATTTTCGGAATAATAATTTGTCTCGTCGCCCCATAATATAATACCTTCTACCGGTCTAGTTCACCTACGAGGTTCCCAATCACTAGATTTTTTAGAATTTTTAAAGAATCGCTCAAAAATTAAACGGATATAACTAATATTTTCAAAAATGTTATGTGAAGACAGCCTACATTTTTTGAAAGCCGGAAAACGCTTCATTTTTCTCACTACTAATATCGCGTAATTAAAAAAATATATAGTTTTTCGATGAAAACTTTTCTAAAAATCAACTTTTCGTTACAAAATTTTACACAATCTTAGATTATTTATTGTTTTAACGTTTTCGATAAATAAATTTGAAATTAGTAAAAATCTTGAAAAAGATGTAGCGTATTTCACGTAAAATGGATGGAATTGAAGGTGTCCAGGTGCTGCAATTTCATTGACCGTTACTGTATGTGTGAAAACTCTTTTATTTTTACAAAGCGGCCTTTTAAAAGTAACATTTTCTCAAAATAAAAAATATATAATACGAGAATCGTAAAAATACTACACTAATCAAAATTTATAATTTTTTTTTACATTGCCATTTTATATGAGCAAATATGTACGTATGTAACATACATACATATGTTATATGGCGTCGCGTGAATTTATTCTGAATTGAAAATCCGCTAACGTAAATAATTTATATAAATGCAAATGCGCATCAATTTTCAAAAATAAATGGAAAAAATTCAAATACTTGCAGGATTTTCAAATTTTAACATCTTTAACTCGTGAGCAAGTTAAGTTTTTGCAATTTAAATACTCAAAAAAAAAAAATCTTTTAATGAGGTTAAGTTGAATTTCACAATTAACCGTATATGTATTAGATTAAGAAATTCTGAAACTTTCACGTGGGAAAAAATAAATTTATGGATATTGTATATAACCTCAATTTATGGAAATCTTGGAACGTTTTATTTTTAGTAAAAAAACACTACTTTCGTTTATAAATTGAAATTATTTTGTCGATAAACGAAAATTTGAATTTATGTATAAACGGCGATTCAAAATTATACACTTTTTATAATGGAAACGGAAAAAATGTAGATTCACAATATCCAGAGGAAAATTTACGTATGAATTGTTATGTAACAATTACGAATTACAAATATGTATTTTCAGAATAACTGTTAATTTTCAATAAAAAAAAATCATTATCGAAAGTAAAATGAAATATTACCATAGCGGGATCGTGCAGGTTTATTATTATTATAATTGATGCAAAAACAATACACTGATTATTGTTTTAATCACTTGTATTAATTAAATTTAAAAAAAAATTGTACAAATCACAATTTGGCAAAAAGAACGTTCACACGAAATGGCGGAAAACGAAAACTGCGCCACGAAACCTTACGGCCGAGTCCGGGGAAAGTTTTCAATTGGAAAAATTCGAGGGGTGCTGGTTATTTTTAGATTCGTGTTTTGGTTTTATTTGTCGAGGTGTTGAAACTTTCCGCGATAGGAAAACACTGAAAATGAAACGCTCTATTATGGGGTTGACTGCTGTGCAACGTGACTTTGTTGTATTGACGTTCTCTACGTCGTCGTCATGTTTTTTCAATTAATTATTATAAATATTAGAATTATTAATTGTAACACATACATACAATTGTCTTTGGACGAGTTGTTTTGACTCAAAACAACTCGTCCAAAGACAATTCGTGCTAGACCAGTCATCGGCAACCTATGACCTGCGGGTCACCGACTGACTCATTTAACAATTTCAGGTGACATTTGACTTAACTGGTTAAAGTAATTTTTTTTATAAGTATCAAAAAATATGTATTTTTCAATCTTGTGTTGGTTTCTAATTGTAAGATGTTTAATTTGTTCTTATTAGACATAATGCATAATTATTTATAAAGATTTCAACAAACGGTCCCAAGGAAACAATTATATATACGCCTGTCCTAGACCATTCAAACTACAATTCGTTCAAAAAAATTCGATAAAAAAATTAAATGAGTTTGGAAACCTGCATTCCACGTTTATATACATACATGCACCTGCACCTACACATACTCATTTCATTTTCAGTTTGTCGTTTAATTGAAAACTACGTGCGCGCGATACAGAGAGGCTGCGAAACTTTCTGTTCAAGGTATCAAAACAGTATTATCAAAATTTTCTTGCTATCGAGAAATCAATTAATACGTGAGTAATGCAATGCTATAGAACAGGCTTGTCCAAAATTTCGGTATGCGAGGGCCACTTTGGCCAAAACACGGTCCAACACGGTCAAACATGGCAAAACACAATTTGCATTTTTTTTTATTTAACGATAAAATACATATATTTTGATCAGAATGTACTTGAAAAAATCGATTCTTCAATAATTCAAAAAAATAATACAAATTTTCCTCGAATTAGAGCAAAATTCGTAAATTGTTATGTATGAAAAGTGGGGGCCAGTCGCGAGAGCACTGGGGGCCATTTTGGCCCCATAGTGGCACTTTGGACAAGCCTGCTATAGAATATAGATGAATATAATATTTTGTATCTCAATGTAAGGATAGGAATTTTTTTAAGTGTCTTTTATATGGTAATAAGTAAAAAAATATTTACTGTAGAGGTAGATGCCAAAAAATATTTTTCAAATAATTTTGTTAAGTTTTAAATTAATTCACCGATCGCATCAACTATTTATTTACTTTATTGGTCAAAAAAACAGTTCGTTATTAAAAAATATATATATTTATTGGTTTTGGATTTTAGTAATAAAATCCGAAGATTACATATTATTTATAATGAATGAATGCACGTGACGGATATATGAATATAATCCATGCTGCTTGCAACGTGACTTCGTAAAGATAAATATGTAATTGAAGTCAATACATAGTACAATACAAGTAAAATGTGACGTGTACAATTATGTATTCAAAAGGTAAAAGTCCTTGAATTTCCCTTCTAGTTTTAACCGTTTTATTACTCAATCGTGGATGACATAAGACAGTCTCGATAAAAATTTTCGTTATGTAAGTAATCTTTTTAGCTTCAATTTGAAAATATCGAATAAGATTTGAAGATTTCTTGTTTTAAATGTTATTTTTAAAATTTACGTTGATAAAAAACACTAAGCTGATATAAATAATAATAAAAATATATGTACGGTGGAAATTATATAACACGGAAAATCGATTTAACAAGAAAAAATATTGCGGTCTTGACATGTTATCTTATAAGCAGATTCTAAATTTAGTAATTGCTTGGTGTAGAACTTGACGATAATATATGTATATGTTACAGTTAAAGCGTTCATCGTCGTTAATACATATTTCAGTCCCTTCAGTTTCATGTTATATATGTATTTTTTACTGTAGTTGATTATCAATCTAATTGTAAGGTTCTAGTAAATTGTAACAGTTATCAAAATAATAAAATGAAAAAAAAATCAACAACGGACACCAAGTACAATTTAATAATTATGTAAATTTAATATAAATTTCTAAAATTTTGTGTAATTCAGTTTCAAGTTTTTAATATTTTCTTTTAGTCATTTAATCACAATTAAATGATTAAATCAGTAAAAGTAAATCAAAATTTATAAGAATTAATAAATTATTTAATAATTAATTAATAAGGTTTGCTCAAATAACGCTAGCATACATGACCCTGGCAGTTGGCACACAATCCGCGAAAATTTCGAAATATTTAATGTTAATATGATTAAAATAAATACGCATTCATTGGATCGTTTAACCATCGTGTAGTCTTTCCATTTTCCTATCGTAAGTTATTCCGCCTAATTGTAAAATAAGTAGATATGCACATTATGAAAATGATATTAAAATCACACCACATTTAAGACTTCAGACACCAATGATTGCGAATATTGCAATAGATTCAGATTTGGTAGATGAATTTAATCTTGATCTACCTAATTATAATATCAAACGAATTAACTTTTTTGACGATGAGCCATCTTCACCTGGATCTTCTGATCCTAAAATAAAATTCTAAACGAATTTTTTTGACGTATTATTCACAACGGCAATCGATTCGACTAAAAAGCGTTTCGAATTATTTAAAAAAAACTTTGAACACATCTGACAATGAATCAATTCTCAAATGGATTTACAATTCTAATCTCGAAGAATTATTTCCAAATGTGTTAATTGCTTTAAGAATATTAATAACTTTGCCCATTTCAGTTTCCACGGGAGAACGCTCCTTTTCAAAATTAAAACTAATTAAGACCTATTTACGTTCGAGCATTACGCAAGAAAAATTGAATGGTTTCGCAATAATATCGAATGAGAATGAAATTGCCGAATCACTTGATTTAGATGTTTTACGTATGGATTTCGCTAAAATGAAAACCAGGCGATTCCCCGTTTAAAATTTTAAATTATTTTGTCAATTTAAAAAAGTAAGTTTAATAAAAAGCGTAAAAAAGGTTAAGGTTCACAAAGCGGTAGAAAAAAAAGTAGGCAAACCTGGGACGGCCCAGAAAACAAATATTCCGAACCACTGCATGTATGCATATTATGCGTACGCGTCGCCTGGCAAATGTCATTTTTGACGTTTACGCGTATGTAAATGACGTTTATCGCATATGTAAATGACGTTTATCGCGTATGTTAAATGACAATGTGAAAATAAAAAATTTATATTTATTTTTGTCGAAATCTATAACATTCTTATAAAATTTAAATGATAAAATATAATTTTATTTATAACGACATCTATGAAATTTTTGTAAAATTTAAATGACAATGTGGAAATAAAAAAATATATATTTATATTTAATAACTTCTATGAAGTTTTTATAAAAAATAAATAATATAATATATTTTTATTTTTAACGACATCTATTATATGTTTATAAAATTTAAATGACAATATGAAAATTAAAAAAATATATTTATTTTTAACGACATCTATGAAACTTTTAAAAATTTTAAATGATAAAATATATTTTTATTTTTGAGGACATCTATTATATGTTTATAAAATTTAAATGACAATTTGAAAATAAAAAAAATATATATTTATTTTTAATAACTTCTATGAAGTTTTTATAAAAAATAAATAATATAATATATTTTTATTTTTAACGACATCTATTAAATGTTTATAAAATTTAAATGACAATGTGAAAATTAAAAATATACATTTATTTCTAACGACATCTATGAAATTCTTATAAAATTTAAATGACAATATGAAAATTAAAAAATATACATTTATTCTTAACGACATCTATGAAACTTTTAAAAATTTTAAATGATAAAATATAATTTTATTTTTGAGGACATCTATTATATGTTTATAAAATTTAAATGACAATATGAAAATTAAAAAAATATATTTATTTTTAACGACATCTATGAAACTTTTAAAAATTTTAAATGATAAAATATATTTTTATTTTTGAGGACATCTATTATATGTTTATAAAATTTAAATGACAATGTGAAAATTAAAAAAATATATATTTATTTTTAATAACTTCTATGAAGTTTTTATAAAAAATAAATAATATAATATATTTTTATTTTTAACGACATCTATTAAATGTTTATAAAATTTAAATGACAATGTGAAAATTAAAAATATACATTTATTTCTAACGACATCTATGAAATTCTTATAAAATTTAAATGACAATATGAAAATTAAAAAATATATATTTGTTTTTAACGACATCTATGAAGTTTTTATATAAATTAAATAATATAATATATTTTTATTTTTAACGACATCTATTATATGTTTATAAAATTTAAATGACAATTTGAAAATAAAAAAAATATATATTTATTTTTAATAACTTCTATGAAGTTTTTATAAAAAATAAATAATATAATATATTTTTATTTTTAACGACATCTATTAAATGTTTATAAAATTTAAATGACAATGTGAAAATTAAAAAAATATATTTATTTTTAATGACATCTATGAAGTTTTTATAAAAACTAAATAATATAATATATTTTTATTTTTGACGACATCTATTATATGTTTATAAAATTTAAATGACAATTTGAAAATAAAAAAATATATATTTATTTTTAATAACTTCTATGAAGTTTTTATAAAAAATAAATAATATAATATATTTTTATTTTTAACGACATCTATTAAATGTTTATAAAATTTAAATGACAATGTGAAAATTAAAAATATACATTTATTTCTAACGACATCTATGAAATTCTTATAAAATTTAAATGACAATATGAAAATTAAAAAATATATATTTGTTTTTAACGACATCTATGAAGTTTTTATAAAAATTAAATAATATAATATATTTTTATTTTTAACGACATCTATTAAATGTTTATAAAATTTAAATGACAATGTGAAAATTAAAAATATACATTTATTTCTAACGACTTCTATGAAATTCTTATAAAATTTAAATGACAATATTAAAATTAAAAAATATACATTTATTCCTAACAACATCTATGAAATTCTTATAAAATTTAAATGACAATATGAAAATTAAAAAATATATATTTATTTTTAACGACATCTATGAAACTTTTAAAAATTTTAAATGATAAAATATAATTTTATTTTTGAGGACATCTATTATATGTTTATAAAATTTAAATGACAATGTGAAAATTTAAAAATATATTTTTATTTTTGACGACATCTATTATATGTTTATAAAATTTAAATGACAATTTGAAAATAAAAAAAATATATATTTATTTTTAATAACTTCTATGAAGTTTTTATAAAAAATAAATAATATAATATATTTTTATTTTTAACGACATCTATTAAATGTTTATAAAATTTAAATGACAATGTGAAAATTTAAAAATATATATTTATTTTTGACGACATCTATGAAATTTTATAAAACTTAAACGACGATTTGAAAAAGATAATTGATTTTATCAAAATGATAATAATGCGGTACGCGTCACTAGGATGACGGTAGATTCGGCTACGGTCAGGTAGCCGCCGCTAACTAGGCACCGGTCAACTCGGCACCGGTTCAACTAGGCGAGAGTCCCAGCGGACACCAACCTACCGGACACCGACGGACATTCGGCGAAAACTCGGCGAAAATTCCACATAGATAGAATATTTTCGCCTATTTAGAATGGTTACATGGCGTTTGACCCCAACCAATTAGAATTTTACGCCAATTAGAATTGCATGCCAATTAGAATATCACTTTGTCAAAAGAAAATAATATAGATGTCACCACATTGAGAAAAATATATACAAATAACACCTATTTGTTTGGGGAAATATGGATGTCTTTCCAGAGTAGAGTTCTTAATTCTTTTAAAAAAAAAAAAAAAACACAAGTGCTTCGGGTTTGGTTGTGGGTTTGTGAATGAAAAAAAATTATCATAGAATTAACCATAATCGCCAAGAGTTTTGTAAACTGCTTATCAAATTAATAACGAAAATTACATACTCACTATAATTATGTGTTCAAAAGTACATTAATATGTTTCAGGTATCATTAGCATGTTAGAAATTATATACCGGTTTCCCGAAATTCATTAAACCTTTGAATGTAATCGTCCAAATAAAAAAAAAAACATAATTTTTATATATTCATCTCTTTTTTCGAATAATTAACATAACATAAATAATTTCGAATAATTAATACATAACATAACATAAATTAGATTTTAAAATCTTCCCATATAAAAAAAATAAAAGTAATCTATTACCAATATCAATTTCATTGAAATCTGAAATTATCAAGTCATGTCTTCCCTTTATTAAACGAAAAAAAAATATTTTGATTTATTTACTTTGTGATAATTTTCGGCATGTAATTTATAAAATATTATATGCAGAAGGTGTGACATCTAAAATAATTCAAAAGAAATCTACTGCAAAAAAGTCGATTTTTTTTTGTTGAAGGTATCAGTTTGTGTTTCGAAAAAATCTTTTACATTTATCGATTAACGAAAAATATGACAGAAATTAACAGTAATCTGCTGTAACGAGGAATTATTTGATCTTTGCAACAACAACTTTCATCGTTATCTGTAAAATATCACTTACTAAACAAAAGAGAATTCCGAGAAAATTTGTTGAAAATATCAGTTAGTGTTTCGATTTCGTTTTTTTTATAAAAATTAGAAATAGGTTATCTGATTTGTTCTTAAATACTCTAATATTTTCAAAATTTCTTTCATTTTCAAAATTGTGGTTAATTTTTTGATGAGAAAATTAATTCATGGACCTGCAATTGAATTCGAGCATTTTTCTTTTTTTTAAGCATTTTGTGCTGAAGGAATATCTATATTTTTTTGAATAGATAGGTGTAATAATAAATATACATTTTAATATAATGACATCTATAATTTTCCGGATCCGGATCACCCGGATGGTGATCGGATCGTTGCACCCCAATCAGAATTGCGCGCAGCATCCAACTGGATTCCAACAACTTTGTCCACTACAGGATCGCTACAAAAGTTTGAAGGAAAATTATAGATGTCATTATATTAAAATGTATATTTATTATTACACCTATCTATTCAAAATATATAGATATTCCTTCAGCACAAAATGCAAAAAAAAAAAAAAAATGCTTCGAATTCAATTGCAGGTCCATGAATTAATTTTTTCTCATCAAAAAACTTAACCACAATTTTGAAAATGAAAGAAATTTTGAAAATATTAGAGTATTTAAGAACAAATCAGATAACCTATTTCTAATTTTTTATGAAAAAAAAACGAAATCAAAACACTAACTGATATTTTCAACAAATTTTCTCGGAATTCTCTTTTTGTTTAGTAAGTGATATTTTACAGATAACGATGAAAGATGTTGTTGCAAAGATCAAATAATCCCTCGTTGCAACAGATTACTGTTAATTTCTGTCATATTTTCGTTAATCGGTAAATGTAAAAATTTTTTTCTAAACACAAACTGATACCTTCAACAAAAAAAAATCGATTCTTTTGCAGTAGATTTCTTTGAATTATTTTAGATGTCACACCTTCTGATATAATATTTTATAAATTACATGCCGAAAATTATCACGAAGTAAATAAATCAAAATATTTTTTTTTTTTCGTTTAATAAAGGGAAGACATGACTTGATAATTTCAGATTTCAATGAAATTGATATTGGTAATAGATTACTTTCATTTTTTTTATATGGGAAGATTTTAAAATCTAATTTATGTTATGTTATGTTATGTATTAATTATTTGAAATTATTTATGTTATGTTAATTATTCGAAAAAAGAGATGAATATATAAAATTATGGTTTTTTTTTTTTATTTGGACGATTACATTCAAAGGTTTAATGAATTTCGGGAAACCGGTATATAATTTCTAACATGCTAATGATACCTGAAACATATCAATGTACTTTTTTGAACACATAATTATAGTGAGTATGTAATTTTCGTTATTAATTTGATAAGCAGTTTACAAAACTCTTGGCGATTGTGGTTAATTCTTTGATAAATTTTGTTCATTCACAAACCCACAACCAAACCCGAAGCACTTGTGTTTTTTTTTTTTAAAGAATTAAGAACTACTCTGGAAAGACATCCATACTTCCCCAAATAAATAGGTGTTATTTGTATATATTTTTCTCAATGTGGTGACATCTATATTATTTTCTTTTGACAAAGTGATATTCTAACTGGCATGCAATTCTAATTGGCGTAAAATTCTAGTTGGTTGGGGTGCAAGAGTCATGTAACCCTTTTTCCAGCGTAAAGGTAATTGTTCAATGCCTTTATTTGAAAAATTCCTTGGGTTTTTTCTTGAAAAACTATTCCAAGTGCATTTTTACTTCTTCCTCATTATTATTTTTTTTTATTTCTTAATAAATGCTCCAACGACCTAAAAAGGCAGTAGTCCGATAGCGCGAGATCCCGTTAATAGGGTGGATGAGACAAAAGTTCCAATCCAAGCTGATTTATAATATTTTGTCTAGGGTTATTTTCGCCGTATGATGTCTCGCATTGTCGTGCTGTAAAATTCGTTTTTTTTTGTTTTTAACCCGAAAATGTGGCTTTGTTATTAGCTCTCGTTTCAGTCGTTCGTTCCAATTGTTCACAGTACACTGCCGCTGTATTGGTCTGGCCGGGTTTGAGTAATTCATAATGAATAATTCTTGAAAAATCGCCTCCGCACACAAAGATAAATCTTCTTTACTGTTAGTTATGGTCGAGGGGTTGTAGCAGGTTCTCGTCCGGAAGAAAGCCATTGTTGTTTTCGCCGTAAAAACGAATGTTGTTGGGGACCCGAATTGCTTGTTTCTGATTTTTTTCTATGCATCGAAGATATTTAGAATGTTATATAATAGGATCACGGAAACAGCCGATCTTCGACGATAATACATCGATAATTTGACGAGGATCTGTATGTATTTTATTATTTAAACTAAATTATTATAAGTACGAATTGATATATTTGGGCACTAGAAAAAATATTTCAATGCATATTTATAATCGAAAAATCGATTAAATACGGCTATAGACTTGTATAATACTGAATAATAATAATAATAATAATAATGATAATAATAAACAACGCAAATAATAAATAATGCACATTGTATATTATTCAAATACATAAATGATTCGTTTTAAGGAACAATGTATATTTTTTCAATGCACAGCTAAATCGCACCTTTTTAATATTGTTTTGTATTATTATATTTACCATTTGAATGCTTATTTTTTAGTTTTCAAATTTTACTCATATCTTATGAAATTATTTCTCTAAAGTAACGTTTTATTTTACACAAAATATTGATTTTTTTTCCATTGAAATACCGCATACTTACACTTTCTGTGATGTTTCGTCTATTTGTTTACGATAGGCAATACATATTCTATAGACAAGCCGACAAAGTTACAATAAATCATTTTAAAAATTTCACGTGATTGCGAGATTACGGAGTCGCAAAAATACTTACAATTAGCGATCTCACAAGAATAATCTTATGAGAATTATACGTAGAATTTCCATTTATGTAAAACTTTCGCCTAGTTGATTAGATGTCTAGTTGACTGATTGCCCGCTAGACTCTCGCCCAGTTAGACCGGTGCCTAGTTAGCGGCGGCTACCTGACCGTAGCCTACTCAACCGGTGTCCGCTTGACGGTGTCCGATAATAATGACATCTAATAAATTCTCGAGAAATTTGATAAGGTAAATGGACAATTCTGATTTTTCGAGAAATGAAAATCATTGAGAAATCAGAATGCCTATGTGCAATAATTGAAACAACACAATATTTTCAATTGCTTATTGATTTAATAAAGGCAACCGCAACTAGATTTACACTTGGTCATATGTATGGATCGGATGACTAGAATAGACTCGATAAGTGAATCATTGGGATAATGAATATTTTATTCTATCATTGCACCATAGTCCTCAGCAAATCGTTATGCGACATTGGTGTTGGGAACATTCATCTGGATAAGTGAAAGGGTTGTTTTTTAAATACACACACACACACACACACACACACACACACACATTCACTATTACGTTCCAACGTAGCCATCCTTTTATCGATACATAAATGATAACAATTTACACCTGAAAGGTAAGTCTAACATAAATAAAAATAATTTTTAAGTAACCACTTTATGTAAGTGAGGACTCCTTTATGAATGAATTGATTCTGTTGAAAATTTTGTTTGTAGCACACGTATATCGAGAGGATAGTTTATAATTAGCACATTTGAAGTATTGTCTACATTTCTATAAACATCTATCGGGTTTGAATGTGCATATGTTGCCACTTTTGGCAACTAGGCATTGACTGAGCATTCATGTCTGCAATTAAAAATTTAAAGTATAATTTGATTTGAAATAGTGTTAACTATAGTATAGTATAGTATAGTATAGTATAGTATAGTATAGTGCTAACTATACTTACATTGAATACATAAACATGGGTAAAAAAAAAAATATTTGAACTGTACGAGTTAGTGAACGGAAGTACGCTATTCGACGATGGAAGAGGGGGGAGAGGTAAAATTTGAGGGGGGGGGGGGTAAAAAATGAAAAATAAATTGTAGCCGATTTCATTCGGAATGGTATCACTCTCACTTCTCTATCATGACTCTAACAAGTCACTTTAAATCCGATTAGAAGTTATCAAAGTCCCGGGAAAGACCCTGTATAACTACATACGTGATAAACGTCCAAAGTGACATTTGCCAGGCGACGCGAACACATAATATGTATTCCCATATGCAGTGGTTCGACATAAGTATGTATATGTTTTCTGAGCACGCCTAGGATTGCCAACTTTTTTGTCAATCGCTTTGTGAACCTTTACCCTTTCCTATTATATCTTGATTTATTTATAATCCCTCCCATTTTAATTTAAAAATTATTTGCGTTGCACACAGGCGCAAGAATCCACGGGCCCAACATCTGTATATTTCGATTTTTTTGCGGAATGTATGCCAGCTTTGGTGTGTGCAAGCTTCGCGTGTGGCATCGTTGATTGGACAAACATCTGGGCACCAAATATTGGTCAGGTAAACTGACATTATAGCCAAATAGTTTGACATATAACCTCAAAATGGCTGCTGTTGGAGCTCTAAAACGATTATCTGCTTTGGCTTCTAATAGTTTATCTTCGCCAGGATTCATTGTAATTTTGTTTTATTTTTTATATGTAAATTACTATTTTTAAAATCCCTTCAATTTTGCACTCTATTGATGATAACAATAATAAATAAATACATACATACTCTGAAATTATTGGATTAATTTATTATTATCTTATGTTATCCTTTACTTTAGGTGCGTAAATTATTTATTGACAAATTTGTATTTTAACGGATAAAATACATTATAGGCGCTTAAATTATATTTCATACGTAATACGTAATTTATGCATTACAAGTTCGAAAATTAGATTTCTTAACGAATTTCGGGCGTAGTTCGTTACAATTCATTTTTACAGCTAACAGTTTGGATGGCAAAAGGTTCTACTGTACAACACATAAACCCGAAACTCGTTAAGATTAGTTAAAAAGTGATAAATATAACTTTCAGACCGTGCAAAATTCATTAAAAAAAATATTTATATTTATGCACTTATAATACACGAATTACGTTAAGAATTTCAATTTATGTTAAAATACCAATTTGACAATATATAATTTACACACCTAAAGTAAAGGATTACCTCATCGTAATACAATGAGACAAATTTCAGTTTCAGCAAGTACGCAACAAATGGGTAGGATGCCGAATGATACGTGATGTTAAACGTCGCAGGATGAATGCGGAAAATTTTTATGAACGCCTCAGAGTCAATTCGATGAGGAAAAACGACATCTTGCCCCCCGAACTGAGAGAAATAGCAGACGCTGAAATTGCAGCTTTCCCGCTGAATACAACGCCAATGCGCATGAACAAACGATGCGCTATAACGTCTAGGTTTGACTGACATGACTTTGTCATTATGTATTTTTTTTCAATTCAACTTATAATTATAATGAGCCGAATATGTTTTTAGGCCTCGCGGAGTCGTGTTAGATTGGCGTCTGAGCAGAATGGTTTGGAGACATTTAGCCGATTATAATAAATTGAGCGGAGTCCAAAGGGCTATGTGGGGCTTCACGGGAAGGAATCAGTTCTTCGTGAATAAGTTGAATTAGTTGTAAAATTGTATTAAAACAATTAAATATTAGTTTTTATCGTTCCGACTATTGCATTTTTTTTTATTTTGACTATTTTGAACCAAACCACTAGGGCGAAGCTGATGGGGCTCTATTCCAGGTATCGGAAAATTCGGCCTGCGGGTTAATATTGTTTTTACATGAAAAAATTAAAATTAAATACATTTACAAATTCTCAACCTCAAAAAAGGCAGCAGATATATTTCCTGAACTTATTTGTTAAACTACAGTTCTAAAAGAGTTTTGATGAAAAACACACTTCCATATTTCACAATCCATTTAACTGTACAATTGAGAAGCTTGTCTGACCCTCGATTGCAAGTGTTTGTTCTCTGAAATTATATATTTTAGAAAATTTCATTTTGTTATAGATAGCATAGACTTAATCAATAAAAACTGAAAAGAAAAGTTTGCCTGTGGCATTTTCTTGATATTACTTGCTTATAAGTTTTTCTTCCTGAACTAGCACTTGAATTTCCATATATGTAACTATTTTGAAATCGATTAGTTTTATTTTTTTAAATTCTGAGCTTTTTGAGTAGAATTACTCATAAATATCTTCAGGTTTACTATCTGGCCCGCCGAGACTCAAATTTTTATAAGGACCTTTACAAAAAAGTTTGCTGACATTCCTGCTCTATTCCATGGCCCAAGATTGCAAAGAACCTGGCATTGATCAATTTTATAAAATTATTTCTTCACAGAATCTATTAATTCTGTTGGTCTCAATTCGACATGCCTATACAAAGGTCGGCTTAAAAGTGCAGCGAAGTAGGTGCATGCTTGAGGTGCTCTATTTTTCAAGCTTTTTATTAACTTACTCTGTGGCGATTCTGGCGATGTTCGCAGTTCTAATTATAAAATGTGCCTGTTTTTCAAGCTTTTTATTAGCTTACTCTTTGGCGTACCTATGTTTGTTCACAGTTCTAAAAATAGGCTTGTTTAATTGTAATTTCCAGAAAAAAGGAAATTATTGCGTTTTGAATATATATATAAAAAAACATTGTTTTTTAGGAAAAAAGGTTTATGTAATATGGTTTTTCGTAAAATAAAAATATTACAAAAAAAAAAAATCCAACTTTTCTCCCAGTATCCAGAATTTCTACCCACAGCCCTGCAAAGAAAAACCGAGGGGGAGGGATTGCTGAAGATCAATCTGCCTAGAGGCCCTGTCTATACTGGTTACGACCTAGCTATAAATAAGCAAATGTACGACTGTAAAATACTGATTTGACAAAAAAAGTCAAATTTGCCAATGTTGCTTTGTGCTATATGGATTCTGAACGATCGATCTCCATAAATTTTATCTCACATCAGGAAGATAAAAATTATGGAGTCAATATTCGTTCTAGTAATCCTTAAGGTAGTGAATATTCGTGACACCGTCTATAATTACTGTTTATGAGTTATTTATCTATGATGAAAAAATGATATAATTGAAGTAAATAAAATACAGTTTATATTTTTAGAATTTAATGTACATTACAACTGTACAAAAATATAAAAAAATAACAGGTATTTTTTGTTTAATCGAAGAGACCTGTAAAAAAAAAAAAAACCATTAGTAAACAATATTGATAATTATAAGAAAAATTAAATAGTATATTTTAACTTACCGAAGCCCATGTCTTCATCGGATTCTTCTGGTTCTTCTTCCTTCTTCTTTTCTTCCTTAGCGGCTGCGGCCGGAGCAGCTGCAGCGGCAGCTGGTGCCGCAGCGGCTGAGGCTGGTCCTGCAGCGCCTACTCCCGATCCAATATTGGTGATGAGGTCCTTTACGTTGACTCCTTCGAGAGCCTTGGCAAAGAGACCTGGCCAGTAAGGTTCGACTGTCACATTGGCAGCCTTAAGGATGGTCGAGATTTTTTCACCCTAAAACAATAAAAGATTCATTCAATAACTCGAGGTCTTACATTTTTTCCAAGTATAGATCTTAAAGTAAAGTAGTGTAGTGGAACAGATGCAATCGAAGACTATTTGAGAAGGAATGGTTTTTGTATTCAAACTCATCAAGTTACTTATCTTTCATACTACAAAAAAGGCTATTTATTTCTTTGTTTTAAATATATTCCGAGTAAAAAAATAAATTTCATATTACAATATTCTCGAGTTGACTACGATATTACCAAATTATATTAGCGACATCTAGATGCGTTTCCCTTCCACTTCCTGTTTAAATATATTTTTTGCAAAAAATAATGATTTGACAGCGTTGCCATAATAATACAACACAATACGGGTTTATTTTCGGAAAAAATGTCTAACCATACATTATAATCGACGAAAGGATCAATTGCCCCATGGCATTAACCTTCTAAAAGATGATTGACACTGCTTTTTGATGGAAACAGCTAGTGATTTGTTAAATGTTAAAAATATATCACATATACCAGGCTTGTCCAAAATTTCAGTATGCGGGGGCCACTTACAAATTTCAATTGTAAATTCAAAATGTAATAAGTTTTAAAATATTGATAAAGTTATTTATTTCCATTGTAAAACTATTTCGATGAGTACATTTCAAAATAAATGCTGTTTGTTATGTTTGTTTTTGTGTGAAAAGTGGGGGGCCACTTTGGACAAGTCTGATATATATACATACAATTTATTATTTTTTTTACTTCCCTCTACTTTCGAACATTCAAACAAATCTTCAATAACCAATTATGTTTGAAAGTCGAGGGCTGCTTGTATTCAGATTGAGTTTTTTTATTAAAAAAAAATAAAAAAAAATATATATATATATATATAGTTGTCGCCATATTGACATGGTGCAGGGTAATGTAGTGGCCCCAAAAATTGGATTTAAAAAAAAACAATTCCTTTTTTAAATTGAAATAAACTTGTTTTTTTAATCTAGTACATGTTTCTCAATGGAATATAGAAAAAATATGAACATGAACATGCTCAATAATCTAAAATTCGCAGGGTACTAATTGTAAGAGGGTTTTAAATGAATAAAAATCTTGAAAAATGACTTCAATTGTGTACCGCACACAAATGAGGTTATGAACGCCGGCCATGTGACAAACGTCACAATCCGCAGCGCGATTGAGGAATATAGCAAAAATGGATAAGAATATAGATGGGTCGCGTTTCTGAGGCGAAACTAGGCCTCGATGGGCTCCAACTCACGTGATTAAGACAGATAACTTTAGTATGGGGGAAAGTAACATGATAATAACTCACAGTGACGGCGACGTCATCGTCGACGAGCACCAGGGCGGAGTAGACGCAGGCGAGTTCAGCAGTCGAAGACATTTTTGAGTTTGTGTGCAAGTTGCCGAAGCCTTAGCTGTAACTTTACAGAACAAGCACAAGCCGAGATATGGACGTGCACGGCCGACGGACGCGCTGCAAAGAGAGGTTCAAGCGTCTCGTTGTACGTGCATCATCTACGGGACAATATATTGCTCACAGTACATATTTACATTACAAATTCACAGTTGGGGGAAGCTAACGCACACGAAGCAAACGCACACGAAGCGAGCTCACACGAAGCAAGCTCACATGCTTTCGAAAATTTTCGTATTATTTAACAAGAAATATTACTTTGGTACTGACAAAATATTATGGACGTATACTATTACGTCTAACGTGAAATTCTTTTAACACAAAAACGCATTTTGGTGCTTTCAGTTTCGTGTTAAACGTTTTTCACTTTAATTTGAAAATTTGAAAATTTTCGAAAGCACGTGAGCTTGCTTTGCGTGAGCTTGCTTCCTGTGAGCTTGCTTCCTGTGAGCTCGCTTCGTGTGAGCTCGCTTCGTGTGAGCTTGCTTCCTGTGAGTTTACTTCGTGTGCGTTAGCTTCCGGCCACCCTATGGGACAATATATTGGTCACAGTATTTACATTACAAATTCACAGTAACTATATATCAAACGTCAAATTCGCAACTAAATCAGCTTTTCGCCCGATAAATAGTTGCTAGTATCAAAAATACATTTTTAGTAGTGAACTTATTATAAAAACTAAACATTACACCCAGTGTACATTGCAATGGGTAAAAGACAACTTGAGTTCATGAATACGATTAACCCTTTGTTGCACAGTGGTATCAAAAACGTCCCACCTTTTTTTTGTCTTTTGCTGCATGGTGGGATGTAAATCATCCCACCTCGAAAAATTAAAACCACTTGAAAGAAAGAGGTTTATATTTAATCCCATCTACTCTAACGGTTTACCATATTGACCGATAGATGGCATATGTGTAAATTACTTTCGATTTAGCTTTCGACTTGTCAGAATATGAAAATAAGTTATCGGAAGTGTTGCTGTTTTGTTTTTGTTCTTTCTGCACGTTAAAAATCGTGAAGGTATGGTTTTTTTCTGATATATTATATCAATGTAAGCTATTTAAAAGTTTTGTAAAAGAAAATAAATCTAAAATGTTTTAGTTTTTTTAAAAACGTTGAAAGTTTGGTGGGATTTTATTTATCCCACCATGCAAGTACCGAAGTTATTGAAATGGTCTTTTTTATTTTTCGTTTTTTAAATATTTATTTTATAGATTAGTAGATTTTTCATAAAATAATTCTTGCTATAATTAACAAGAATTTTTAATTTCAAATTAACAATTTTTTATTTCAAATTAACACTTTTTAATTTCAAATTACCAATTTTTATTTTCAAATTACCAATTTTTAATTACTAATTAACACTTTTTTATTTTAAATTAAAACTTTTTCATTTCAAATTAGCAATTTTTAATTTCAATTTTACACGTTTTAAAAATTAAACTTTAGACGGTAGTTAAATCCAGATTCATCGATGAAAATTATGGATTGACGAACTTCCGGGGTAATTTGAGATCGAATTTGATCGAGGCTCGCAAAAATTATGCTTTACATTTTGAAGTATAATATAATTTTTGCGAGCCTCAATATTGTACTTGGTGGATTTCGACGTCTGGTTCCATCGATGCACTTTTCAATGTGATCCTTAATCGTTTAACTAGTGCATTATGAATAGAAGTAATACTCAAATTAACACGGTTATTTTATAGAATTTTCTCTTTAATTTTGTTTAATGTTATCGACGGGTTATTTTCGACTATATTTTCAATTTCAAGTAGTAATTCTGGTGATAGTTTAATGTTTTTTTTCCCACCACGAATTTTTTTCTCAAATACATCACCATTTTTTTCATATCTCTTAATTATTCCATAAGCTGCATTTTTATTAATTCCAGCTATTTCAGCTGGCTCCTGTATCGTTTTCCCACATTTGAAACATCTTATTAAAATCATATTTTGATCTGAACTAACATCATTACATTTTTCTGGACGATTGCGAGCAACAAATTTTATTAAAAATATCTGATTTATTTTAAAATTTTTAAAAGTGCTAATTTGATTTGAAAAAGTGTTAATTTTAAATTAAAAATTGCTAATTTGAAATTAAAAAGTGCTAATTTAGAGTAAAAAACCTGTATCATTTATAGACCCATGTGGCACGGTGGGACTGTATATGTCCCACCCATTAATTAAAGTAATTATAGTTTTTTTTCATTCTTCTATTATTTTTCAATTTTTTTCTCAATATTATATTCTCTTTAATAATAAAAAAAAACAAAATGTAAAAAAAAAAATAATAAAAATTTCTGTGCAACACGTGCATTTTTTTTGTTTCAAATTTCGTGCTGCAAAGGGTTAACGGCCAAATCTCGCTCCGAAACCAAAAGTTTCAAACCCCCTTATGTCACCGATGCGTTCACACTAACTTAGCTAATGTCACTCATTGTCAGATGACATTTATCGCGCATAACTTTACATTACGTCGAACGAGAACAATTGCTCACGCAATTCAACAAGAAGACACCATGATCGCCAGAGAAAGGAGTATTTTTGCTCATCGGAAAAACGACAACGACTATGGATTTTCATGGTTGTTGGTATTTGTCGAGAAACTATCGAGTGTTTGGTGATCGACATTCCGCTGGAAAGCATAAAGCTTGGCTTTCGATTGTTTGCATTAGCAGACATCTTCAAAACGATGGAGTAAATCCTAGAACGAATCCTGTAACGATCTAATGAATGTGGCAGACGAGGAACGGACAAGATGTTTATACTCATATCTGGCCGAGTTTATGTAGCGATCGTACTTCATCACATCTTTCATAATACTGATTGAGTTATAACAATATATACTTACTTATCTATTCATTTTATTGAATATACCATTCAAATAAAGTATCAGATACTGTGTAAATTGTGTAATCCTTGTTTCGTTAAAAATAAATATGAATTCACTCCTTTTCAGGTCTTCACAAACATCTAATCGATTATCCATCTATGGGCTTCGAATTTCCTCAACGTGTCTGTAATTCATGCTGAACCCTAAAACCCTCAAAGCTGAACCGTGCGTTTATTCATTTTTTTTTATTTAAAGTATCAATATCCGGCATTATTTCAAACTGAATATTGTTTTCTCACCTCTTTTCATTGTCCAGTCGTCAAAAGCGGCAACGTGTGCACATTCAAACCTATCGGATGTTTATCGAAATGCAGACATAACTTCAAATGTGCTAATTATTGTCTACATAAACGTGTCCAACAAACAAAATTTTCTACAGCATCAGTTCGTACATAGAGAAGTCATCGTTCGTCTAATGTGGTCAATTGCGATTGCAATAGCTTTTATTTAGAGGTACTTTCAAGGTATTAATCGTATCGATTAAAGGAAGACTACTTTAGAATGTGATAGTGATAAAATATTCAATGAACAACTCTTTTACTTTTCCGGTGAATGCAATGCTCGTTACCTCAGTGATTCACTCCGTGAATCCATCCTGTACATATGACAAAATGTAAATCTAGTTGCAATTATTTTTCAATACAATTACATAATTTCCTTTAAAAAATAATCGTTTTATTTATTCATTTGAAATCAACAGTTTTCAAGAAATAATACTTATTTTAAATTTTAAATAAACAATAATAATCAAAATTCTCCATTTTTTTAGATCTTTATTTTTAAAGTGTACAGTGATTGAACACAAAACAATATTTTTAAGAGTTAATTGATTTAATAATAATAATTGCAACTAGATTTACATTTTGTCATATGTACAGGATGGATTCACGGAGTGAATCACTGAGGTAACGAGCATTGCATTCACCGGAAAAGTAAAAGAGTTGTTCATTGAATATTTTATCACTATCACATTCTAAAGTAGTCTTCCTTTAATCGATACGATTAATACCTTGAAAGTACCTCTAAATAAAAGCTATTGCAATCGCAATTGACCACATTAGACGAACGATGACTTCTCTATGTACGAACTGATGCTGTAGAAAATTTTGTTTGTTGGACACGTTTATGTAGACAATAATTAGCACATTTGAAGTTATGTCTGCATTTCGATAAACATCCGATAGGTTTGAATGTGCACACGTTGCCGCTTTTGACGACTGGACAATGAAAAGAGGTGAGAAAACAATATTCAGTTTGAAATAATGCCGGATATTGATACTTTAAATAAAAAAAAATGAATATACGCACGGTTCAGCTTTGAGGGTTTTAGGGTTCAGCATGAATTACAGACACGTTGAGGAAATTCGAAGCCCATAGATGGATAATCGATTAGATGTTTGTGAAGACCTGAAAAGGAGTGAATTCATATTTATTTTTAACGAAACAAGGATTACACAATTTACACAGTATCTGATACTTTATTTGAATGGTATATTCAATAAAATGAATAGATAAGTAAGTATATATTGTTATAACTCAATCAGTATTATGAAAGATGTGATGAAGTACGATCGCTACATAAACTCGGCCAGATATGAGTATAAACATCTTGTCCGTTCCTCGTCTGCCACATTCATTAGATCGTTACAGGATTCGTTCTAGGATTTACTCCATCGTTTTGAAGATGTCTGCTAATGCAAACAATCGAAAGCCAAGCTTTATGCTTTCCAGCGGAATGTCGATCACCAAACACTCGATAGTTTCTCGACAAATACCAACAACCATGAAAATCCATAGTCGTTGTCGTTTTTCCGATGAGCAAAAATACTCCTTTCTCTGGCGATCATGGTGTCTTCTTGTTGAATTGCGTGAGCAATTGTTCTCGTTCGACGTAATGTAAAGTTATGCGCGATAAATGTCATCTGACAATGAGTGACATTAGCTAAGTTAATGTGAACGCATCGGTGACATAAGGGGGTTTGAAACTTTTGGTTTCGGAGCGAGATTTGGCCGTTAATCGTATTCATGAATTCAAGTTGTCTTTTACCTTGCAAGGTACAGTAATTTAAATGTTTTTTTTTTGTGGGCTAGTATACGTATTATTATATTTGAGACCATATAAGTACTATGCAAAAGTATAGCGTGGCATAGCATTTTATTTAGTTGACAGTTAGTCCCTGTCAAAGCTAATGACAAGTAACTGATTTTGTAAAGAAATCAATCACTTTACAATGTTTTGAGATGATCTCATAAAGAAAGACATCTTTTATTCCACCGTATTATAATTCTAGGTTATGTATTGTTGTTACATATTAAACAAACAGTCATTATGATATACACAATGTGAATGATTTCCGTACAAAATATTACGCAAATTAAGAATATTTTGATTTCAGTTAGAGTTTTCTCCCCGACAGCCACCGTGGCAACACCGTTGTTATTGTCTCCTGTTTTCAATCAGTTCCGGCCCTCCTTTCATCAACCTTAACCTTCTATCACCAGTTTTTATTGTAGCCCTCTCTCAATTGATCGTGACCGCGATTCAATCCGACCGCGTGCGTCTATTTTATGTTGATAACATCTGTGCGAGTGTTAATAATAATTCCTAGAAACGCTCAAAACCCCCCTTTTTTTTTGCATCCGCTCGGGCTTTCCACTCCGTTTATACGCGTCCGTTTTTACTTGGAAATGTGATTTCATGAACACACGTGCCTCAACGCGATGCCTCCTGATAATATCAAATTTACTGTGACCTGCTATAATCCTGTTCACGGGTTTTATTCGACGCGTTATTAATCGTAGTGCATGTATCTCGTTTCGCGGGTGAATAATTTGTATCTTACAATTAGTGTCCTGGATCACTTCAGCCTCCGAAGGGCGGTAACCATTCAATATTTTTCCAATTTTTATGATTTTATGTCAAATTGAAATTCAAATTAGTATTAATTACTTCATCTTTATCTCGTTGTCGATTTTTATCAAACGTACATCTATTCGCTCGTAAGCTACACGCATATTTATTAATCTATCCATTAAATAAATAGATTGAGAGAACACATTTAAAATCAATTTTTTTGTTTTTCGTCATTTTATAAAACCGACCGTTTTAGTCGAAGGGCGCTCCGTACATCTCTAAATTTTACTAGTTTCTCCCCGACAGCCACCCGCGCGCAACACCGGCACACAGTGATTCGTTTCATACAAGCTAGCACTCGGAAAGTCATAACCGACTAGAGGTATTTAACTAATGCTAACTTGTTAAGTAATATCCCCCGATTATAAAAATGTATGACACATCATCCTACCTAATCAGGATCCTAATTAATGATGGGTCAAAGTCAGTATATAAGGAAATGCTTAATTGCAACAAAATTCATTTCGCTAAGTTCTTTCCGCGAGTTAACATATTTCATACAGTTACAAGTGCCTTAGTGAAAAAAAAAAAATGGATGACAATTATTCTATAAAATACTTATAATTTTGTTTATTTCAAGTAGGTACTTATGTAGCTATTTTAATTAGAAACATGGTAATGTGTTGTGATAAGGTTGTAACTAACAAGTAACTTATAACATTATGATTTTGTTTATTTCAAGTAACTAGGTAGTTAATAAGGCATTAGTTAAATATTTATTACCTACTTTATGATAGTATCGATAAGTCCTTTTGTTCAAAAATCATTTTTTATTTATTTATTTTATAATTATTAATTGCTTTTTATTTACAATAAATTCAAGTATTATCACAAAATTACATCCTCTTTAATTTTCTATAGCTAGAAATTAAACTCTAAGGTGAGTGGTTATTAATTTAATAACTTTAATAATATTAAGTAGTTCGAAATAGAACAATGCTTTGAAAAAAATTAAAAAAACCTCCTACTCTATTACTAAGGCTGGAACCAATTTTTTTTATGCAGCTAAATGCTTAGTATTATTAAATTTGTATATTTTATCACTTATTAATTGGTTTAGATCACGAAAAAGCAAAAAAATAATTTCCGAGCGCTAGCTTGTATGAAACGAACCACTGTGCGGCGCTTGCGCGAAAGGCGGCCGTCGCGTCGGCGCATCAAATTCCCACGCGCTAACGATGCGCAGATCAGGCTTGTCCAGAATTTCGGTTTGCGAGGGCCACTTTAGCCAAAACACGGGACATTCACGAACGTCGTCGATTTGCATTTTTTTTCTTCTTTTAATTTAACGATAAAATACATATATTTTGATTAGAATGTACTTGAAAAAAAAAAATTGATTTTTAATAATTCGAAAATAATAAAAATTTTCTTCGAATTGGAACAAAATTCGTAAATTATTATGTATGAAAAGTGGGAGCGCGAGCACTGGGGGCCAGCTTGGCACCGTAGTGGCCCTTTGGGCAACCCTGCCCTAGACCATCCTCGTTGACAAGTTCTGGTATAAATAAGGATATTGACAATAGTTGCACAAAACAAACGAATGTGGAATGGTTTTACGAGAAATACACTCCCGGATTCATAAAATTGCGATTGTACCATAACATATGTTCATTTAGCAAACTTAAAAGCTTTTCTTTGGTGATGAATATTAACTGACTAACAATAAATAACTTGCATGATCATTTAGTTAATAATATTAATAATAATAATAATAGTAATAATTCATCATTAAATTGTTATACGTAATATACACGACGATGCTGACGTTACGAATAAATAGCGACCGCCTTTTCTTTAATTCACGATCAACCATTCGCCAGTTTACTTTAATCGTATCTTTCAGGTGAACTTGTGTAGGTACCCAATTCAAAATAATACCTTAATGTGACCCTTATCCTGTAAAAGTGTCACCAATATTATTTTATTTATAAGTCCTTTTATCATTACTATATCCCATAGCAGAATAGTATATTGCATACTAACTCAATTATTTTATAATCCCTAACAATTATACAATATAATACTAACCATCATAAGACTAGAGTAATTACGCTACCATGATTCTATTGTAGTAACACCTAACACATAACCCATAAATAATGGACCAACTGTGAATCCGACTAAAATCATAGATATCCTCACTTATTTTAAATTAACTAATATCTATTAACATATTTGGTTATTGTCATGCCCTATGTCATACTAATTAAAAATTAACCGCATGCTCTCGTAATTAGTCTAAATTGAAACAACTGAGACATAAATATTAATCAACTAACAATATCTAACTCACTTCCGAACAATATACAGAGATACACCTAACGAGATGAAGGCATGAAAAAACAAAAAAGAATAACTGGCATGATCATCTAATTAATTAACAAACAAAACTCTTTGGTAATGGTAAAGACCAATGACGTGTGTTCTACCGAGGTCTGAACCATGTAGGACCAACGGTCTCGCCTCGTCTATCAAACTGGTGATCATTACGATCGCAAAGTGGGCAGCGAGGGCGCAGTCTGCTTAGCCTCTAACTCGTCTGTCCCGCTGGTGGTCATTGCGACCCGCCCAGAAGACAACGACCACAGAGTCTAGCACATAGACACGCGTATCGTTGGTCTGAGAACCTCCTTCGCTGGCATGGGCGGACTGGTTCTTATGGTACATGTCCCTCACCGAAATACGACTTGGGCTAGCGCGGTGAGGTATAGCCTAGACTGCCGCATTTGTCTGGTAAGGCCTTGTCCTGCAGTGGATAACTTATAGGCTGCTAATGATGATGATGATGATTTCAGTTATGTTTTATCATTTTTTTTGTTACTGACAACTTTACTGTGCAAAATGCTAAATTGTACTGCTCGAACTGACACCATTATACTGGGCTGAATATTAGGTAGGTAGTACCCGGCACAGTCACACGACGCAAGCGCACATGACGCAAACTCACACAACGCAAGCGCACATGCTTTCAAAATTTTCAAATTAAAGTGAAAAACGTTTAATATGAAACTGAAAGCACCAAAATGCGTTTTTGTGTTAAAAGAATCTCGCGTTAGACGTTATAGTATACGTACACAATATGTATATTGTCAGTGCCAAAGTAATATTTCTTCTTAACTAGATTTTTCACGTTAAGCGATTTCCACCGTAATATCATTATTATCATTTTGATAAAATCATTTATGTAAATGTTATAGACCAGGCTTGTCCAAAATTTCGGTATGCGAGGGCCACTTTGGCCAAAACACGGTCCAACCGGTCAAACACGGCAAAACACAATTTGCATTTTTTTTTAATTTAACGATAAAATACATATGGTATTTTGATCAAAATGTACTTGAAAAAATTGATTCTTCAATAATTCAAAAAAATAATACTAATTTTCCTCGAATTAGAGCAAAATTCGTAAATTGTTATGTATGAAAAGTGGGGGCCAGTCGCGAGAGCACTGGGGGCCAGTTTGGCCCCATAGTGGCACTTTGGACAAGCCTGTTATAGACCGAGCGTAAGCCAGTCCAGCAGTACGGATCGAATCGACCAAGATATAAGCTTTAAATTTACATAGTATGCGAAATTATACTTTATAACATAGGATTTAACGCTCATATTTCAATCACTAGTAACACGTTTATGTAACGTTCTGGAATAAAGTAGCTTTTAAAACGCCGTTAGTGAGTGCTTTTTCGCCAGGCACTAAGCCTCTGTCAAAATCACAAAACTCGTCTTAGTGTATTTTTTTTGGCTCTGAAAATACATATTTTGCAATCTATTTGGATCTAACTATCGGTAAAGTTCTATTAAATATCGATTGGCGAAAATTATATTGGCAAGCTCAGTACCGATATTATGATAATTATGATAAAACTATTATAATTATGAGGTTGGCACGCCTGGAATAACATTGGACGTTCGGATTGCATTCGTACTTTAACATTTCATGATCGATGAAATCACGTATAAAATTACTAATGATAATGAATAACGCCAGAAACAACGTAGTCAATGTTTCAATACATAATAAAAAACTGCCAGGAACAACAGAAGTAAGCATTACTATCTCACAATCAACGCGTTACAACTGTCAAAATTGTACACCAACACATCTATATGCTCACCGACACGACATCCAAAAACCAAAACGTCGTAAGCACATAAGCATCATACATGACTCTTAAATCGTTGTATATAAAGCTCAATGAAAATGAAGATTTGTATGTAGACAGATTCAATTCATGCGGACGGCCGGTTATACTCTCGGACTATAACATAAACACTAGAAATCCGTTTCATAGTCCTGATCACTGGCAGCGAACTTTTTTCGTTCACGTGCCGTAATTTCGAAAAAAATTCATATGGAAGTAAATATCCCAGGTCGCGCCTTTCCCTTGTAAGTTTGCACATGCTAATAATTCATAAGAATTGATAATTGATTGCACATGGCAAAAGTTGATAAGTTAAATATGTTTGTTTGTTTGTTTGTTATGAGTTGGTGGTGGATAGGTTGAAAATGTGAGACTTATTTTTATTATTTAGTTTTGTATTTCAGTCATAGATGTCCATTTATGAAATACGAAATTTAAAATCTATCAAATCGATTATTTATTTATAATCATTTTTAATGTTCCTAAGCCTACAAAAAAAGCTTGAAAAAAAAAACAACTAATCGCAAGTATCTATAACAGCCTTGTCCAAAGGGCCCGACGCGTACCATAAATCATAATATATGAATTGATAGAAACTATCAGAATTATTGATTTTGACAGTAAAATACAATACAAAACAATTCTTTATATTTTAAACGATTTTCTTGATAAATTTTTCATTTCGCATTTCTAACAGGCATATTGACATAATTCCACTTTTGCAACGAACTACTATTGCAATATGCAATGTGATATAATATAATATTTAAATCTTCAATATTGAATCTATTATAATATACGGTCTGTCAGAAAAGTATCGCGAATTTTGAATTTCCGCGGGTTATGTATATTCGATTTTCGATTTTTTATGGCATCATATTGGCACTCATGTCTCTAACTTATGCCGGTAAGTTCGGCCATTTTGAATGTTCAGTTAATTTTTGACAGCTGCTTTGCTTGCACATATTTTGGCTCGTCTTCGATTTTCGGTCGAATGTGAAGGTTTTGCTCACAGTTTTCTTCGATTGCAGGGGCGTGGTGCATCACGAGTTCTTGCCACAGAGTAGAACGGTCAATAAGGAATATTACCTGCAAGTTTTGTGCAATTTGCGCGAAGCAATCCGCCAGAAACAAAAATTGGCTTTTGTAACAAGATAACACCCTTGCTCACACATCGTTGCTTGTGGGTGAAGTTTTGGCCAAAAACAACACATTAATAATGCTGCATCCATCGTATTCTCCAGAACTGGCCCCCCTGTGACTTTTTCTTATTCCCGAAACTGAAGAGGCCCATGAAAGAACGACGATACACTACGATTGAGGAAATAAAGACGGCATCGAAGGAGGAGCTGAACAAGATAAAAAAAAAGATTTTTTGAAATGCTTCGAGGATTGGAAAAAACGTTGGCACAAGTGTATAATATCTAGTGGGGATTACTTTGAAGGGGACAAAATAGATATTAATGAATAAATAAATAATTTTTGAAAAAACACAAAATTCGCGATAATTTTCTGACAGACCATGTATAATATCAAACACAAAGCGGAAACTCTTTCAAGAAGGCTTTCGTTATAATATTATACTTATTGTTAGACTGTACTATATATAGAAATGTTACAGTCAAAGTGTATTATCAGTTAAAATATATTTTGAATGACGTTTTAGATAATTTATATTTGAATACAAATTGTCTAATTAAAATATATGTCAACAGACGAAATTACAGTACAAGTTGTACAAGTTGTACAAGTTGTACAACAGTACAACTAGTTAAAGCAGGGGTTCCCAACCTTTTTGTACTCTAGAGCGCATTCTGAAATATCGGTAGGGTGGCGGGCACCACCTATTTTTGATCGACAAACTCCTTCTATAACTTCTTATTTTCCCATAATTTATTTTCTTATATTCATAATGTATTCATCATCATCATTAGCAGCCTATAAGTTATCCACTGCAGGACAAGGCCTTGCCAGACAAATGCGGCAGTCTAGGCTATACCTCACCGCGCTAGCCCAAGTCGAATTTCGGTGAGGGACATGTACCATAAGAACCAGTCCGCCCATGCCAGCGAAGGAGGTTCTCAGACCAACGATACGCGTGTCTATGTGCTAGACGGTTCCGCGACGGAAGACGCCCGAACATATGGCGCAACCATAAAAGGGGACCGACAAAAGACGCCCTGGACATAACGCGCCCTAGACAAAACGCGCCCTAGACAAAACGCGCCCTGGACAAAACGCGCAATGGACAAAACGCGCAATGGACAAAACGCGCAATGGACAAAACGCGCAATGGACAAAACGCCACCTGGACAAAACGCCACCTGGACTAAACGCTACCGGACATAATACTAACAAATAAAAATTATGCGTTTTTCGAAATAATTAGTAAACATGTAGAATATACAATAAAATTAATATGTTAAAATAATTTTTCCAATATAATTGGGATTGTAAACATTAGAAATAACTAATGTTTAATTAAATATTCGATATTCGATATCTAGCCAGGTGCTTTCAACTGAAATCGAAGCATATACATTTTTTTATAGTCAGGTGTTGTCAACTATAATCGAATCACTTTCCGAATACGAAAAATCAGGTGTTACCAACTAAAATCGAAACATATAAATTGTTTTCCGAATACGAAAAATTGTGCCGTTTCAACGAATGCTCGTCGGAATGGACATCCATCGAAATGGACTCCGAATCAAGTGTTTTCATTACCGACATTACCGGCATTCCAATATACACCTGTTTTCATAAAAAAACTACCACTCTTCATTTTCGACTAAATAACTCTATACCGACCATAATTTACCATGAAATTTTTTGTGTTATACAAATTTATGACCCTAGACATCCATTCATCCGTTTAACACTAAAATGAGAGAATCTATGTCGGAAATATTTCGGTCATCAAAAAAAAAAAAAAAAGAAGACGGTGTCGAATTACACTGCAGCACTCTGAGAACACATGTTTGTGATTTATGGATACTTAAATTCATAGGAGATGTTAGCTATTTTTTTTTTGCTCTTTTCTGAATGTTTCATCATTTTTTCGTAGATTTCAATAGGATTTAATAAATAAAACAATTTAATAAATTTTAAATGATATTTAATATCTAGTAACTCCACCATTATTTCTAATAACTTCTAAAATTCTTTGTGGCATACTATTATATAAATTTTTTTAATTATATTTATATCGATTTCTTTTCTCCAAACATTCAGAATATATTTTTTTAAATCTTTAACGTTGGACGGCTTGAACTTTTGAACTTTTTTTTCTTTAAAATGGCCCAGAGATGCTCAATGGGATTTAAATCTGGGCTATTACCAGGCCATTTTAAAGAAGTCATTCCCAATTCTTCTTTGTATTTATCGATCTGTAATTAAAATATGATATTAGTTATTGTTTAAATCAATTTTGAAGTAAAAAAGAAAGATTATTTTTCTTACCGTGTGGGCTCGATGGCATGGTGCAGAATCGTCCTGAAAGATGGGCTCTGCGGTATGTTGCGTCAAATCTTCATACGTCGGAAGAACTTGTTCTTGTATGATGGTTTTATATTTTAATGCATTGACTGAACCATCTACAAAAAATAAGTGACCCCAATCCATACCCTGTCATGCATCCCCATACCATGACAGATGGGGAAAATTTGACTGTGGGGATGATACAGTTTTCACTGTATCGTTCACCCATCTTCCGACGCACAGACCGCACTCCATCCTTGTTGAAAACATTGAACTTCGACTCATCTGAAAAGATGACTCTATTCCAGTCATTCGAAGTCCAATTTCGGTGTTCTTTGGCCCATTGCAGTCGCGTTTTCTTCATTTTCGGGTCAAAAGTGGCTTTTTTCGCCGAGCGCCGCGAGATGTATCCTTGCTCTATGAGCCTTCTGTGTAGAGTAGTTGTCGAAATTTGGCTTCCAGTTGTAGAAGCAAACTTCTCTTTGATTTCCGACAACGATTGGAAACGGTCGGATCTCAAAATTCTCGTTATTTAACGATCATCCCGGACGCTCGTCGATCGGCCTCTTCCGCTTCCTTTTTCTTCGTTCTAACGAGCCACTTTCCCGGTATTTCCGTAAAAAAATTATAATCGAACTATGAGCAAAGCCTACTTTTCGAGATATTTCTCTGTATGACTTGCCTTCTTCAGACAAAGCCACAATTTTCGCCTTTGTCGCAACAGACATTTGTTTATCGTTAGGCATGTTCACTCGTTGGAAGACAAAACGAAACTAACAAAAGCTTTAATAATTTTTGAAAAGGGACGAAACTTAGTCACATGTGTTCGCAATGAAAATAGCATTCAGCGAAAAAAAAACGAACAGAATTTGTACAAAAATGTGGGAAAAAATACGGTTTGAACGCAGTGTCTTAGAGTGGTAGTTTTTTTTATGAAAACAGGTGTATGTATATATTATTCGAATCGAAGTATTATTGTAAGTATACATTGTTAGAACCCAATGCGAGTTATAAGAAAATAATAAAAATAATGCACATTACTCACCTGATACGAGTGTATAAAACTCTTGCCATGTTCGTTCGATCGCTACAGGATTGTCATTGATTCGTTCGTTGATTTACTGCATCGTTTAGAAGATGCTTACCAAAGCCACGATCGGAAGCCTCAACCCAGGCTTCATGTGTTCCAACAGAATGTTGACTACGAAACACTCGCTAGTTTCTCGACAAATACCACCACTGTCGAAAATCCATTGTGTTGTTTTTCCGAAGAGTAAAAGGACTCCATACTTCAGCGATCGTGGTATCTTCTTCTCGAATCGTGTAAATAATTGTCTCCATTCGGCGAACGGAAAACTACATACGCGATAAACGTCAAAAGTGACGTTTGGCAGGCGACGCGAACGCATAATATACCCACGAGCAGTGGTTCGAAATATTTGAGTTCTGAGCAGGCCCAGGGTTGCCAACTTAACTTTACGGTAGGGCTTATATTCGGGGAAACACGGTATAGTTACACGTGAAAAGCGGTGTGACACTGGAGAATATAATTAATATAGGTAAAATCTGGATGTGTGATGGTGTAATGAGGTTAGGAAAAGTTTCAAAGAAAGTCGGACGAGCCGACATCACGGTATGGACACGGCGGAGATCGAACAAAAACTCCATAATTTATTAATAAATAATAAACAAAAATGTTTCAAAATAATAAAATTATTATTCAAATTAAATACACACAGAGAAACGTAAACAAAGTAAACAAAAAACACAAATACAAAGAAAACATTTTATAAAAAAATATAATATCAATCTGTCAATGTGATATTTAGCATTCCATATCATTGGCCAGGCCTCATAATTAGGAGAGTATGACGATAATCCTGTTAGCAAACAATCATAAAGATGCTCATCGGTGAATCGAGATTTATACCTTGATTTTAATGAGTTCATGTTTGAAAACAATGATTCGCATAAATATGTCGAACCGAAAAATGATTTAATTTTATATGCCGCTTTTTTAAAAAATGGGAACTTTTCTCTGTCCACTGTATTCTAAAATTCCTCTGATATTAAGGATTTTAGCAAAATATCATTCTTAAGGTCCAAAATTTCTAACTCTAGTTCTTCTGCCTTCCCTTGAACAAGATCTACAATACATGCGGCCATTTCCATTTCATTTATTTGGCAAGTAAAAGGATTGATACAGAAGAAAACAATTCTGTCACGGTCGAATAGTGGCGGGCACACACGAATCGTTCAGCGGGCGCCATGGTGCCTGCGGGCACGGGGTTGGGAATCCCTGAGTTAAAGTGTATTTTAAACTTGCAAGTTGAGTTTTGAGAGTTCAGATTTTTAAAATAAATATTTTGTATTAAACAATGTATATATTTTACTTCTATGCCTGATTATTGAAAATATTTTAATAATATAACATAATAATCTTAACAATGAATTCATCACAAAAACATTAGTTTCGAGCCCATATTAATGGACAAGTGACGTTTAGTGGCTCATATTAGTCGACAAGGGAAGTTTCTGTGCCATTCCCTTTGACTATGATAATTAGTTTCTTGAAGGGAGGGTGATAAAAATGAGAGAAACCGGAATAAACAAGTACGACTGTCATTCAAAACAGTTTGCCAGTGGTGTTGCCCGAGTTATGTTCCCGGTCCAGGAACAGGATTTGGAGGATTTCCAAATAAAAGTTTAGAAGCTCGTATTGAAGATTTATTTGTGAATAATTGATACAAACAATATTCACGAGGACGATTTTCCGTTATAGTTAAACAACGGAGAAGACTGATTGTCACCTCGATTACTACGGTATTTATATGCTTCAGTAAGCATCATAAGTGGTGGGGAAACTATATAAAAAAAATAAGTTTATTGAACTGTTCGGCCGTGTGCAAAATGCACACGGGTCGAAATGCACCATCAGCTAATCGATTGTTTGCAATAAAAATGAATAATAAAAATATCTCGAAGCTTCGCTTTGCAACTATGCAATTTTCACACTTCGATTTTGTGACGTAAGTATTGTATGGCATATTTGTTATAAATGAAAAGGTGCTGATTACAATTAAATAAGTTCCCACACTAGTTTAAAGAAAATCGATACTCGTGAATCGTACTTAGAAACAATATAAGCTTAATGATAATTTACATTAATCTATTACAATTATGTTAGTGGGTATAACCCATAACTCCTGCGTTTGCAACACCGGCTTACAATTAGTTAGCTATAATATATAATAATACACTTTGTCTGATCCTGATCAGTTAAATTATATTTCCATAGTGTCAGATGAAATAACTACGTGGGTTAGATTAAATAAATTTTAATTGGTCAAAATATATTTTGACTGTTAAAAACGCTTTGACTGTAAGTTGTAACATGTACACCATATATTATATTATTTGAACTGTTCTATTATAATCAGTGGCGGCTCGTTCATAGTAGCTGCGGAGCTGCAGCACCCTCAGAAAAAATTCGGAAAAATTGCATTTAAATTTATGTCCGAAAACATAGAATTTATGACGAGCGATGATGATAAACATAAAAATGATTTGATATTAAGCATAGTAATTATACAGGGTGTTCTGCAACGGAGTGCAAAGCTTTTAAAGGGAGATTGGAATATTTTAAAGTAAATACACCTTAATCCAAAATATTACAGTTTTCGAGTTATTGATATTTTTTCGATTTCTAAGAAAAAGTCCAAAATCTCGCTCTTGCGCACTTATAATTTCCAAATGAAAGGTAATATGGTAGACAAATTTTATTTTTTTGTTTGTTTACAGTGTATTTCATCCATAAATATGAATAAAAACATCTGTATCTACACAAAAATATTAATATTAATATTAATTGAATAGTAATAGTAATTGATTTGCAACATGATGATACGCTGAAAATTAAATTTAAGGAAATGGATCTAATCAAATTCTATAAATATCTCTCGAAAAATAAATACGTTCAGCTAAAATCATATGCACAGGGATTTATATCTGTATTCGGGAGTGAAAAGACATTTTCAAAAATGAAGTATGCGAAATCACAATACAGATCATTATTATTAGATGACCATTTACAGACAACTTTAATGATAGGAAGCACTAACTTCGAACTTCAGTATAATGAAATAATATCTCAGAAAAAACAATTTCATCCATCGCATTAGTAAAAAAACTATCCTTTTCTATGATAAGTTTATTAATACGCTAGTATGTATATTATTATTTTTTTTTTAAGTGTCAGCAAAAAATATATAAATATACATATATTTTGTAAAAATATCTATAAATATCACTGTTTTTAATAAAACAATTTAATTTTCGATCTTGTTTTTTTTATTCATGCAAAACAATATTTTCGAGTTCACTATCCGCCCCGCCGTGCCAAAAATTTTCGTGATCCGGCCCGTTCCGGAAAAAGTTTGCCGACCCTTGATCTAATCTACGAATTTTTTTTTACCGGTAAATAACCGGTAAACCGGTAATGAAGTTAATTATTTACTGTTTACCGATAATCTAATTTTTACGGTAAATTGCAAGCCCTAGACAACACGTCAGTGCGGCCGTCCCAATGCGAATCAGGAAAAAAAATATGGCCTGTATTTAACCGATCAGTTAAAAGATTCTATTTTGATCAGTCAAAACAAAATATATGGTTGTTGAACATAATTAACTATTAATGAATATAATAAATGATTAGTTTACAGTGATCCGTTGCCATGCGATCAGTTAAACAGAATTATGAGTATTTAAATAAATTGAGCAGTAAATAAAACAAAATAATCAGCATGTAAAATGAAATGATCAATATTAAAGACAAAATTATCGTATTTACAATAAAATGATCGATAATTTTTACGAATGGACAGTTTTATATTCGCGATAACTCGATAATTACTCTAACTATTCAACCCGTAATTTATGTAATCCTCAATCGAAAGGTATATGTAGAACATACTATAATTTTTTGAGAAATATACAATCATTGAAAGTAATTTCTTGAAGCCTCGAAGTTCAAAAAATAATTGGATCAGAACAAAAAAATTTCTGGTATTTTTTTTATTATTATATTAAAAAATTAATCCGTGATCCGTCACTGATTTTCATATTTCATATGAATTTATTTATTATATAGGAACAAAGTTAATATGAAGATCTAAATTTAATATCATATTATTGCAATAGTAGTTCGCTTTGCAGAAGTAGGATTATGTAAATATGTCTGTTAGAAATGCGAAATGAAAAATTAATCAACAAAACCATTCGAAATATTATACATAATATAATATAATTATATTATCCCTCGATTTACACGGCAGATAGGTTCCTGAGAAAAACGTGTACATCGAAATTGTATATTTTTTAAAGTAAAATCGTGTAAATCGAAAAGTACACAAAAAACGCATAATTTGGTTGTTTTTTCAAGCTTTTTATTAACTTAGGTTAGGTTAGGTTAATTTTAGTCCGAGGTCCTAATTTTCGAAGTTCTAATTTTAATAAGAAATTTATAAAAATGTTTAAATATCATGGTAGACATATCGTTTTGAGGTTACACTTGAAATGTCAAACTACGACGTAATGACAAACGTGCGGGTAAGAACCTCGTTGTTTACCTAACAGTGACTCTTCTATTTTAGTTAGTGATAGAATTCAATGTTAAAATTATTGATTATTTTCAACATTTATTTTTATTTATTTATTTTTTTAAAACCGTGTAAAAGCGAAAACGTGTAAAAAGAGTACCGTGTAAATCGAGGGATAGTTAATTAGATAGTTAATAGATAGGAACGAAATATTATGTTATTCGGTTTTGATTAACGCATTTTTAAGTAAAGCAATTTTTCGAATATTTTTTTACTTATTAAAATTCAATCCAAAAAATAATCACCATCGTTACATATAACCTTTTCCCACCTTTTTGGAGGATTTTTGATCCCGTTTTCATAAAAGCTTCGTGGTTTTGAGTTAAAAAAATCTCGATAACACCATGTGTAATGTGATATTCAAAATATAATATTTTTCATACGAACTAAAGCTATTTCAACCGTGTACAGTAAAAAAAAGATAACTCCTATTATATTAATAGTTATAACGTGTTGTATTTTTTTTCAACCTTTTTATTAGCTTGCTCTGATTCAGAAATGTTGTTTGTTAGTGATCCTAAAATAAAAGATCGATCTCGATCTCAGATACTACACCTCCGATCGATTTGAAACCTTCGTAAACTGACTAATAATACGTAATTATACTATATTAAATCATCCTTGCCACAAGGCTGGAGGAATTTGATCGTTTAATTTCGAGTTTAATAAACGTGACAGCTAGTGACAGCCAGTGTCACCTCCCTTAAACGCTATTAGTGCAATTACTTTCAGGAACTACACGATAAAATTGATCAAATGATCGATGTCGACGTATAAGTATTGGTAATCTTTAAAATTCTCAATACTTCATTATAAACGTTTTGTGTATCATCGAAAATTTTATAATGAATTTATATTTAAAATGATGTCGTATCACATTTACGCAGTGCATGGTTGGTATCCTTGCGTGGCACTCGCGCACGTCTTGTGACAGCCCGCGCGTTTGACAGCTCTATAACCGACCATGTTTTGTACGCTAGCAAATGCGTTATCATTGTCCATTCTGCGATCGATTAACTATATCATCATCGTCACTAGGCATATATCGTTTTTCAAACTTTTTATTATTATAATAATTTCGAATAACACAATATTATTTTAAAATAAATATGCACTATGTTTTATCATAAATCATCATCTATATCAATAATAATTAAAAACATAAAATATAATATAAAAAATATATATAAATAAAAAAAACATAAAATAAAATATATAAAAAAATGTATCATCATTGTCGACCGGTTTAGTGCCCACTGCAGGACAAGGTCTCCCCATCAAATATTGGGGGTCTAGGCTATATACCTTATCCGAGAGCCAACCTCGTAGCGATAAGGGACATGTACCATAAAATTCAATCCGCCCATGCCAACGGAAAAAAAAAAAAAAATGTATATATAATAAAAATTAAATATATAATAAAAATATATATGTTATATAAAAAATTATATATAAAATAGAAAAAAAGGTTTTAAAACAACCTTTTTCGGTGTGTTATTTCATTTTTAAAAAAAATCTAAAAAAACAAAATAAAATATAATATAAAAAACCATAAAAAAAAATAACATACATAAATATATAATAAAAAATAAAATATCAAAAAATTGTAAAATAAAATTTATTGAAAAACATAAAATAAATTTAATATCAAAATGTGTGAAAGAAAATGTTAATAATGTTAAAGTGTGTAAAATAAAATATTAAAAATAATGCTGTAAGGAAATAAATTTAATATCGGCGTGAATGGCGTGAATGATGAAAATTCGGTTCGTAAAATTCAAACATTCGGAAACGGTTGAGATGGTCCTTTTGTCGAAAAAGGTTGTGCACCGTTGATAAATGCTTAAACGTAAAACACCGAAAAAGGTTGTTTTAAAAACTTTTTTTCTATTTTATATTTATTTTTTACAGTATATTCTGAGGGATTCTCGTTTGCATCGGCATAAATTAGAATCGCATTTTCGCCAACGATCCATCTGTTTCGAACAATAAAATGTTTATAAAAGATTGAATATGTACGATAAAAATAATGTTGACGAACATTTTGCATTTTTAAACAAAAACTCTCATAGCTATAAAATAAATTTGAATAACATTACATTGCTATTCAAATTTTATATATTATAGTTTTCTCATTATGTGTAAGTGAAATATGTATTACATAAATTGTTCAAGTGAATGTGGTTTGTAATTATCAAATTTTTGGTTCTTCAAAATCGCAATCGGAAACCGGTAATAGAAATGTCAAATTTATATTATGAAATCATACGAAATAGTTTAACTAATTGTAAGGGAACATTAAACAAACATTATGTTATTTCTTGCTTGTTAACATAGGAAATAGCAATGTTTGTGTATGATAAATTTTCGTGTTGAGCAAACGTATCCATGTTATGAGCTGATTATTTATAATATGAATTAAATAGTTCGACAATATTTTAATACGAATTTATTTTTAAAAGGATTACAATTTTTTTTGCATCATATTAAAAACATGACAATTAAATACTCCGAATACACTTTTCAACATATAAACCAAATTAAAGATGAAAAATTTTTTCGAAGAGATTATTGACGACGGAAGCGACGTCGGACACAAACATCAAAAAGCATTCACATTTGCGTCCAAACATCAAATAACAACGAAGCGAAACGTCTAGAGGCCGGGTCGAATTTAAGCAACTACAGATTTGGGCAAATGTTCTCCTTCTGCCCTGAATCCGTTTTCGTCAGCGGTGTATTTGGTGCGGATGATCTGGCCGTTGGGGGCGATGTGTTCCCAGTGTCCTTCCTTGACGAGGACGTGGTCCTTGCCGTCGGCGGTGGGTTTCAGGACACCCTGTTCTTCGAATGTGGTTCCATCGGCCGAGACGTATCGGAGGGCGAATTGTCCGACTTCGTCGTGCTTTTCGGTCCTTTCAAGGACTGGGATGAATTTTATTGGAGCCTCTGGGGCGGCCATGGCGGCTACGGCCATCAAACAAAGGACAATGACCTGTGATTAAAAAAAATAAAAATATACATATACATATATATTCATTTTTTTCATGCATAAGTGACACGGTTGTGAATTCTCGATTTTTTAGATTCGCGAGGTAGAGAATTTCGAAAATTTGTTGTACATAAATATCGTACAATAGCTTTTTGGAATATTTTAAACTAAATACTGAAATAATATATAATAATCAATACATAAATACAATACATACAATATACAATAACCCACTGAGAATAACATTAAATAATATTATATTTTAAAGTACGATATATGCGAATGTAAAATATCGTATAATATCATAACATATGAATTAGGATATTTTGGACAATGATATAATTTAGAATGCAATATAGGAAAAGTTAGAAATATTCTCATAAACGGTTTCTCGAGAAATGAGATTCTCTAAATTTCAAAATAAAGAATTCTCAAGAAAAAAATAATTAAAATTATTGAGAATTTCTTGAGAATTATCGATCACAATCTCTAGGTGGCACTGTAGAATCTTATGTCAATAACATTGATCAGATATAATTTTTTAAGTGAATTAGTATATTTTTAAATATTAATAAGTAAGTTTGTTGAGTATTAATGAATGCATACTTTAAAAAATCTCTTAAATCTAATAAAACATGAAATTTCAATAAATAGAGTTTTAAGTATAAACGGTTTGTTTTATCATATTGAGCGTTATTATAAGCGTTATCACGAACAGAAATCAAATATTATTATGTTGAGAATATATAATCTGATAAAATATTAAAACAAATAATAAATATTTCTATATGGATTTAAAAATGAATTGTCAACTTACGAATTTCATGGTAGTTGAGGTAGTTTTCGTTGTTGGGACGATACTGATTTTGTTTGATTGATTCGCAACTTTTATATTGTCGAATTTTGTTAAAACTGGTCATGTAATGAACAAATTAAAATCAAAATTTGCGAAAACTTTTAGCCGCGGGTTATTTGATACTAGTTATTACGGAATACATATTTTCAATAATAGGATATCTGGTGACGAGTAAAAAAGGAATTTAATATATGATTTAATTTAAAGCTGAAAATAATTTTTGCAGTCTTACACACCAAATTTAGCCTTCCATAAATCGAATTCAAATATGTATATATATTTTTACATATATTTTTTCTGTAGATCAGCGTTTCCCAAACTATGTTCCGCGGAACACCAGTGTTCCGCGGAGCCAACGGGGACAAATCAAACAATTTTACGAAAACGACGGGACAAACGCAAGACACGACGAAAACGGGACTGTTTCGGGGAAAACGGGATGTATGGTCAGCTTATCTGTAGGGCCTACCAGCCTATTCTTCATAAAAATATCGATTGGTTTCGCTTTTTCAGTTTACATTTATCTGTTATCATGACTTTTCAGAAAAAAAGGTGCTACTATGTGTTCAGCTGAACTGCATCTTTTAGGATGGGTTAGGATGGATTAGGTTGGGTTAGGTTACGTTAGATTAGGTTAGAATGATTATTTAACACCTAAAGCACCTATGGGTTAGGTTTGTTTGGGTTAGATTAGATTAGGTTAGGTTGGGTTAGGAAAACAAAATTCAGTTCAGCCGAAAACATACTGGCACCAAAAAAAACAACTAAAAAAATTAAAAAAAAACCCGGGCAACGCCGGGTACTACCGCTAGTTCTAAATAAAATGGTTCGACGTTTAGATGTTCCGATATACCGCTTTTTTATTCGGGTCAAAAAATTTACGATTTATCTTATTTCATATGAAATATTAATCGATTAAGATAAATCGTAAATATGATTTTTATTAAAAAAATACGTTTTTTCAACATGTCTTTTTGTTATAATTGTAATGTGTATCGCAAATTAAATATTTTTTTGATTTCAATATGCAAAATTTTGGTTAATACCAGAAATCGGGGAATTCTATTGTAATAATCGAACGCTATCTTCTGCACGCCTAATGGCAGGAAAGATTAGGATTAGAAATAGGAGATTTTTTTGGGTTTTTACCCTTTTAGCTTAAAAAATGTACCTTGTCATATATACGCACTAGCCATCCGCTTTCTACCTGCTTGTATTGTATACAAACAGAAAATGGGTTATATTTGCTATGCAGATTTTATTAAAAAAAAGTACGAAATATTTTATAAAATTGAAATTTTAAAGTCTCGAGTCCCGGGCAAATATTTATCAATTACCCGGGACTCGAGACAACGAAAAATCGTCGATTTCCCGGGAAAAAAATCCCGGGTTGACCCGACACAGAATCCCTAGGCATGAGCCACGATTTTCAAATGGGAATTGACAAAAATGTCAATATCTTTGGCTATAAATTTTTTTCTAATAACAAATAACTAGCGATTACTATAGTTTATAAACTACCTAGGTACTAAATATTAACTTTAATATCAACAAATCTTTTTTTATTCCACCGTTGTTCCTTCGTGACGAATTCGCCACAAATATAACAAAAGTGTTGTGGTGAATTCGTACAATTTCTCGAACTTGAAGCCAATTTGGTAAGTAAACTGCTCTATCAAACTAAGTTTATTTTATCACGTTCAAGTACCAAATGATATTTAAAATGACATTGATTCAGATTTTACTACATATTTTTGATAACTACCCTCAAGTAAAATAGATACCGAATGTAAGAATTTTTATAATAGCAGCTTGGTATTTGGGTAGCATTTATTAAGATTTCTAAAAAAATGGATTTTTTAAAACTATTTTTCCGTTAATTTGCACCTCGAAATCTATAAGAAATCATTATTCAATTTCAGAAAGTTTTACCCTTGCAAACCTGTGTAAATTGATGAATTAAATGTTGCAAATAAATAATGTTTATGTAGTCACTTTTAGTGTTTATAGTTTAATTATAATGGGTTAAATACCAACTCACGAATGGTCAATTACTAGTTTATTGATTTTCGAAAATGGTACAAGTAAAAGTAAAATCTTGAAAATACATACAAATATTTCAAAAAGTAAGCTTTGTCACATAATCTAGAAAGTTCAGCCTTCATGTTAATGAATAAAGTCTCATAATTTATTAAAAGATCAATTATTTATCGTAATTTTTGCATAAAAAGTATTATAAATTATATCGATTAATTTATTATATGTATTAACTACGCTTTTTAAAATTCTGAATTACGATAGTTAGATTTATTAAAATGCAGAATGACTTTAAATTTATTTTTGAATTAATTGTCTTAATTTAAAAAATACTTATAGTAGGTAACATAACATTATATTTCGCATTTACAATTAGTGTTTTTATGATTTGTGCAATTTTACAAAAAAAAATGTTTTGACCGATAAATCTATGAATTGAATATTTTGTATCAAAGTTTTCAGATTATTATATGTAGAGTTTAAAAATTTACGCAGAAAAATATTTCTCAATTGTATAATAATAATTTTTTTTATGTTTTCAATATATCATATAATGATTTCAGCTTATTTTTTTTTTTTCGGGAAAATCATTTTTTCATTTTCTTGTCATGTTCTTATGCCGCCAACAAACCAAAAAATTTTAATGAATACAGCCTTATTTTCGGAGATTATATTTAGAATAGGGGCTTTGTATAAAAAGCGTGCGACGCCTAGAAAATAATATAAACGACGTAATATTCCAATGATATATATTTTTTTGAGATTTTTAATATGTACAAAGTTTTGAGCAGTAGAACGTAAACATTGGCATAGTCTCACATTTCCAGTTCATACTTTGAATACAAAGGTCAAATCCCTAATTTGCGATTCATAGACATGCTACTGAACCAACAATGCATACGAAGACGGAGGATCGTCCAATCATAATTTTAAAGCACACTCCGAAAATGTGGACTTCCAGCAGACATCAGGTGAAATTACGCAATCACGGACTTGGGCAAATGTTCTCCTTCTGCCCTGAATCCGTTTTCGTCAGCGATGTATTTGGTGCGGATGATTTGGCCATTGGGGGCTATGTGTTCCCAGTGTCCTTCCTTGACCAGGACGTGGTCCTTGCCGTCAGCGGTGGGTTTCAGGACACCCTGTTCTTCGAATGTGGTTCCATCACCTGAGACGTATCTGAGGGCGAACTGACCAACCTCGTCGTGCTTTTCGGTCCTTTCGAGGACTGGGATGAACTTGATCAGAGCCTCTGGGGCAGCCATGGCAGCTACGGCCATCATGCAAAGGAAGACAATCTGAAAAATTATATATTTTATATAAAAAAAATTTACATTCTAATACATATAAATCAGTGAAATATCTGGATGTTTTATTGTCGGGTGCGGGATTGAATTTTAAATGGATGAAAAGTTTGCTTACGGTTTTCATTTTGGTGGTTTTGTGCTCTTGTCGGTCTTGGAAGCGACTGATGAATATTCATGGCTTTCGCGAACAATTTATATGTTTCGCGGTAATCGTTCGCGCAATCAAAACTAGTTTTAGCGCGATGTGGGTTTTGGTTGATGAGTGTTTTTGTGAAATGTATTGGTTTCATTGTGTTTAATTAGTGGTATTAAAAAATACGGAGTTTGTTATTCGGCAAGGTTTTTTTTCGGTTTGTTGATATTTTATTTTATTTTATTTCATTTAAATGAGGGAGGTTGACAGTTTAAAGTGAAAGAGAGATAATTTTAAACAGAAACAAAAGAAAAAATACAAAAGGACTAGTCTAAATTAATTTCTTTAACTGATTATTATTACGTATATCAAATACGATTTAAATATTATTTTATTTACTCGAATATCTTTACTAAAAACAATCAATTATTTTTACGCAAAAAAATAATTATGTGTACAAAAAGGTTTTATTCAAAACATTTTCACAATTCATATTTTATATAAACTCATTAATAATTAGAAATGTTTGTGTATAGTTTTCCAAATTTGCAAACAAACATTAAAATCTAATTAATACGAATGTTAAGCGTTTACAACATTGAAAGTTATGGTAGTAATTATATTGTAAAGACAATGGATCATTACCTTGATATTCATTAAGTATTTTTACGATAATTTTTCGGTCATAATAATACAATAAAAAGACTTTGGCCATTTATCTTTAGTGTGTTTGATTTTAAAACGTATTTGATTGCAAATATATGATGTTTTTAATTTTAATTTAAATATTTAAGAGAATTAGCCAAGATAACCGGAAATAAAGGGTTTTCCAATAAGAGGTGTTATTTTGATATTCAAATAAAAATGCCATTTTTTAATATAAATGATAAGATGTTTATTTCATTATAAAGAGGAAGGTATGCCGTTTAGTGGAAAATAACATCAGGCAAATAACCTCTACGACCACGCTTACAGGACCATATCCTTTTCATGAAATTTTCCATAACCAAATCGCAAACCCATTTCCACCTCGGTGGCTTCGTCAACAAGCAAAATTGTCGCATCTGGGGCTCGGAAAACCCAAGAGTTATTGTTGAAAAGCCTCTCTATCCTCAACGTGTGACTGTTTGGTGCGTTTTATGGTCCGGCGGAGTGATTGGACCTCTTTTTCGAAAATGAGGCTGGAGCAACAGTTACGGTGAATGGATTGCGCTATCGAGAGATGATTAATGATTTTTTATGGCCGGAATTGGATGGTATTGATCTGGACAACGTTTACTTTCAACAAGACGGCGCTACGTGCCATACAAGCAACGAAACCATTGATCTTTTACGCGAAAAGTTTCCGGACCGTGTTATCTCTCGAAGAGGTGATCACAATTGGCCACCGAGATCTTGTGATTTAACACCTTGCGACTTCTTCCTTTGGGGCCACGTGAAAGAGAAGGTCTACGCCAACAGCCCAGCGTCGATTCAAGACCTCAAAGATGGAATTCGTGAGGCTATCGAGGACATAGGGCAGCCACTTTGCGATTTGGTTATGGAAAATTTCATGAAAAGGATATGGTCCTGTAAGCGTGGTCGTAGAGGTTATTTGCCTGATGTTATTTTCCACTAAACGGCATACCTTCCTCTTTATAATGAAATAAACATCTTATCATTTATATTAAAAAATGGCATTTTTTTTTTAATATCAAAATAACACCTCTTATTGGAAAACCCTTTATATAATGTTTTTATAATAATTACGTTTACCAACAGTTATTGATTGTTGATTGTATTATAAAATCCATTGCAAAATAAATTAGTTTATTAATAAAGGATAGTTTTTTTATAACTTTATTCATAGCTAAAATTATTACGAAATGTCAAAAATGAATTATAATTAAAATAATTATTATTGAAAATTTAATTTATGTTAATTTGTTATCAATTTTGGAAATTTATCATTTATTAAGTAAAAGTAACAAAAATGTAAGATCAAATTTTGTAACCAGGGGCGACGACTTATTTAAATAGGTCAAAGCAATTGGAGTTCAATTATTTATTTTTTACTAAAAGCAATTACGTTTCAAATTATTCCGAAACTATAAATTATTTACTTTTTCGGTTCAACATTGTAATTTTCTCGAACCGAGAATATTTTTCTTTGCTGTGCCATGTTTACATAGACACCGTTCCAGTTTAATTGTTTGTTAAATCTTTGTTTTTTTTAAGCTTTAGTAAACAAAAGTAAAGTCAGTTCTGGTTTTTTTTCAACGGAGTACACTTGAAAAATGTATATACATATGTTATCATTTTTTTTGTTATTATACATATGTAATATAATACATATAATATATTATATAAAATTTAAGGTAAAATTATAATATATTTCACATACGGTTTGTACATAAGTAATATAATATATAAATTAGGTATCACGTACAAGAAATATTTAATTTGATATTCGTCTTCAAATTTACATACAAACCATCTAAATTGTGTATGTGAATTTTCGAAAATTACGCGGAAAAATAATTGAATAGGCCGATTCTGGATAATTTTATTATATTATACTTAACGTCCGAAAATAATTACGAAATAATTCTTATTATAAATTTGTATTTCTTGTAAATATTATAAAACTATTGGTATTAATTTATATTTTACAAAGTTATAATAATTATAACTTTGTAAAATGATCAAAATTTATATGATCATAATTTCTTTAGGTAATGTATAGTATAAAAGTTGCTAAATGCAGATGTCGTTAATTCTGTTTTTGAATAATCTATCTACAATATATGTATATGTAGGTATAAATAAAATGAATGTATGGATGTAAGGATGTATGCGTCCTATGTATGCCTTTACCGCTTATCCGATCACGATGAAATTTTGTAAATATATTGGTAAATATATGGTGCCTCATCCAGGAAGGTTTCTGCGTAGGGTGACCATATTTTCCAGAACCCAAAATGGGACGCTTAGAAAAAAAATGTCCCCTCGTATACAAAAAAAAAAACTGTTACACGTTCAAAAAAATTCCCCTCGATTAATATCGTTAAGAAAATACACTACCGATAAAATAAATATATTTGCCCACCGGGACAAATCAAACAATTTTACGAAAACGAAGGGATGAACGCAAGACATGACGAAAACGGGACTGTCCCGGCGAAAACGGGACGTATGGTCAACCTATTCGCATAATTGAAATCATTGTACAACTCGATCTGACGCTATTTTAAGATGAAAACAAATATCGATTGGTTTCGCTTTTTCAGTTTACATTTATCTGTTATCATGACTTTTCAGAAAAAAAAACAACTAAAAAAATCCAAAGAAACCTAGGCAACGCCGGGTACTACCGCTAGTTTAGAATAAATTGAAAACTACTTTAGTAAATTTTATTGATTATGGAAATATATTATATACATTTATTTAAATTTTTTAGGTGTTTCATACATGGATTAGTAAAAGTGAATTATATAACGAACGTTTACTCTGCGAAGTCGTAAATGTGTAAAAGGAAAGTGAAATATTTCCATCAAGGGACCTTACCAGGACATTGTTCTTATATGATAATACAAGAAATATTATATAATCTGAAATAATATTTTAATGTTCAGTATAAAGCTCTGAATAATTGTTAAAATAATGAATTATACTAATTAGAGAGAACAGAACGTTCTCATAGTACATATATTTAATTATTAAATTTAATTATTACATTCTTAATACAATTATACATATTCAAATAAAATTTAACTTTGAACATGTTTTAAATATTTGTACTATTAACTATGATATTACTATTAACTATGATATATAATTAATTTGCGTTGAAATTTGAATTTGCGGCAATAATGAAACTTCATGTTAAGTTTTGCTTTATATTTTATGACAATATGAAATTCAACGGAATTAGGGAGTCGATTACCGTCGGTTGATTTGCCGGTAAATAACTTGAATTGCTCCGTAACTTACCGGAAAATTTTAACTTTACCGGTAAATCCACAAATTTTATTTTTTTGATCACATTTCTGATCATAATTGCATTTTGACATGAACAGAAATGCATTATAAGTAAGTGGTAAAATTAAGATTCTTAGAGTATTTCAGTTTGGAGGTTATATTTGTAAATTTTTAACTATATCTTAACAAGTTTCGCTTTTACATCTGGCACACTACCACCTTTTATCGTCCGAACTGTCACCATATGCATTTATATGACACATAGTTTGCAAAAACTGATAAATATAACCGATCTGCAATGCACACAAGCACAAATTACGCGCGAAATTATTTTAAATATTTTTGAAAAAGAATTTTTTTGCTTAATCAATTGAACTTCGAACACTTAACAGCTTCGCCCCATTCTTTTTGAGCAAATTCAAATATTGGTTATAAGTGGATTTCTACAAGCCCAATATAAGATATTTTTTACACTCAAAAATAAAGCATGAATAATCATGAAATATAAAAACATTTTTTTGTTTTTTTTTTGTTTTTTCGTGTTTTTTTGCATTTTATTTATTTTTTATATAAATCTAATCTACCAGTAATTTTACGGTAATTGGTTAAAAGAATATTGAACGAAAGAATGAATTTGGACTGTTGAAATTCGAAATTAAACTAACTTGTTATCGAAATTCAAACTGTACTCCATATTTACAACTATGTATGTTACATACGAAAATAATTTGACGTTTCAATAACGTATAGAGTGGGTTCAAATACAATTTGAATAGAAGTGTGCTAAGAACTTACCGTGTTTTGAAATTTTGAAGTAAATTATGTTCTTCCAATTACGCTCAGGATTCAAAATAATATTGTAAGTTGTATTTTTATTTGAATATTTTATACAAATGTTAAAGATAATAGATTAGAACGGTTTGTGTATGTTTTAACATATTATATTATATTACTAAAATACTCCAATACATTTTAGCGAATTTAGACCATTAAATTGAAAGCAATTAATAAATTCAGGGAGTCATTTATATTTTGATATATTCGAATATTTTATCGCAAAATTCATTCGTGTATATCAGTGGTTCTTAACCTTTTTAGAGAGCCGCACCACTTTGAACATGAAAATAGGTTCCCGCACCACCAGAGCCGCAGCAATATTTTTGGCGCCCTAAATTTGGTGCCCCTCTGCCGAAAAAAATTTATTCCATACTTTTAAAATTTCAAAAAAAATTATTACTCGTCACTATTCAAAACTATTCTAGTCCCAAAAAAATTCGTATCTTTTGCAAAATTTATGACCGAAATTGATATAATTGCTAAAAATTAAAAAAAAAAATTAAATTCGTTCAGTGCCCCAAAAATCGCGTGCCCTTGGCACTTGCCCAATTGCCAATGGATTTCTACGGCTCTGTGTACTACATTGAAAAATGGGATTTGATTTTTCAATTTTGAAAAAGACATTAATTGCAAAATATAATATATTTATTAAAAAAATATATGTACATGTATTTATTTTCAAAAAACATATATAATATACCGCTGTGACATGACAGGAGACTCCCAATTCGTCACAGTGGCTTAGAAAAAAAAACAATAATAAAAAAGGAAGCAAAAATATACAAAAAGATATATAAAATATCTATATAAAAATATATGGAAAAAGAAAAAAACATAAACTATGAAAAGAAAAAAAAATTATATGATAGTAAATTTATATTACTTAATGAATAATTTGTTCTTGCTTGTTGGATATTATATTTGAGAAGCGAGGCTCTTTTCTCGAAAGAGATACGCGTAAATCGTCACCTGCATTTAAGCGATTTCTAGTTTTAGTTTTTATGTGCACAAGCGATGAAAATCCTATTTCACACAGGTAGGTGGTACTGCAGTGGCGTAGCGTGGATTTCGGCCGCCCGGGGCCAGCTCTAAATTTGCCGCCCCCCCCCCCCTATATTTTCACAATTGAGCAAAAAAAACTGCGACACAAGAAAATAGTACTTTTAAAGAAGAATAGACTAATAAGTACTGTTTAATTAAACACAAAATATATACATATGTGTTGAAAGGGGCGGCGCGGTCTGCGAACACGGTTAAGATGGCCTTTTAGTCAATATAGTATTATCCGATTACTGGATGTGTTGCATGAACATCTTGACCTTTTACAGTGGAAAATCATGTTTAGTAGAGGCCCTAAGCGATTAAAAAAATTCGGGGTCCTCCCTTTTAAAATTTTATTTATTCCACAATTTTAAAATATCTAAAAAATCCAAAAGATCTGAAAGTAACTATTCGAAAATATTATATCAAAATGGAAAATATTTAAGTGCCGATAAAAAAAATTCATTGCGCCGTAGGCGAAAATTTTTTTTTCATTTTTTCATGGAAGATCTACATATACTAGTGGTGTATAGCCCAGGGTCTACTACTGCAACCTACTGTCTAATTATAAATTACTAAATTTTCTTATTCTAAAAATACTTCTTACTATAAAATCGAACAAAACAAAAACAAATAATATATGTTTTTGTAAATTTAAACAATTACTTTCGCTACGAGGTTGGCTCTCGGATAAGGTATATAGCCTAGACCCCCAATGTTTGATGGGGAGACCTTGTCCTGCAGTGGGCACTAAACCGATCGACAATGATGATGATGATGAAACAATTACTTATAAATTAATTTGTTACATTTAAATAAGCGCCGCAGGCGAAATTTTTTTTAATTTTTCATTGACGTATCATAAGATATACTAAAAACGTGAAAAAAAAATAGTAAGAAATGGCTTAAGAATCCGGGGCCCGTTTTTATTCAATCGTCAATATTGGGGGCCTAAGCGGCCGCTTAGTCCGCGTACTGTTAAACTCGCCAATGTCTTTACTATTGTTAAGTCAATTAAAACCAGTCTAACCTATATAGTACACAGTCGATCCACCTACCTCTTACATTTCACACAAACCCTTTGGGACGAATGCCTGACTTCAAACTGATTTTCATCCGCGGACTAAATATTTTCGGTCAATTTTCTGTAGTTTACCGAAAAATGCAATGCCGCCCCCTGCAAATATGCCGCCCGGGGCCATGGCCCCCCCTGCCCCCCCCCACGCTACGCCACTGGGTGGTAGCAAACGGTAAAAGTGACTGCAATGCTTCTTTCGCTAGCCGTGGATGAGCTTTTAATTGTGTACACCAGAATTGTTCTAATTCCAATTTTTGAAATTCCATTTGAATATGTCCATTTTTTTGCATTTCAATAAGATCCTCTTTTTTAAATCATTATCATCCATCGAATTTAGGTCATATAAAAATGGATCCTGGATCCATCTTTTAGTTTTGCTGATATTTCCAGTTGAAAAATATCTGTCGAATGATTTACCCAATTGTTGTAAATGTATTATAATATCAGATGAAATTTATTTTTTTTCACTCTCCAAAATAATCGAATCGAGTAAGGAAAAGTTCGCAAAATTCGCATTTTCAATTCGCCGAATCCATATTTCTAGTTTTCCGACGAACGATTGTAGTTTTTCACTAGATGTTATTATATTTTTTACAAATCCTTGCATTGATACGTTTAGTTCATTTAAGTGGCTAAAAATATCTGCCAAGTAAGCTAATAGCAGTATTGCATCCCTTTTATTTTTATTTTATTTTTTTTATAAATAAAAATAATTTTATTTATATTGCTAGACTTCTCTCGCACCACCAAAAAACTCTTCCCGCACCACTAGTGGTGCGCGTGTTACGTCACTATATTGCATCGCTATTGTATTATTATATTAGATCATTCATTTGTTTGTTAACTGTTAGAATAAGATATAATAAAGATGTCCCTTATTCAATAAGAAACCCATTGTAGTATAAGTTGACTCACGGCCGTTCGCACGATAACAAATCAATGCGTGTTCGACAACCCGGAACCAGGCGAACCGTACATCACCACAACATCAAAAGGCGACCCTTCTATTGACGCCGAAGATGCCGATGACAATTGCAGTTGCATCTTCGACTATGCAGGTGGACCGTACATCACTGCTTCGTCAAAGGATGACATTTTCATTGTCGAATTCGTGATCAAGATCACGTACGCCACGCTTCCAGGTATTGCCCAAAGTACAAAGGACTCGAAGACGGTGGTCAACAATAGAACCCCTACCCTATCCTCCCTGATTTTTGTATTATATAAGACGTAGAAAATATTGTATAGCAAGCAGAAGCAGAATAGATTTGGAATTGTAACATTAAACATAAGATCAACTGTAATCATTAAAGAAGGAATAAACGAATCGTTCACAACTTCATAATTGGTAGAAGTGTTTTATTGAAAACTCACTACGACACATCTACCCATCATCATCAACAACGTGGGTCGACGAGCCCCACGTAACTCGCGCAAAACTGGTTAAGAACCACTGGTGTATATGGACAGATACACCTTTGCCAAGAGTTTGCTTTTATAGTCTACAATTTGAGTTTATATAGCCTCGGTCTAAACAACACGATCATCGTGCTTGATCCGTATACGTAGATCGACAGATATGGCCAGAAATACATAATAAAATTTTAAAAACCGTCATTTACTTAACGAGTTATAAACTGTGAAAGGATACCAACCACTTAAAAATCGATAAAATCATAGTCAAAACAAACGAGATATTAAGTTTGATAGCAAATCAAAATCGTTGAACAAAGTGATTTTTTTAAAATAAAATTTAGATTGTATTGGGTGTTTTATGCGCGCGCACAATTTTCCGATTCGGGAAAGTTGGCATAGGCAAACTGCTAAGCTGAACTCCAGTAGCTTGAAAAATCTCGTGCACAACGGTTCACTCCGCTCGCGCTTTTCCGCCCATTTTCCGGATTTTCATGTGAAAAATCAACAAAAAAATTACGCAAAATAAAAATATAGAATCTATAGCGTAATTTAAGTGTACCAAACTGATCGTTTTTAGTGGATTTAATGCGGCAATGTGGTCATGCCCGATTCAATGCGAAATGAATGTGTTATTGTTCCGGGTTTAGAAAAAAAAAATCGACGGTTCGAAGAAATTGTGTGTTCGAAATCTGATTATTATGTTTCGAAAATGTATTATACAGTGATTGGTTATGATCAGAAAATTATTTTAAATTTAGTGTGAACAGTGTAAAAAAAAAACAGGTGAGCACTTTTGCAGTTATGATTTGTTTTTTTTGCGATTTGCCTATGAACACGAGTTAAACGTAGTGAAATTTCAAACAAAAGAAAAAGTGTACGACCTCATATTACGCTTAAGTATCGTATCATTATAAGGTTCATTTAATAAGTGAAATTGTATTTTCTTCCGAGAAAACGAAATGTCGGAATGTAATCGATTCGCATTTTTTAGGTAGGTTTCTTGCCTCTGTTTTCCACACAAAGAATTCTTTTCATTTTTTAGTATACTTTAAAAATAGAAATTAAATATTGATATTTGTAATAAGAAAAGGATTAAGTTATATAAAAATACCGCAATATAACAAATAAAGCATATTCATGCGGAAACGACTCGTATTTTTTAAAATATATAAATATATTTAAATTGGGAGTTCAAAATAAGTATCATTTTGTCACAAATGTCTTTATTTTTAGCAATATTATTACACATTTTGGGTTAACAAATTGTACTTCAACAAGATACATAATAAATATTTTTCTTCTCTTCAATTCGAGCTGAATGCAAATGGGAGCAATTAAATGATGGTTTTAACGCTGTTGAAAACGTTTTTAAAAAATATAAATATTTATGAAACCATTTATAGCTTTTTGGGTTATTTGGTATAATACAAATTCTTTTTTATCAAATATATTTTAATTTTTTTAAAAAGATCATTCATTATTATGTTACATGTAATATGTAACATAAGTTATTTGAATTTTTTTACACTCTAATCCCAATATCATACGGAAAATAATTTTCAACAACGTTGTATTATATAAATATAAAGTAATGACATTTGTAAATATCATGATACTCGAAGGCTTTGCATAATATAATTATCATTATAAGGAAATGTGCTAATGAACTTTATATATGCTAAATCCATTATTTTAACGATTTTGAATATATAATATTTATATTAAGAATGGTTACGACTTTGACTCCTCAAAAAAATCATCTCATACGAATTTCCTATTATTATATACCGAAAATGGAGATTTTCTTTTGTTGCATATCTTGCGATTTAATTTATTGTATGTGACAGTGACTTCAGATTTTAACTCGCAATTATTTATTGTCGAATGATTTCCACAATGGGAAACAGAATGGTATAATTAAACATTCGTAAATCTATTTTGTGTGTTTGCACCGAAAATCATTTCGGCGAGAAAGGTTTCTAGCGCGACGATTTACGATTCCGTTTTATTACGACTTTGAATTAAATTCAACTTGGATTAATACAAAACGGAAATGTAATTTTGCGTTTATTTCTGATTGAATAAATTCGATTCAAAATGAAATAAGTTATTTGTGAAGTATGTGCATAGTCAGTTCCAACAAGCAAATTGCTTTGTTTTCATTGAGATTGTTATATGTAATTGTAAGTGATGGGCCTTTGGGAAATATTGCTGTATTTGCATACTGAATACGGTTTTGTAATATAATACAAATCAATTGCTTTGGGCTTTTATATTATTATATTAAATTATATTAAATAAATTATATTAAAAAAAGGCGTTAAAGAAAATGTGACGATTTTAATAATATTTTCACGCTTACGTTCGTATTGCGTTTCGACTCGACGAAATAATTTTCATTTGCAAGGGAAAGTGAGGACATTTGTATTCATTATAATAAGAAAAACCAATAAAAATAGCACATTTTCATTCTATGCACAATTTTTATGATGAGATTTTAAATAAATAAATAAATAAATAAAAAGGAATAATTTTGATATTTCGAACGTTTCTTTCAATTAGAAAATGAAAATTTTTTGCCATTTTTCCTGTAGTTACCATGATAATATCTTACAATTAATTGTTAGTCAATCTACTGAAAAATTTTTGCTTTGCTTATGACAAAATTAGAAATAATATTATATAAATATAATATATTAGATGCCGAAAATTCAGGACTTATAATAAAATAAAAAGTTTAATTAAAGAATATAGATTTTCTGTCATGAAAATAAATTGCATTTTTTCCCTGGAAACACTTAATTGGATAAGGGTGAGCATTATTGATGAATTGCAGTATTTGAATTTTTTGTTTGTTTATTTATGCTTTCAATCTTTGCACAATTTGTACATAGAGTGAAATATATGATAATTTATTTAAGTTTATCAAAAGAGATAATTAAGATTTATACTATGTAAATACATATATGTTTACTTTCATGTTTTTTTGAATGATAATAATGAAAATTACATTATTGTGCTGATTTAATGTTTTACGCTATTTTTAATATTATTTTTCTTAACAAAAATTTCGGAATTAAAAACTACATGGTTATTTTTAATCAATATAATTATGAAAGTATTTTAATATCAATTATAAATTATGTATTGATATTATATTTTTAGTATTTTTCGGTAAAATAATGTAACCAAGAAATTACAATCAAAAAGGAATTACAATCAAGAAAATCTAAACTTGAATTTTAGTTAGGATTTGCGGATTATTGGTTAATTATGTTCGGCTTAATATTTCATCATCAACTTAAATTAGTTACGAAAATATAGTACATAGGTACTTGAAATTTTAACTCAGTTTAAATTACCTTAATCATACAAGATACAATCCAATGTATCACGGATTTCGATAAAATATTTTTTTTCATTAACTCAATTCATATATTATATCTATTACTATTATACAAAGACTTACTATTATATCAAGAAAATAATATATTTTTTTAATAAAAAAATGAAATCTTATTTAAAAAATGACAACGTCTTATTACGACAAAGAATATATGATTTTCCCCATGTACTTCAACAGTCCAGTTTGATAATACATATATCAATTTGGATTTCGAAAATATTTTTATTATGCAAAAGCAATTTTTTGTCTGATACACCTACTATTTTACAATTTTGCGCATTCGAAGTTAATTCGCAAATCTTTTCAGTGGTCTATAATTTGTTCTTTGTGTTTATTGCTTCTCTTCGTCTGTTCCAAACGAAATGATGCACTCAATTTGTCTGATTGTGAGTTATTTTTAAACAAATGATATTTCTCCTTTCACAGTATGTTTTTTAATATTATTATAAACCAAAATCTACATATTGCAATCGTTTAATCAATAAGTTATTTTTAGGTGCATGATTTCATTATTTGTTTGATAGAATATGATCATTTAATCTTGTCAAAAGTTTTCAGTGGTTTGCTATAGGGATTGTGATCGGAAATTCTCGAGACGAGAAATTCTGAATAATTTCGATTTTTTTTATTTTAAAATTTCTAGAAGCTAGTATAAAAAAAATGTGTATGTAAATCTTGAGAATTTGAGAGTTTCAAAATTTTCAATTATTTATATACATATATGAGTTCCGGGCGGGCTACCGTTGCGTACGCATCGCTTGCAGGACGCTCCTTGCCATTCGGGATTTTTTCATTACATACTCGCTTTTTTACATCCGATTTTTTAGTAGTGCCTCCGTAGTTGCTTACTTTTAATTTAGTGTTTAAAAATTCCTTGTCTAACCAGTGTTTCGATCGAAAATCGCGTTTTTAAATTTCAAATCTATATAACTTCAGTGCAGAATCACGAAATCAACGCTCTCCCTCTCGTTTTTTTACCTAAACCCGACAAAATACCGTTGGTTGCTGCAGTTTTTTGCATAGGCGAGAAACCCAAGTAACACACGTGTGCGAGCTAAGCTGCATCTTCGAGCCAACACGCATCAACCGACCGATAAGTAGACGTGAATTTAACTAACCTACTAATTCACTAATCATTATTATTATTGTTATTATTATTGTCATTACTATTATTGTTATTGTTATTATTATTCGAAAAATCCCGCGCGAAGTCGTCTTCCCGGACGTCAACATCTGCTATCGATTGGCACATTCCTGAATCGTTTGACGAGGCCCTTTGTGCTTATTTTTTCCACAGTTTCCCCAACTTTTCATCCCCTTCAAAATATTTCTCAAAATCTTTAACATTCACATGTGACCTACCGCCCGCAAAAGTTAATATTCCAATTAAAAGCGAATTCGCGCGCCGCGATAAATAAAAAAAATAAAAAAAAATAAATAAATAAAAAAAAAAAATAAATAAATAAAAAAAAAAAAAAATAAATAAAAAAAAAGTGCACGTGCTCCTGCTACGCAAGTTTAAAAAAGTACACCTCGTAAAAACGGAATCACCTCACCTCAAAGACGGTAACTCTTAATTTTTAATCCGCAATTTCGTCATAATTAGAAATCAACAAAACACTAAAATCAACATATAAAATTGGATACATTTTTTAGATTATTATTTCAAAATCTTTTATATCATTTCCAATAATAGTTCGACTTTTATCTGCATCTATGCCCAATCCAAAGTAACACTATATTGTATCCCTTATCTAGAAAAATGTCATCAATGCCATTTATAAGCCCTTTTAACGTAACTATATCCCAAGTAGAATATTATATAGAATACTTAATATACTCGTACATTAGTAGCACATAACCTATAACCTTATATTTTATAACCCTAAACAATTGTATAATACTAACCATCATAGGACTACAGTAATCATTCAACCCTGATCCCTATTGTAAAGTAAGGAAGGGTACACTTAATACAAACCAACTTAATAACCATTTAAAGTAAGGAACCGGCCGTAGATTTAACTAAAATCGTAAATGGTCCTCCACTTATTTTGGGTCGACTAATATCAACTAACATATTTGGTTAATATCATGCCTTAAGTCAAACTAATAAAACTAACCACGCGCTCTTCTTGATTAACCTAAAATTAAATTATTGCGACATAAATAATAATCAGCTAACAACAACTAACTCACTTGCGAAAGACATATAGAGATACACCTAGTGGAAAGAACGCATGAACAAATTAAGAAAGAGAATAACTTGCATGTCATATTTAGTTAATTCAAAAATTCTTTGGTAATGGTAAAAGGCCAATGACGTGTGTTCTACCGAGGTCCGAACCATGTAGGACCAACGGTCTCGCCTCGTCTATCAAACTGGTGATCATTACGATCGCAAAGTGGGCAGCGAGGGCGCAGTCTGCTTAGTCTCTAACTCGTCTGTCCCGCTGGTGGTCATTGCGATCCGCCCAGAAGACAGCGACCACAGAGTCTAGCACATAGACACGCGTATCGTTGGTCTGAGAACCTCCTTCGCTGGCATGGGCGGACTGGTTCTTATGGTACATGTCCCTCACCGAAATACGACTTGGGCTAGCGCGGTGAGGTATAGCCTAGACTGCCGCATTTGTCTGGTAAGGCCTTGTCCTGCAGTGGATAACTTATAGGCTGCTAATGATGATGATGATGATATACATATATACAGGGTGGTCCAGAGGTCACCGTAAAGCCTTAAAGAGGTGATAGATTACATAGAAATTCTATTTTTTTTAATGTTAAATTATAGAACTATAAAAAAGTAAATCGGGTATAAAGATTTTATATTCTTTAATAAATTTTGTAGTTATAAAACCAAGACAATTTTTGTGTTGTAATAGCGAAATCCATGTATAATATAATTCTATTATCGTCAGTGGCGGCTCGTGACTTAAAATTGTGGGGGTGCTGCATACGACTAACAATAAATAGTGTCAAAAAAAAAAAATAATATGAATTATTGTATAAAAAAATATTAAAAGGTATTACCTACAGATTATAATTTTCATTTAAATATGAAGCCCATTCTTCAATTTTTGGCTTGAAAAAATATTTCAATTATTTTTTCATAAAAATTATTAATTTCTGAAATTAAGTTTGATTCAATAGAAATCATCGAAAAAGCTCTGTTAACCGCTCTTGTTTCATATTTTTCCTTTAAAATGTTTTTATTCTTTTTAATGTTAAAAAACATCTTTCAGGTTTTGCTATGGTCATGGAAATTGCGACTAATATTTTCATTAGTTTGATTGTTTTAGAAAATATGTTCGACTAATTTTCTTCAATTATCAAATTTAATAATACACATAATCCGTTAAAATTGTATAAATCTTTTCGGGAATAAAATACTCGTAATTCTGTTTCTAATTTATTTGGAACTAAATCTGAATATACATAATATCACATAATTCTCTTATTTCAGAAATTGGCATTTTTTTTACGGTAATTTGGAAAATATTATATTATTGATAAAATAGTTTAGCAGCTATTAAATGCATTTTGAAAGCAAATCTTTATTTTTTTCTTTACAAAAACGGTCACATACTTCTTGACTAAATAATGGTACATGTGCTAATAGATTCATTAAAATTTGAATTACGAATATTTAAAAATATTTTACAAAATTTGTATGTGTGTGGACGGGCCAATTTTACGCTACTCCAACAAGAAAGTATAATTATTTGTTGTAAAACAAATAATTTGACTGTTTACCTGTAATAAAAATAGAGTAGTGGAAGAAATAGTATGAAATTTGAGCAGAAATGGAGGAAAAATAAGCAGAACGGCTGCCCTGCACTGCCCCATAGGGCAGTGCTATGAGAAGCTTATCGCGCAACGATGAAGTTTGAGTCGGCTCACCGAAAGTGAGTGATGCGCATGCGCACCTCGTTGCGAACTCGCGCTGCCCAAATATGCAGTGTATATGGAGATCGTATTCACCGAATATCATTTCAATATCTCAACCGCCCCTTAACTACCCTTCGATTTATATAATTACTATGTTTAATATCTAATTATTTTCATGTTTATCATCATCGCTCGTCATAAATTCTATGTTTTCGGATATAAATTTAAATGCAACTTTTTCGAAATTTTTCTGGGGGTGCTGCAGCTCCGCAGTGTCTATGAACGAGCCGCCACTGATTATCGTACATTCACGTATTTTATAATAAAGTTCCTTCCGCTAATAAAGCAAACAATCATGTAAATTAAAACACCTTCACCGCAAAATTTATACAAAATTTATTTTAAAACTAAAAAAAAATCTAGTCCGAATATACAAAGTACCTGCAACATATACACAAAAAAAATCCAATGCCACCCATATTATATTTTACACTTTCCGCTCCACCCTAGAGAGGGCAGGATTGTTTTTCATCCACTATTTACATTACAGCATGTTCTTTTATCATGTCTTCAAAGTGCATGCGGGAACAGTTTGTTTATTTTATGTATATTGTGAATGTTACACAGCCGCAAATTCTAACGGGCAATATTTAAAGATTTGTCATCGGTGTTGTTGTTTTAGGACGAAAGCTTGTTTTCGCAAAGAAAATATTTTTAGATAAAAAGCAAAGGGAAAAAATATATTTTACCAACACGATTATATGTTTTTTAAATTTAATTTAGTATATATATATACATATATATACAAACAGGGTGTTAGGTGGACCTGTGCAAAGTCTTAAATGGGAGATAAGTCATGTAATTTGGAATATTTTAAAGTAAATATTCCTTAGTCCAAAGTACTAGTATTATAGTTTTCGAGTTATTGTTATTTTTTTCGATTTTTGAGAAAAAAAAATCAAAAATCTCACACTTGCCCACTAATAATTTTCAAATGAAAGGTAACATGGTAGAAAAATCTTATTATTTCGTTTGTTTATTGTGTATTTAATCCATAAATATGAATACAAACAACTACATCAATTCAAAACTATTAAAATACATGATTAGTTATAAAAAAAAACTTGTTGAAGTAAAGAGTAACTAGGGTTTTTTGAAATTTTTTTTAATATATATATATGTATATATGAGTTTTTCTCCCCGACAGCCACCGTGGCAACACCGTTGTTATTGTCTCCCGTTCTCAATCAGTTCCGGCCCTCCTTTCATCAACCTTAACCTTCTATCACCAGTTCTAATTGTAGCTCTCCTTCAATTAATCGCGACCGCGATTAATCCGACCGCGTGCGTCTATTTTATGTTGATAACATCTGTGCGAGTGCTAATAATATTTCCTAGAAACGCTCAAAAAACCCCTTTTTTTGCGTCCGCCCGGTTTTTCCCTTCGTTTATACGCGTCCGTTTTTACTTGGAAATGTGATTTCATGAACACACGTGCCTCAACGCGATGCTTCTTAATAATATCAAATTAACTGTGATCTGCTATAATCCTGTTCACGGGATTTATTCGACGCGTTATTAATCGTAGTGCATGTATCTCGTTTCGCGGGTGAATAATGTGTATCTTATTGTTAGTGTCCTGGATCACTTCAGCCTCCGAAGGGCGGTAACCACTCAATATTTTTCCAATTTTTATAATTTTCTGTCAAATTGAAATTCAAATTAGTATTAATTACTTCATCTTTATTTCGTTGTTGATTTTTATTAAACGTACATCTATTCGCTCGTAAGCTACACGCATATTTATTAATCTATCCATTAAATAAATAGATTGAGAGAACACATTTAAAATCAATTTTTTGTTTTTCGTAATTTTATAAAATAGTCCGTTTTAGTCAAAGGGCGCTCCGTACATCTCTGAATTTTACTAGTTTCTCCCCGACAGCCACCCGCGCGCAACACCGGCGCTTGCGCGAAAGGCGGCCGGCGGCCGTCGCGTCGGCGGATCAAATTCCCGCGCTGGATCAGACTTGTCCAAAATTTCGGTTTGCGAGGGCCACTTTGGCCAAAACACGGGACATTCACGAACGTCGTCGATTTGCATTTTTTTTTTCTTTTAATTTAATGATAAAATACATATATTTTGATTAGAATGCACATACTTGAAAAAAAAAAAAAATTGATTTTTAATAATTCGAAAATAATAAAAAAAAAAAAAATTTTTTTCTTCGAATTGGAACAAAATTCGTAAATTATTATGTTTGAAAATTGGGAGAGATATTGAAAATGGTTGCACAAAACAAACGAATGTGGAATGGTTTTACGAGAAATACACTCCCGGACTCATAAAATTGCGATTGTACCATTACATATGTTCATTTAGCAAACTTAAAAGCTTTTCTTTGGTGATGAATATTAACTGACTAACAATAAATATCTTGCATGATCATTTCGTTAATAATAATAATAATAATAATAATAATAATAATAATAATAATAATAATAATAATAATAATAATAAATAATAATAATAATAATAATAATAGTAATAATTAATCATTAAATTGTTATACGTAATATACACGACGATGCTGACGTTACGAATAAATAGCGACCGCCTTTTCTTTAATTCACGATCAACCATTCGCCAGTTTACTTTAATCGTATCTTTCAGGTGAACTTGTGTAGGTACCCAATTCAAAATAATACCTTAATGTGACCCTTATCCTGTAAAAGTGTCACCAATATTATTTTATTTATAAGTCCTTTTATCATTACTATATCCCATAGCAGAATAGTATATTGCATACTAACTCAATTATTTTATAATCCCTAACAATTATACAATATAATACTAACCATCATAGGACTAGAGTAATTACGCTACCATGATTCTATTGTAGTAACACCTAACACATAACCCATAAATAATGGACCAACTGGGAATCCGACTAAAATCATAGATATCCTCACTTATTCTAAATTAACTAATATCTATTAACATATTTGGTTAATGTCATGCCCTATGTCATACAAATAAAAAAATTAACCGCATGCTCTTGTAATTAGTCTAAATTGAAACAACTGAGACATAAATATTAATCAACTAACAATAACTAACTCACTTCCGAACAATATACAGAGATACACCTAACGAGATGAAGGCATGAAAAAACCAAAAAGAATAACTTGCATGATCAGTTAATTAGTTAACAAACAAAACTCTTTGGTAATGGTAAAGACCAATGACGTGTGTTCTACCGAGGTCTGAACCATGTAGGACCAACGGTCTCGCCTCGTCTATCAAACTGGTGATCATTACGATCGCAAAGTGGGCAGCGAGGGCGCAGTCTGCTTAGTCTCTAACTCGTCTGTCCCGCTGGTGGTCATTGCGATCCGCCCAGAAGACAGCGACCACAGAGTCTAGCACATAGACACGCGTATCGTTGGTCTGAGAACCTCCTTCGCTGGCATGGGCGGACTGGTTCTTATGGTACATGTCCCTCACCGAAATACGACTTGGGCTAGCGCGGTGAGGTATAGCCTAAACTGCCGCATTTGTCTGGTAAGGCCTTGTCCTGCAGTGGATAACTTATAGGCTGCTAATGATGATGATGATGATGATATATATATATATATATATATATGGGGAAATTTTAAATTCACCCTAGCTAATCTTAAATCTACCCTAGCTACGACGACGCCTCTGGTGGCTAATTGTTGAAACCGACCCAACTGTCAAACGAACTGTCAAACATGTGATAATGGTTTAATTTATCTAATTTTGTTTGTTCCAAGAGATTATATATATATATTAGGGCGTCCGTTATTTCAACTTTTTTTTATTTTTTTAAATGGCACCCTTTCATTTTTTTCGTTTTATATTGAAACACTCAGAAACGAAGTTTCTTTTAATTTGGACTGTGTTTACTGGTGCCGAATTGCATCGGAAGATGTCAAAACGAACGTTCTTTTAGGTACGCGTGCCCGCTAGTTGTACTTTATTTTTCTAAATTATTTTTTTTTAGAGGGCGTTATTTATTTTTTATTGTTTTATGTTAAAACACTTAGAAATTAAATTTCGCAATATTTGGACTGTGTTTACTTGTGCCGAGATGTATTGAAAGTTATCAAAACGTGCGCAGCGCTTGTCGTTCGGGCGTTCTTTTAGGTATGGAGTAGAGCGGAGGTTACTCTGCTCTTCTAAACCCCCAAATGACATTCATTTACCGAATAAAATATTCTATATTTCATGGTGAGAGCAAAATCATATTTTATGTTTAAAATAATAGAAATTAGTATGGAGTGGATAAGGTAAAATTTCTTGTAATTTTAGAAAAACGAAACCAGGATGTATTTCAATTATGATATGTATTTAAATCATGAATTTAGCATTTTACATTTAAACAAAGTACAATTTTATTTATCTGTCTAATGTCTAAGATGAGAAAATAAATACAATACCATAACAAATAACAAATTAAGGATAAAAACAAATGAAATTAAACATAATACGAAAGTAAAATCCGACAAAACATTACAAAATCAGATTAACGAAAAAGTAAATAAATATTATTTCTGTAGTCGATATGAAAATGTTGTCTAAATTATCTCATAAACAGCCTTAAAGAAGTTCAGCTAGCATTTATGGTATTTACATTTAATTTTAGTTTATTACTACATAACTGTCATGTCACTATTTGACAAAAAGATTGATCAAGAAACAGAAGAAAAAATGGTCATGAATTATGGTCATGATATAAAATTTATATCCATCAAAAGTATGAATTTATTCTCTCGTCTCAAACTCAATGATGGCTTTCTCCACGAGTGTCCGTCTTCATGGGAAACTAATGCTATATTTTTGGAAGCTAAAACTACTGTATCCCTGATTAAAACAGTGAACGAGCTGTAAAATTGACGCAAGACTTTCAGGCTTTGAGTACAGTAGAAGAGGAACAAAAACAATATTTGCTTCGTTATGTACAAGAACACCGAGAGATGTACCCCGATTGCAAAAAAGAAACCTTAAAACGAAAATATCCCCTATAATAATTGTACTTTGTTTCTCCATGAGAATGCAAGGATTTTGAAACCGTTTTTAGGAGGCACCAATTGGGGGTTATAATTAATAAATAAACTCACCATACGATTAGTTGCCAAGTTCATTTGACGGAACGTATCGATTCTCAAAACTAGAAAATATTTTCTTCATGCAAATATATATATATATATATATATATATATATATATATATATATATATATATATATATATATATATATATATATATATATATATATATATATATGTATATATGATATATATATATAGGTATATGTATATATGAGCTGTCCGTTATTTAAACTTTTTTTTATTTTTTAAATGGCACCCTCTTATTTTTTTCGTTTTATATTGAAACACTTATTATATGGGGATATTTTCGTTTTAAGGTTTCTTTTTTGCAATCGGGGTATATCTCTCGGTGTTCTATATATATGTTTATATATATGTTACAGTCAAAGTGTATTTGCCAGTTAAAATATATTTTGACTAGTTAAAATATATTTTATCTAACCTACGTAGTTATTTCATCTGACACAATGGAAATATAATTTAACTGATCAGGATCAGACAAAGTGTATTATAGCTAACGAATTGTAAGCCAGTGTTGCCAACGTCACTTGCAAACCGTTTCGAATGACAGCCGCACACGTTTACTTCGATTTCTATCATTTATATTACCCTCTCTTCAAGAAACTAATTATCATAGTTAAAGGGAAAGGCACATAAATTTCGTTTGTCCACTAATATGGGTTACTAAACGTCACTTGTATAGGCTCAAAACTAACGTTTTTGTGATGAATGCATTGTTGAAATTATTGTATTACTAAAATCTTTTCAATATTCAGGTATAGAAGTAAAATATACACGTTATTTAATACAAATATTCATTTGAAGAATCTGAACTTTCAAAACTCATCTGTCAAGTTGAAAATACACTTTAACTAGTGAGCACCAGTTAAATTGTATTTTCTTCTGTTGAAATATATCTGAACTAGACAATGTGTATTCAAATATAAATTATCTAAAACGTCAGATAAAATATATTTTAACTAAAGATACACAGATTTGAAATTGTTAAACGTAGTCATTCTGAATCATAATATTTAATAATAGTCTGGAAATATATTGAGATTTCCCAAATTTTATTTTTAATTTAAGTGTTATTGAAAAATCAATTAGTTCTATGAGTTTTTATTAAAAGCATTGAACATGTTAATTATTTTCAAAACGGCTATAAACTTTTCAATATGTATAGAATTTAAATATTCTAGAAAGATAAATATTTATATTTAAATAATAAAAATCGAGACAGAAACATAAACCACGAAAAATATAATATTGTATACGAATATATTATAATAAAATACCAAGAAATAAAATTAGCTACAGGTAATTATGCTTGAACATATTCTCAGGCTTAGTTGCAAAAAAATCATTTTAAATGTTTTGAATTAGTAATTTTCATTTCAAGAAATTAGATTTTTAGGTCAATTACATTAATTGAAATTTACGGAAATTAAGCCGAGTAATTGAAATTCGATTCCATGTTTCAAGAATGTTCCTTGTAACGAATTGAGATGTCAGAAACATCGTAACTAGAATTCAGCCTACGAACAGTTTTACTTAACGAAGTTGCTTATAGACTTTTACTACTTAACCGGACTCTGAAATAAAAGATCCTTCGGTAATCCAGTTTTAACTCTTTCGAAACAGGTAATGAAAGCAGGAAACGTCAAAAGTTTTCGAAAACTTTGTTTATTTTTTCCGTCAATAAACTATTATTTTGCTGATAGATGATTACTAGAAGTTATGTAATTTGGCGTAAGAGGGCTAAAATGTTCATTGCATTATTATATATAAAACAAGTTTGAATCATTTTGGAATTTTGCATATGGTTGCACATAAAAAATATTGTATTTAACTAATTGTAAATGGATTTAGCTTATAGTGAAATATTCTCATTATATTTTTTTAACAGCGGTTCCCAACCTGTGGTACGAGGTAAAAAATCAGTAATGGCGGACAAAAAAAATCGTTAATTTGCGACGCTAATTTTAACATTACAATTTTGACAATCGATATAAATTGTTTATAAGTGGTTGTTGAAATTCACTAAAAATTATTATGAATTGGTATTTTTTTTTATTTTGTTTAATTTTAGAGTCAGAATTAGTCTTTTATAATATGTAATTTAAAAAAATTATTAGACTGGAATAATTTTTGTGGTAAATTCTGGGGCATTTACAATAAAACAAAAAAGTTTTCACCTGCGGCGCTATTTTCCCTTCGGTCATATAATATTTCATTTTTTTCGTCAATTATCCTTTGATTTTCATCATAAATTTTTCAAATGATAATTTTCTCATATTTTAAAATTTTGTAAATTTTAAATTATATTTTTAAATTTAAATTTTTACTTCAATTTTTATATAATTAATCAATAAATATTTTTTAATAATATAAATTCTTTAAATATGATAAAAAATTAATACAATTTTAAAGTAAAAAATTTAACATTTTCTAAGGGCGCCAAAAACATTGTTTCAGCTTTGCTTGCAATAACAAATTTCATGAAATGCAATCATTCTTATATGGTGGTACAGTTTAGCGTAATTTACTACTAACATAAGTGGTACGCGAGTAGAAAAAGGTTGGAAACCGCTGTAAGAACATTAAATAAATATTATTCAATGAATATCAATCGAATTAAATTAAATACAACATAGCTAAAAGTTTTTTATGTTTTTGCACTAAATTTATAAATACATATTCACAAGTGGAAATCTATAGAAGATTTTTGCGTCATTCGTGATTCTACCAATAATATTTTAATAAACATAAATGAAATAATCAGAATATATCATATTATGTCATATTGAATTGATGTAAATGAAAAAAGTACCATAATAAAATCGCTGACACGTTTCAACCTCGCCCAATATTGTGAGAAACATATTGAATCAGCATATCTAGTTATACAATTTGAGAATATAGTAAATCACAAATATAATAGTTTATATAAATATAATATTAAATAATATTTATTTATGTCGAATGTATAATAGTATTCAAATTCACAACGAACATTTTTTGTTGACAAATTAAAAAGAACATGGAAAGTGAATATAAGAATTCTTAAGAGGCGTTGTTTTTAAATGATTTTCTTCATTAAATAATGAAATGAAAATATTTAAACTTGAAAAAAACATTATTTTTTTATGGAAATATAAAAAAATTAATCAAATACTGAGTGATACAGAAAAACGGGAACTTTTGAAATTCTCAGTGAAAATGCAGAAAACCCAATAAAAAAAATTATTGACAAAACTCTAGCCACAATATCTTACCATTTAAGAGATGAAAATCCAAATAGACATTTTCCCTACACATGTACAACACCCCCATTCAATTGACAGACACCACCAACACCATCACCTTGGTGTCATATACGACAAACGACCGTCATGGTCGCATCACATCGACAAATCTATAAAAAAGGCGAAGAGCGCGAGAGCACGTCTGTTTCCTTTACTAAAGCGAGACTACGCTCTTCACCAAGAACAAATTCTCACTACACAAAACCCTCCTTCGTCCTATCATGACATATGCCTCTCCATCCTGGGGCTACGCATTCCTTCATCACCGTTCAACAAACCCACTTCAGACTATTTAGAACGTGATAATTAGGCGCTGTCTCAACACCAACAAATACGTTACAAATCAATGTATACACACTGACCTGAAAATTCCATCCATCCTAGACTCCATAAAATCCCAATCCACCAATTTCTTCAATTCTATCCGTAACACACAAAACAAAACCCTGTACAAACTTTAAGGACACTACACAATGAACACAACCCTCGGTCCCGTAATATTCTGAAAGAATTTTCTGTTGTCTCTCTTTGAATTCCCCTGTAAATTCTTTCATCTCGTCCTACATCGTAGGTTATCCAGCATCTCATCCTACAGCGTAGGACACCCAGCACAGCGTGTTCTCCCTCAAATTGTCATATCCTAGTTTTTAGTCTCTCATGGCACCCGTTGTTTCTTTATGCTCCTACTTAACATATGTGGCAATTGGACCTAGCTCCAGATACCACCAAACAATAACAATATGAAGATAGAAGTTTTGGATTTTGAATTTTAGTTTTGAATTGTGGATTTTTGACAAGTTATTTAGATCCAATTTTTAATATAGTCCCAATAAAAAAATCATAAACGAACAAATTAAATGATTTTAGGGACTAGGAAATGTCACCGAACCAAAAGATGACATTATTATCAAATAATTTACACATAACTAATAATGATTACTTTGTAGTGTACGATGTCGTACCATCTTGGTGAAACCAGACTTCACGAAGTTAAAAAAAATTGTTTGAATCGAAGAGACAATTATTGTGCTCCTCTCTTAATTTGCGACAAGGTAAGGCTCGGATGATATGTTATCCTTTTTGTATCGCCTTGGAATCCTAGTTGAGATATTTCAGCGATCAATGGGGAATCTTAATAGAAAACTGAAAGAATGCACTCTTCGAAAAGAATTCCATCTTCCGAACGCATAGTATAATAATAATAATAATAATAATAATAATAATAATAATAATAATAATAATAATAATAATAATAATAATAATAATAATAATAATAATAATAATAATAATAATAATAATAATAATAATAATAATAATAATAATAATAATAATAATAATAATAATAATAATAATAACAACAACAACAACAACAACAATAATAATAATAATAATAATAATAATAATAATAATCTTTCATCGATTTAAACTTTTTCGGCCTGTGAGCCTTTACTTTAACGCAATATTATGGTTCGGAAAATATTATAATTCTTCCACAAGTAAATAGATTTTAAAAGAATCTATGTATATTATTATTAAATATTCATTAATAATATAATACTTTAAATGATTAAAAAATTTATGCGACGAGACAGACTAATTATAATCGCTCAACTGAGATGTAGATTACAAAGGGTGCCATTTATCGGCCCGACAAAATAGCCCCTTATCTCGACAAAATAAATGGTATCACGATGGTATATGTAAATGCACGTCTTTAAAATTTTTAACGACCCTAAATGTGAAATTCACAACAGGATCGGTGGTCGCCCGTCAGTCGGGTTGCCAGTAATAAAAATAAATTTCGACAGAGAATTTGTGAAGTCGGCGGCCCTGCAAACAAACTGACAGTTGTCGAGAGGAGACACCAATATATTTAATTTAAACTAAAAAAAATGATACTTAAATGATAAAATGATAAAACATACCTAATCAGTAAAATTTTATAAACCTACCTATGCATATTGTGAAATATGTTTCTCATATTTTTCAAACGTTTAATAAATATTGATGCAATAGAAACAACATTTCATATGGAATAAATCATGCATATTTCGATTTAAATTATCAACTGTTGTTACTTAGTAACATTTCTTTGAATCATCATCATCATTAGCAGCCTATAAGTTATCCACTGCAGGACAAGGCCTTACCAGACAAATGCGGCAGTCTAGGCTATACCTCACCGCGCTAGCCCAAGTCGTATTTCGGTGAGGGACATGTACCATAAGAACCAGTCCGCCCATGCCAGCGAAGGAGGTTCTCAGACCAACGATACGCGTGTCTATGTGCTAGACTCTGTGGTCGCTGTCTTCTGGGCGGATCGCAATGACCACCAGCGGGACAGACGAGTTAGAGACTAAGCAGACTGCGCCCTCGCTGCCCACTTTGCGATCGTAATGATCACCAGTTTGATAGACGAGGCGAGACCGTTGGTTCTACATGGTTCGGACCTCGGTAGAACACACGTCATTGGTCTTTACCATTACCAAAGAGTTTTTTTTTTTGTTAATTAATTAAATGGTCATGCAAGTTATTCTTTTTGGTTTTTTCATGCCTTCATCTCGTTAGGTGTATCTCTATATATTGTTCGGAAGTGAGTTAGTTATTGTTAGTTGATTAATATTTATGTCTCAGTTGTTTCAATTTAGACTAATTACAAGAGCATGCGGTTAATTTTTAATTAGTATGACATAGGGCATGAAATTAACCAAATATGTTAATAGATATTAGTTAATTTAGAATAAGTGAGGATATCTATGATTTTAGTCGGATTCCCAGTTGGTCCATTATTTATGGGTTATGTGTTAGGTGTTACTACAATAGAATCATGGTAGCGTAATTACTCTAGTCCTATAATGGTTAGTATTATATTGTATAATTGTTAGGGATTATAAAATAATTGAGTTAGTATGCAATATACTATTCTGCTATGGGATATAGTAGTGATAAAAGGGCTTATAAATAAAATAATATTGGTGACACTTTTACAGGATAAGGGTCACATAAGGTATTATTTTGAATTGGGTACCCACAAGTTCACCTGAAAGATACGATTATAATAAACTGGCGAATGGTTGATCGTGAATTAAAGAAAAGGCGGTCGCAATTTATTCGTAACGTCAGCATCGTCGTGTATATTACGTATAACAATTTAATGATTAATTATTACTATTATTATTATTATTATTATTATTATTATTATTAACGAAATGATCATGCAAGATATTTATTGTTAGTCAGTTAATATTCATCACCAAAGAAAAGCTTTTAAGTTTGCTAAATGAACATATGTTATGGTACAATCGCAATTTTATGAGTCCGGGAGTGTATTTCTCGTAAAACCATTCCACATTCGTTTGTTTTGTGCAACCATTGTCAATATCTCTCCCAATTTTCAAACATAATAATTTACGAATTTTGTTCCAATTCGAAGAAAAAAAATATATTTTTTTTTTATTATTTTCGAATTATTAAAAATCAATTTTTTTTTTTTCAAGTATGTACATTCTAATCAAAATATATGTATTTTATCATTAAATTAAAAAAAAAAAAAAAAAAAAAAAAATGCAAATCGACGACGTTCGTGAATGTCCCGTGTTTTGGCCAAAGTGGCCCTCGCAAACCGAAATTCTGGACAAGTCTGATCCAGCGCGGGAATTTGATCCGCCGACGCGACGGCCGACGCGCCGGCGGCCTTTCGCGCAAGCGCCGGTGTTGCGCGCGGGTGGCTGTCGGGGAGAAACTAGTAAAATTCAGAGATTTACGGAGCGCCCTTTGACTAAAACGGACTATTTTATAAAATTACGAAAAACAAAAAAATTGATTTTAAATGTGTTCTCTCAATCTATTTATTTAATGGATAGATTAATAAATATGCGTGTAGCTTACGAGCGAATAGATGTACGTTTAATAAAATCGACAACGAAATGAAGATGAAGTAATTAATACTAATTTGAATTTCAATTTGACAGAAAATTATAAAAATTGGAAAAATATTGAGTGGTTACCGCCCTTCGGAGGCTGAAGTGATCCAGGACACTAACAATAAGATACACATTATTCACCCGCGAAACGAGATACATGCACTACGATTAATAACGCGTCGAATAAATCCCGTGAACAGGATTATAGCAGATCACAGTTAATTTGATATTATTAAGAAGCATCGCGTTGAGGCACGTGTGTTCATAAAATCACATTTCCAAGTAAAAACGGACGCGTATAAACGAAAGGAAAAACCGGGCGGACGCAAAAAAAAAAAGGGGTTTTTTTGAGCGTTTCTAGGAAATATTATTAGCACTCGCACAGATGTTATCAACATAGAATAGACGCACGCGGTCGGATTAATCGCGGTCGCGATTAATTGAAGGAGAGCTACAATTAGAACTGGTGATAGAAGGTTAAGGTTGATGAAAGGAGGGCCGGAACTGATTGAGAACGGGAGACAATAACAACGGTGTTGCCACGGTGGCTGTCGGGGAGAAACTCATTTCTTTGAATAACCGATGCGAAATGTCATTCAACTGTCAAGCGCATCATAACCTACAAAAAAATGTAATAAGTCCAAAAATATTACAAAAATATGTAAAAATGTAATAAATGTGTGTAACAAATGTAAGTATTTTTCAACTTTTTTAAATTTTAAAAACGTGTAATTAAGTAATTTTTAATTTAAAAATGGTTTTAATTTTATTTTGGTATAAAATAAACAGTTCATCAAGTCATAAGAATTTTAATTTATATTTTTGTTTCTGGCAACCCAGACTTGACGGGCGACCACCGATCCTATTGTGAATTTCACATTTAGGGTCGTTAAACATTTGTCGTGAAATAAATTTTTACTGTCGTGCCAACAAATTTAACCCGATTACAAATAATAAGAAATCTACAATTAGATATACTCGTACATATTTTTAATTACTCGTTGATTAACACAGCTCCTATTACATATATTATATTTTATGTATTTTTTTAACAAAATTAATATATTTGAAAGCGAATATTAATTCGAACGTCAATAATACTGAATCATGAAATATTTTGAACACGAACATCAATAACTTTGCATGTTTAGAAAAAAATGAGCAAATTCCTGTCAGAACATTTATTCTTACAATTAAAAAATACTTCTTCAATGAAATTCATCATTGGTGAGTAAAAATTAAAGAATGATTTGTACTTTCAACCAGTTTACGTATTTCTGGGGAAAATATTTATTTTTAAATAAAAAATATTTAATTTCAAAAGGAAAATGTTTGATGTGAAATGGAAAAAAATCAATTTGAAATGGAAAACATTTAATTTGGGGTGAAAAACCCGTATAAAGATATGAAATTTCAGAGTATAAATTATATTATTTCAGATTTTATTTTTATTAGTGAGCATCAACGTATGCGTGTTTTAATTGAACTTTGGAAATGAAATATAAAAGTAATAATATTATATTATATTAACGCAGTAAACTCCGTATCAAGCGATATTATAGTAATGGATTCAACTGTGAGTGTTTCCGCAGACAGACCGAAATCGATAACTATTATATAGAAACAGTGAGTAATTTATTGAGTATCAATGATCGAGTGTTTTAAATAATATTTTAAAATAAAGCATGCAATATGTTACATTACTAATATGGTATGATGATTCGAATCGGTAAATATTAATTAATGATACCGAGCGTTACCATAACAATAGAATTTGATATGTATCACTGCAGAGAGACGAAAATCAACTGATATATAACAAAGATAGTTATTACTTTGGAAACATAACTATTTTCACGAAAAACCTGCTGATTGAAACTATAATGTCTACGAGTATAATATTACTCCATCTCACTCTACATAATAAAAATTTAGGTTATGATAAATCTAAAAATTCTTTCAAAAATAGATTCATTTCGTTTAAAGATGCAGAAAACTTTATTCAAACAACAAAAACGAAAAAACGGCGTACATTCCCCCCTCGTACATTTCATTCCAAATATTTTTCGAAACGATCGCATACCCAAATTACATCACACCCAACAATAGCGACCGCGTATTCCGATCGTATTCACAACGACCAATTGCGCATGACAAAGTATGTACGCACAAAATAGCTCACATATCCGCTATGACACGGGTAAATAGATTCCGTACATTTCTCAGAATCTAGATCGACTACGGGCATCCATCACTCGGTCCCTATGACGAAACAAAGTTGGCTGTTTCGCCAAACGGACGTCCGCTACGGCATCTGGCGTTGACAATTCCATGAAAGCCTTCGCTATTAGCCGGGGTGTTGTGGATGTTTGCGGTTTTGCCTTTCGCCATGGAAAAGTGTGTAATTTGACGTTATGGTGTCGCAAATGGAATGCCTCGAATTTTCATGCAAATGTCGGCAGGGTCGTGAATAAAAAGGGATGTGTGTAAAAGTGACCGAAAATGGTGAGAAATATGTACTGCTCGTTTTCAGCGGTAATTTTACACTGGGAATTCCATTTTGGATAAAATGTTATAGGTTGTACATACATATATAATAATAATAATAATAATTTACATTGCACTTTACTGTTATATTGATGTGGATCTTATGTTTTTTTATTACTTAATAATTTACAAAGTCATGATAATTTAATTTTACTATTTGTTTAATTTCATACTATTTGTCCAATTGGTGGATTCATTACTATTTAAAATTTAAAATAGATTTTTTATTTTCGGGCGAAATTGAACTGACGAAGTTATATCAATTCAATTTGAAACCGTGGGTGTTATTTATTCAGAATACGCATGCAAGTCAATTTTTATACATATTCAACGGTCGATCAAGATCAAACGTAAAATTAGGATTTACACATATATACAGTTTCATGAATCAATTTTTTTTCGGTAAAATCACAAACACGTAATATTGAATTGAACGAAAACGAAAAGTTTCTACGTATACTAAATTATTACATAAATATAAATGTACTATTTCGGTCACCAGATGTGGAAATCTGGTGAATAGACGAGTAGATTAATGATCTCTACTTTGGAAGGGATGTTTTATTACAATGTGATAAAAGAACTTATATTACTGGGTAATAAAATAATGTCGTCAAACGATGACATTCAGTTCATTTTGATATTCGGAGGCTGAATTGTTAAAGAGCTTATACATATATAATATGTATTTTTAAGAATTAAAATATATTTGAATTTACTGAAAATTTTAAGATTATTTTATAAAAGTATTCATTGAAATCTGTGTTGCTTTGATTATTTGGTGCATTTTAATATTGCGAAACTGTATTGTAGATCCGTTCAAAACCAAAGCGATTATTTAGTGAGATCAACAAATATTTATGATGAGTGAGTTATTATATAATATGATGGAGATTGTCCTCCAAGTCACAAAGTTTATTTTGGGTCAAACGAAGTTTGACGTATAACGTGTAAACAGCAGGTATTTGGTTTAAGGGGTAAATTAGTTCAGTACCTATACTATTTATAAAAATTTATGGTTTCTCATTCCAACTTTATTAAATAAAGTTAGTTCGTAAGATTTTCTATATTATTATCGAAAATTTATGAGTGAAAATTATGAGATTTTTTGAAACTTGTATTTGATTAGTGAAACAATATTGAACATGAAAATTGGATGAAGAAAACGTTTAAATACTAAAGAAGAAAAAGAAAAAGCTGTTTTTCAAGATTCAACCTTGCTCTGAAACGTAGTTTCTGTTTTTTTTTTTCAAGCTTGAAAATTTTTCAGTCACTGAATCCCATTAGATTAGCTGTAAGTTTTGTCACGTACTCGAGATGTATAGACAATCATATTCATTGTACAAAATATTTACATGAAAATTTAAACAACAATTTCCTTCATTAGAAGGTATTTTTTTTAGAAATTAGCTATTATTTTTAAAAATGAGGAAACTCGAAAAGGATATTTTTTTACTATTTGAAATATAATACATATATGTATATATATGTATATATATATATATATATATATATATATATATATATATATATATATATATATAAAAATAATTAGGGAATTATATTTTATTATAATATTATATGTACGTTAATATATGAAATTTTCTCTGCTCATTTTATATCACGCATATAAGATTTTGTGAGAAAGTTTAACGAGCTTAATATAGGATAAAGAAAAATTTATTAACAATGTTTATAAGTTAAAGTGACAGTTTATTTCATGTTGCGTATATTAAAATTTTTGTGTTTATTAGACTTATAACCTATATTTTAAGATAAATCCGGATTTTTTGATTGCCATTCATGAAAAATCTCACCTTAAAAATATCCTATGCAATTTCAAGCTATGTATAGTAATAAAATCCCAGGAATGAGGCAGATGCACTTTTATTTTTTGATAAAACAACAAATTATGCGTTTATTGCGATAGAAACGCTTCGCATACTTCAAAAATATCGACTCGATATTATTAAAAATAAACATAAAATTTAAAATAAATCGATTGATGGTTACGATCCGACTATTTTCGTATTGCTAACATCATACGAAGAACACGCACCACACTTTCAAATAGAAAAAATCCATTCGAGAGGAAAATTTTCGAATTTTGAGATACCGAAACGGAGTTTTCTTCGAAGACTAAACGAAAAAAGTACCCGAAAAACAATTTGTCAAATTTGACAATGCAATTCCGCGCGGCCGGCTTAGAACATTAATCACACTTTTTTGTTTATTTATTTCTCGACAACATGTCAAATTAATGTGCATCCTATAAAAATATATAATCTGCATTAAAATGCTATATTTACTTAAAAAAATCATATTAAAAAAATAATGATCGTTTAATTAGAAAATAGAATTTACTAATGAAATCGTAGATGAATATACTAGAATATAATATAATATCATCATCATTGTCGATCGGTTTTGAGCCCACTGCAGGACAAGGTCTCCCCATCAAATATTGGGGGTCTAGGCTATATACCTTATCCGAGAGCCAACCTCGTAGCGAATAATATAATATAAAGTTCATAAACTGGTTTTAGAATAAAATTGTGCAAGGTGTGCAATTTGGGAATTTTTACTATTCAATATGGTGCTAAAATTTCAAAATTAACATATTATATGATATATTATAATATATTAGGCGGTGAGTGTTGATATTGAATTTAGTACACAAAGAGTGCATAATTCGCTCAAGTGAAATTCAGTTGAGTTCATATATTATATTATATTATATGAACACCGATTTTTTGTAAAGTGTTTATTTTCGAAAAAAAAAAAATGAGTTGGTTTAACGAAAGAGTGAAGCGAAAGAGGTGACTTGCAACGAAATCAAAATGACTTGTGTCAATGCGTGATAACATAGTAATGAAAAATATTAAATAAAGATTTTCGATTTTATTCGACCTTTTCTTGTGCGATTTTATGTGTATTTTTGGTCGAAGTTTTAAAGTTATGCGGCTTTTCGTGGAACGGATCTACCACAAAAAGATTATATTATGCTGGGTATTATATGATGTTATAATGCATATAATATAATATGAATATGTATTGTACTCGTGTACTATGTACTCGTATATGTATTATAATCCCTTTGCTTCAATGAACTTCATGATAATAAATATGTTTTCTAGTAAAATAGCGTGAATTAGAGAAGTTAATAATCTAAGATTAGTATTTTTAACAATCTGAGATTATTTCGAAATAAATCAGGAAATTGACATGAAAATGGAATTTCATCTAAAAGCTTAATTCCAAATATGACGTATTATTTACTAGCATTGATTTTTTTGTATCAGTTCAATAATTTTTTTTCGACAAATTTAAACTTCAAATTATGATTTTTTTTCTCATACGAATTCTTTTATATTATAGATGGTGAGGTCATAATTTGTTAAGGATCGTATTTTGTAATGAACAGTCTTTTCATTCATTTTAAAAATTCGTGAGAGTAATAATTTTTAGATCATAATCCATTTATTTTTTTTCGAAATGTGGTTAAATATTGCAGAAATCAAAACATGGAACCCGAAAAAAAAAAATACCACGGTAACAACATCAAAATCTCATCAGTGATTTTTCAATATACTTCAACACTTATTTCGGTTTGAGGCAAAACGATCTTTGAAAAAAAATTCAGCCGAACAAATACAGAGATCAACTAATGAAATATTTGTGTACGTCTGATGCCTTACATTTCCTCGGTTCAAATATTTGAAACATTTCACCGAATTGTTCGATATAAAAATTAAACTACAATAAATTTATTATACTCGAATAAAGTAAACTTTCAGGTATTTATACTGAAATATATTAGAATATAAACTGTAAAAAAGAAAAAAGATTGAGTGTGTAGCTACTGTGTTATGTTCTAATTTTGAAAACCAGTTAGATATCTACATGTTTGGTACATCAATCGAAAGGGCTTTAAACAGAGATGTTTTTTAAAATATTCGGCAGCTTTGGGCTTCGTTTTTTTAAACAAGAAATATAAAAAAACTCTAGTTTCCCATTACTTCTGTAATTTTTTGATAACTAATCTTGTGTCTATCTATCTAAAAAAAAAACCGGATCGAAAAAAAATTTCTGGAAGTTGTGGCAGAAAGGTAAACGGATCACGCACCCAACGAGCAATGAAAACAAAGCGGCGCGAGTACGTGCATATGTTACACACAAATCCTCGATCTCGAAAAAAAAAAAAAAAATGTTCTCGAAACATTTGATAACTGAAAACGAAAATTAGATCTTTTGTGATAATCGAGGATGCGAAAAAACATTAGTTGTCAAAAAGCAGGTACCGAGAACAACGGCAAAACCGGGACTGACCGTAAAAAAGGATTTATTGTGTGTTTGGTGGGATTGTTATGGAATAATTCATTAAAAATTTCTCTGATCTGGGCAATCAACAATGACATCACTTTGTTATGAACAGCTTGCACGTTAAAATGAAGAATTGTTTAAAAAAAAGCCTGTAACCGCAAATAGAAGACAAGTGTTTTTGCAATATGATAACGCCCGACCTCATACTGCAAAACTGACTGATGGCAAGATTAAAGAACTCGGTTGGAAAGTGATTCTACATCCTGCTTACTCTCCCAATATGGCTCTATTGGACAATAATTTATTCCGTTCGATGCAATACTTTTTAAGAGGTAAAAATACCGATATTCAGCCGATGTCGAAAACGATGTTATTGAGTTTTTCAACTCAAAACCACGAAGCTTTTATGAAAATGGGATCGAAAATTTTCCAAAAAGATGGGAAAAGGTTATATTTAATGACGGTTATTATTTTTTGGATTGAATTTTAATCAATAAATGTTTTTTTGAAATAAATGTTTTATTTTTATTTTTTGAAAAACCTAATACAACGATATATCACATGTCATATCATTAAAAAAGGCAACTAATTATTTGGCTGGTTAATAATAACTAAAATGATCAGTAAAAAATTGTTAAATGATCAGTAACGTTAGGTTAGGTTAGGTTAGGTTAGGTTTAGGTTAGGTTAGGTTAGCTTACTACTACGTGTGACTACATTGAGACATACATCCAGCAAGTTCAAACAGGTTTCCACGTACACAGAACCGAATAAAAACCACTTTGTTTTTACTGATCAAAATAGTATTTTTTTTACTGATCAATTAAATACAGGCCATTCGAAAACCGTAACATTACATATGCACGTTACCGTTTCGCAACATTGTTGCTTCGCGTACCAAAAGAAGAATACCTACATACATATATGTATCTTAAAAAACTGAACAGATTTCATTGATTAACAATCAAGAAATTGAACGGATGAAAAATTTTTCAGAAATCAAATATCGCTAGTCTTATTAAGCCCAACAACCTTTATTCAGTCCTTATTTTCATTTCTTATTTATATGATAAAGACTCGATTATCTATAGATAAGCCGGTCGGGGAAAAGTTTCGTCCAAAAATGAAATCGGAGCGTTTTCACTTGGCGCAATATCGTAATATACAATTGGAATGTAAACACGTTCATATTTTGTTAATTAAGCATAAGCAGAGATAAGCCTCCCTTGAACCATCGCGCTATGTTCTGTTTGCTAATATTTGCTGTAGATAATTTGAAAAAATAATATATGCACGCGATCGTACAAACAGAATTGTGAAAAGAATTCTTGAAACGAAAAATTTATAAACGGGTTGGATATAGAAAAACGAGTGATAATTTTACGTTGATGGAAATCGGAATTTTTTGAAAAATAATATATATTTTTTAGGTGAAAGGTTTTCAAATAACGAATAATAAAATTATTCGTTAGGAGGAAAATTATTTATAGCATCTTTATTGTTAGTAGGTTATTTAATCAAGATTTTATTATTATTATTCATTAAAAGGTAAATTATTTATAGCATGTATTGTATATTGATAGTAGGATATTTAATTAAGATTTTTTTTCCCGAACGTGATATTTTTAATAAGAAAATTTCAATTTAAATTCAATGGAGCATAATTAAAATTCTATCACAGATTGAATATCGAAAAAAAATGACGCAAAATACATTCATACAATTGTGGTATTTAAACAAAATAGAATTAACAATTAAACGTATTGCATAAATCACGTAATGATTAATTATGAACGATTAAGGGAATGAAAATACATCAAGGCACATTCTAATGATGAACAATTTTGCGGATTTAAATCGCTTCACGTGTTCGCAGAAAATAGTGAACGTACAGAAATCGTACACATATTATATTATTTAAAAAATTTAAAGCACCTATGTTTTATATTCAAAAGAATAGAGGTTATCTCTCCGGCAAAGTCTGATTGCACTTAGTATCAAAATCAACAACGATATTGATTTAACAACGATAATATTATAAATATAAACAAGAATGTGAGTGTATCATTAATTATAGACTCCTTTTGGAATTCGCTATGTTAAATATTTGATAGTTGAATTTGGGTTGTAATTCAATGTGAAATTAGTTCAAATAATGTGTCGAAATTAACATACTTTATTCGGCTTGGATTTATTATAACTCGAACATTGGTCTATAGCAGGGGTTGGCAACCTTTTGAGTTGAAAGAGCCAAAAATTACAATTTGCAAAATTTCAAAGTTTTTAAAGAGCCACAAATTTTTTTTTCTTGCCAACAATAAACAGTACTCGCATAAATAATTTTTTTTGATAAAAAAAAAACTAATCTATTTATTCATAAGAAAAAAATCTATTTATTTATATATAAGTAGTGTTTTTCACAAAAAAATAGATAATATATGTATATATGGCATCATTAGATAATTACTTATTATTTAAGTAAAAAAATTAAAACAATTAAACATTTACTTACAACACCAATTTGTACTTCAATAACAAACAATTGAGCAAACAAATTCAATGGGAGCGATGGCTCAATGTGGATTTCGTTACTATTTACGTTTATTTACGTTAAAATAAATAATATTTGCGTCTGGAACTAAACAGCCGCAGCTTCACATCCAAAGAGCCGCATGTGGCTCGCGAGCCGCAGGTTGCCGACCCCTGGTCTATAGAATTATAATATAATGCATAGGAATTATGTCATGTGAATTTCTATAAATAAATATTCTTCTTCGGCTTGACATCGGTTTGATTTAAAATATATGATCAATTATACCAGTATGGAAACGTCTTGATTAATTACTTTGACTACATGAAAAGGGAGTATTTCCTTCAGTTTGTAATCCTTTGAATTTAGGAAAACCGCGATGTGAATATTATCTTACTAATTGAATAATATCTTACTAACGAAATATGTTTATTTTAATATTTTGTTAAAATTTTGGTGTTACGAATAGTGTAGAATTTTTTTTTCATATGTTGAATTATTGGAATCACTTAAAGTGTGTGATTTATATTTTTTTCATTTTGAATAAAACTCAAATTTTATGGAAAATCATATCTTTCCATAAATTATTTTATATAAATATTTATCAACATACATAGAAGGACTTTTTAGAAATTCTTAAGATTAAACATATTTAGAATATGAAAATACTATGTATAATATACATACATACAATTTAAAATATTGTGATCGTAAGTCTGCCATTATAATATGTAATTCATACGAGGTATTAATTAAGAGTAAATTTGGCATTTCCAATTCGCAGAAAACACAATAATAATAAGAAATATAACATGTAACATTAAGGATAATGGAATCCGGTAATGTGAACGAGTACTTATGTATATATAATAAAATCCTCATCATATTAATATGGTTTTAGTATAATTCTCATACCAATATATTATAATTTTATATACATTCTCAATCTGTGTTGCATTCGGAATTCATACCTATATAATTTGATATAATCTATTTTTTGTATTGTTTTATATTATATTATAATTATAATCATTATTAGAGTCTAATATTATATATTATAATACAATTCCGTTATACTAATCGCTAAAATTAATGGTATGCATATTGTAATACGGGGTGATCCCCGTATATTTTTAAAGTTTATTCAATAATATTGCAAATATAATTATATGATATCTTCTATACATTCGCGAAAGTTAAATGTTTTATTGATTTAATTTTATGTGTTTAGTTTATTTGAATTTTTTTGTCTAATAAATTTTCTGTGCCTTTATTTTGGTTTTCTATTAAATACTGTGAAATTTCATGAATGTATTATATAATATATGTAATCATATATGGAGGACTAAGATTTTGACAGATGTCATAAATAAGCATAATATTTTTCGGGTATTTTATGAAAAGAAAATATGTGATATATTTTTTAAATTTTCTAATCAGGAAAAAAATATCCTTGGTATAAATATGAATTCTCTTGGATAATTCGTTTATTTGAATTTATTCCTACTTCTACCTTTTGCAAATTTTAAGTATAATTATTTAAAAAGGGATTTTTATGATTTCGCTAAGTCAAATAAGTACAGATCGTATATACTAAAATAGATAATTTGTACTTAAAAGTTATATTTTAAATGAAAAAATATTTATTGAAACAATTTTATATACGAAATTTTAATTGTTTTGTATATTTTCAGCACAATGGACATCGGAAATCATAATACGCAATATACCTCTCAGGATTTTACAAAAAACCCGGACAATTTTTCTAATTTTCATAATTCAGCAAATCCAGATGGTGAAGCAGGTAACAATGAATAATATTTAAACTTTAGTAAACTTTTAGCAAACCTTGCAATATTATTAGTATACGTTAGATAAAAGTTTTAATATAATATGATGCGAAAGCAAATTCATTCAAAAAAAATTTCTTGCATAAAAGTATAGATAAGCTTGAGCTGAGAATTTTTCAGCTGAAGGCAATATGAAATAAGATTCTTTGTTATAAAATTATTTAATTTATCCAAACTATTAATAAATTTTGGATAAAGTGATTTAATTTAGAAGGATCATAAGATAATGATGACTTAATTTTGTATGGAATTAAACTCAAAATTTCAAAGTTAACTTAACCTATTTTTACTAATTTTCTTTGAATAGATGGCCTGTATAATCCTCCGACGGCATTGGTAATACTACTGTCCTTATTCTATGGTAGTATATCATTTTTAGCAGTAGTTGGCAATTTTTTGGTAATTTGGATTGTTGCAACATCAAGAAGAATGCAGAATGTTACTAATTGTTTCATTGCTAATTTGGCTTTAGCTGACATCGTTATTGGATTATTTTCAATTCCTTTTCAGGTATTAAAATTTAATGTTATTATAAATTATTATATACAAGCATAATATTATCTGTATGTCATTATGATATGTGAACACCAATTTAATTAATACTTGCCTTGATACTTCAATAGAAAACTATTACATTTCAAATAAGGCGTGCGCTCTTAAAATTTAAAAGAAAATTGGTCGTTTAGAATTCAGGGGTCGGCAAACTTTTTTTGGAAAGGGTCGGATTGTAAAAATTTGAGACTCGGCGGGCCGGATAACGAATTTGTTGATTTTATATGAGTAATTCTACTCAAAGAGCAACAAAAAACAGGCTCAAAATTTTAAAAATTTAAATCTAGTCGATCTCAAATAGTTATTTGAATTTCTAAATTTCTAAATTGTTTCTAAATTTTTTGAAAACAATATTAGCCCGGATTGAAAACCGCGGGCCAGATCCGGCCCGCGGGCCGGAGTTTGCCGATACCTGGTTTAGATCATTAAATTATACCACTTATTTATTTTCTTTATAATACGATTTCAAAATTCGGTTACAAGCTTCATTTATTTTTTGTGATTTTCTGATTCGATGAATTCAAGTACAAAGACTACACATGATCGTGTTAAATTGATCATAAAAACGAACGCAATATTTGTTTTTTTTTCCTTTTATAAACATACAACTTTGTAAGATTTATACAATTTGCTTTAATTTTTTTTTATTTATCTTAAATGAAGAATGCCGTATTAAATTTTTGCGTTGTTTATTGTAGTTTCAAGCAGCTCTTCTTCAAAGATGGAACCTTCCAGAATTCATGTGTCCATTTTGTCCTTTCGTTCAGGTGCTAAGTGTTAGCGTTAGTGTTTTCACATTGACGGCAATTGCTGTTGATAGACACAGAGCTATCTTATATCCTTTGAGGTAAATATTTCAAGAAACATCAAATTATCATAAGGTTATCGATATCATAGTATTAAAAAAAAATTATTTTAAAATGGCTAATGATACTAAAGTTTTCCGGTATCTTATTGAATTTTTTTACAATGGAACAGCCCAAAGAAAATTACTTAACAGTGATACATTGATTTTGTCGTGTTACATTTCACTTTCATTACGTTTATTCTAACAATGCTCTAGAAAACATAAATTAATCCCTAACGTTTTATTTCTATAACAAAGGTATGATTCGGACAAAGAATTTAATCTCTTTTGACCCATGCATGGGCTTTATATAAATGTAAGTAAAAAACACTTTTTCAGATTTAAGACTGAATCCGAAATTGTAAGGGAAAATTTTCTTGTAAATATATTTTAATTAATTACATGTTTCATGATAAGAATGATTCAATTGATACAAAATTTTATTCATTTGAAATTATATTTTCATGATGTCATCTATTATAGTTTCGTTAATATTGTTAGGAGATAGATTGTGAAAAAAGTAATATATCGACGGATTAATATCTGTCAATATAATACTTTTTCTGTATTTAATGATATCTAATAAACCTAATTGGTCGAGAATACTATGGAAAACTTAGATTCTTTTGGTTGAAAGAAATGTAATAATAAGGATCCTATGAGCATTAAACGGAATCGACGATAAATGTTTCAAATTGGTTGCTAAAAGTTCATTCACAGTCAGATTATATAATATATGATTAGAATTCGCAAAATTTATTGTTTTATTTGTTAATTGTTTAATACAACTGTTCTAGTGCTCGACCATCTAAAAAATTGGCAAAATTAATTATTGCCGGCATTTGGGTTTTGGCAACAATTGTTGCTGCACCAATGATGATCGCATTAAGAGTAATTACGATTGAAGACCTAGATAAAAGTGAGTCTATATTCATATATAGCAATATAAACAAACTAATCATATAATGATAAAATTTTGTAGAAACTAATAAACATTTTACGAAGCCATTCTGTGACACAATAAATATGAGCGTGAAATCTATGCAAATATATCGGACCATACTTTTGTTTTACAAGTACGTATTTTATTTTATTATGCATAAATATATTTTGTATATATATATATATATATATATATATATATATATATATATATATATATATGTATATATATATATATATATATATATATAGGAAATTTTAAAATCACCTAGCTAATCTTAAATCTACCTAGCTACGACGACGCCTCTGGTGGCTAATTGTCGAAACCGACCCAACTGTCAAACGAACTGTCAAACATGTGATAATGGTTTAATTTATCTAATTTTGTTTGTTCCAAGAGATTATTATATTATAATATAGTTAATTATTTATCATTATGTTTCAACAGTAATTATTGAAATTGAAAAACTTTTGGTGTCTCACTTGATTTAATAACGATTTATTGATTCCAATGATATAATGATCAATTCACTAGATTCCTCCCAAAGTTTATAAGTATATTTCAGATATAAAACGAGATTTTAGCGAGGAATGGGTATATTAGAAGCTAAGAGTGAACCGAAGTGAAATATAACATATATGTTATGTTTCACTTCACCAAGTGCTCCGCTGTTTTGAAGTGTAGGAATATATTCCTACACGATCACACTTCAAATCAGCGGAGCACTTGGTTTCATCCGATATAGCATTTAAAACGCAGTATCCTAAGAAAAACGCATTTTTTATCGTAGCTAGGGTAGATTTAAGATTAGCTAGGGTGATTTTAAAACTTCCCTATATATATATATATATATATATATATAGGGAATAATAATAATCTCTTGGATAATCTCTTGAATAATCTCTTGGAACAAACAAAATTAGATAAATTAAACCATTATCACATATTTGACAGTTCGTTTGACAGTTGGGTTGGTTTCGACAATTAGCCACCAGAGGCGTCGTCGTAGCTAGGGTAGATTTAAGATTAGCTAGGGTGATTTTAAAATTTCCCTATATATATATGTATATATAGAATATTCATGATGTTTTCAGTACATAGTTCCGCTTTTCGTTATAAGTTTTGTATATGCACGTATGGCCATAGTTTTATGGGGTTCTAGAGCACCTGGAAATGCTGAAGATTCGAGAGATGCTACTTTGATAAAAAATAAGAAGAAGGTAAGAAATTATTCATAGAATATCATACGACAACTTTTGAAAATGTTAATTTTTTTATATACACAAATAAACAGGTAATAAAAATGCTCGTGATAGTTGTAACAATTTTTGCTTTGTGCTGGTTGCCGCTTCAAACTTACCAAGTTTTGCAAACATTGTTCGACGATATAAATAAGTAAGTCTGAAAAAAATATTCATGAAATCTAAATACTAAACTATCGATTTTCTTTTGCATTTTTGTGATTTCGCAGTTATCGTTACATCAACATAATTTTCTTTTGCTTCGATTGGTTGGCTATGAGCAATTCTTGCTACAACCCCTTCATATATGGAATATATAACGTAAGTGAAAACTGTAATATTATATTTTTTAGATAAAATATAAACTATAATATTTTATTGCCACTAACTGAAGTAGATTCCGCGTATCAGGATGTAAGTGGAAGCATCGATATCGTTTATAAAATTTTTGCAAAATAGTGAATAAAATATTTCTTATTCCAAAATATTCTCGGTACTTTGTTTATATTGTATTACTTATATACTGTATTATATATTATATAAAGTATTATAAACGAACAAGTTAACGATGTGCAGAATAGTATTATTTTTACAAATTCCTTTTTTCATATAATCCAGACAGAATAAATTTAATAGGACTTGTATTATATTATAATATACTTATACTTGTATTATTGCTTCAGCACATAATTACATTTCAATTGGTAATAAATAGTTATATTGAGAAACAGTTCTATGTAATCGATTTACAATGAATATGTGCAACATAACAGTAACCTGAGTATTATGAAATTTAATTAAACTAATTAGTTACATTAATTACGCTGAAATCATACGACTTTTTATAATTTTCAAATTCTATTTATAGGAAAAATTTAAGAAAGAATTCAAAACAAGGTTTCCTTGTTGTAACCAAAGAATTTTCCGCAACAACTCAACAATGAAGAACAGCAATTTAGTAAGTGAAATTATTTTTATTTTTATATAGAATAGTTAAAAAAATCAATAAGATTATTTCGTTCAATTAATTAATGAACGAATTCAACATAAAGGCCAATGCTTCTATTTGTATTTCCAATCTAATCTACATAACATTTGAGATCAATTAACTAATTTTCAATCATACTATCAAATTCCCATAATCAAACCCTAAACTAATTTAATCAAAATTCACATAATACATTAAAAAATCGCAGACAAGCACTAATTCAACATCAACAACCCGAGCCAGTCGCCACGGCCGCGATTGGATACAATCATCGAGAAATTTCCAAAAAACCCTACCGAAAAAATCACCGTCGAACTGTTTAGAGCTAGAAGTATCATTCGTCAGAACACAAATCCACGTACCAGCAGACGATCCGAATTCAGTGTCCCCTTCAAACAAAAGGGTAGACCTTCTAGTCCGTTTCGCCTCATCATCTCCCATACACGAGAAAGATCCCCAAAATACACTAACAAGAAACGCAGAGAACGAAAACTTCATATCATCATCAGAAACCTGTCCTCAATCGGAAGCAACGGAAAGTTCTAAAATGTCCGTGGAGCGGTCAGACGACGAAAAGTGAGCAGGGTAAATATCTACAGCCATATTAATTTATGTTACGTAGCAATTGGTGTTCGTCGGTTGTGTTTTAAAATGTTAATTCGGGTTTCCGGTAAACGCTCGTTAAGTATGCGGGCGTGCCCTAATGAATGTTACTTATTCAAAATTCGTTGATTGTGATCAAATTTTCAGACGGTTGGTAGTAGGCTTTTGAGTGAATTTCGCGCGAAAAACGCTTAATTGGTTCTGTCGCTCGGTGAAATGTGATTGTCGAAGTTATTTCGTGTGTATGTATTATATATAATGTTATATAATGCGGGAATGATTTGGTGTTTTCCATAATTGACGTTCTGGAGTATAAATTGGGTTTGATTGTTTTGAGTTGTTTTAAATTCACATTAGAGTTTGAGTTAGTGGGTTCAATGTTTGGAATTTTTTGAAATATAAAATATTCGATTTAGATAGATATAAAATATTTTCTGAATTTTTTTTATTGAAATAATGTTTGTTTATTCAAAATGAATATTTTTTGTGCGAACCAAAATTTCGATATATATATTATAGAAAATGTATACAATTGTAATATTAATTCAAATATATTTTTCATTTCTTTTTAATATTAGAAGATTTAAAATAATTTCATATAATGTTATATTGTATGTGAGAATAAAATTCTCAATACGGAAATTATTGGCGAAATCGTAATATATTCTAAATAAATTTTAAAAACGATAATATAATACTTATTGATTAAAAATATATTTATTTATTTCATACTATCAACGTCGTATAAAATAAATATAATATTTATAAACAAACAAACATAAAAAAATTATGTTAAAATATCAAATGAGATAAATATACATATTCGATAATAAACGAATTTGAACGTATAAAATTTGGAAAAAAATCTGCGCAATATGTAAAACGTATAAAATGGTTACGCAATGCTAAAAATATAAATTTTCTTTTTTTCTCAGTGACTTAAGTTTTTATCAAATAAATTCTATTTGTTTTTTTTTCAGTAATTACGAAATTATTAAATGGTACATAATCTGGTATTTATTATATATCGTGAATATAATGAATGTATAATTCCATACTGTGTGTTAATCAATATTGAAAATAGCTTTCATGAGTGTTTTAAAAGAAAATAAAAATATTTATGTGAAATGTAATGAAATCGATGTTAAATTTTCAATGAATCTTCTCAATAATAACTGTACCCTTGTTGCAATTAAAATTACAATATTTAAGTTTCATTTCCGATAGATTCTAACTGTGAAAATGTAATTTTACTTTCTTACTATAATATTAAATACATGTAGTAGAAAACAATTAATATTTGAGTGTGACATTAAATCAGTAAAAAAAATATTCGTGTATAAATTATCCATATAATCAGCGTTAATTAAAATATGTAAATATAAATATCATGTCTAGTATGATACCAATCGACAGTTGTTGTTTTATATTATTTTTTTCCTAAACTAAAAAGTTATCAAATATAAAATTTTTTCAATATAAATGTTACTGCATGATTATGAAATATTCATATTAAATTCAGCAAATTAAGTATTATATTGTATTTCAACGTATAAGTGTATTATTGATGTCTATTCACTGAATAAAATCTGTATTACGTAAATCTGTATCTGTATTATAATTATAAATAGTTCAATAAATAATCAATGTTCAATAATTACTGGAATTCAATATTTCTTCAATATGTTATACAATATGTGTAGTTCAGTGATCATTAATCATTAGATATTGATATTAGATAAGTGAAAAAAAAAGATTATAATAATTAATTTAATAAAATTTATGATTGGTTATGTTTATTAATTAATTGATTAGTTTTCCAATTGAAAATTTTAATCGATTGTACGATGAGGTAATTATGTTATCGAAAATTCAATTACCGTTATTATACATTATTTTTTGTATTGAATATATGTAAGTTTAGTAATTACACATATTTTGTTTAGTTTTCTGAAATTTTCTGTACGAATTTTGGTACTTGTTACGTTCACGGGTGCTTTGCGGCCGACATATACAAAGCGTGAGCTGTCAAATCGTGCGGATTTGTATCCAGTGTAATGCGCGACCTACACTATAACGTATCGACATGTATGTAACATGCGACAACATTTTGGGGTTACTAACGCTGTTACCCCGCACTATGTCAATAAAGCGACACCTATAAAATAGTTTCGATCTGAATACCTGATTGAATAAGATACTTTCAGTAAATGTAACGTAAAAAAACGTTCTATGCTAACCTAAACACGCGTTTAGTAATAAATACGTTCAGACTTTTGTTTGAGACATGCGGCATTAAATAAGTGTGTTTAGTTTTACTGACTAAGAAATGTGGCTTTTATAACCTACTCCTACGTTCAGTTTTTCTAAAAGGAAAATGGAAGTAACGATGTCGTGTGTGCTAGCGTCATTTGAAACATTATAAAATTTTAATATAGTGTAGATGCGCTTTACAATTTTGTTGTGAATCGGCGATTGTGTCAGCTCGCGATTCGTGCACGTGTGAGTGGTCGCTATGCGCTCGCGAACGTAACAAGTACCTGAATTTTTAAAAATCTGAAAAGAATGATTAAAATACTAATAAAATTCAATTAAAAATATATAATGTTTTATTTAATCGACGAAGAATCTTAATATGAAATTTATTAATAAGCACTCAATCAGGAAATGTCTCACATAAAATTATAAAATCTCACCAAGCACTATGAGAAGATTTACAAAACATTAATGATTTACTCGATAGATGTCCTTGCAAAAAAAAATCAATTTTATCAAATTCAAAACTAAAAACTTTTTCAATACTATCCGATCAATCAAAACGATCAACGCTTTTCAAACTTCAATATTTCTTACAATTAGTGTCTTAAACCTGAAATTTTTTTTTTAAAACCAATCCGTGGAAATACACATGCGATACAAATTTTTCGTTCAATATACATACATACATATACATATGTAACAGGCTTGTCCAAAGGGCCACCACGGTGCCAAAGTGGCCCCCACTTTTCACACAAAAACAAACGTAACAAACAGCATTTATTCCGAAATGTACCCATCAAAATAGTTTTATAATGGAAATAAATAACTTTATCAATATTTTAATAATTTTAAGTGGCCCCCGCATACTGAAATTTTGGACAAGCCTGATATATGTATAATATAAACGATAAATAGAAATTTTGAAAAGTACTGACTTATAATTAGATCCCGTGAAATAATCAAATTTGAATTCATCACGATATTATCAATATACATTTCAAACCCTTTCAAAACAACAAAGAATCCACAAAAAACTAACAAAACCCATAAACTTGCGATAAACAAAAAGCTTGAAAAACAATTCATTCCGAGATGAGACTTCTCTGGACCAAGTGATCCGAGACTTGGGTGTCGAGACATAAAACACTCCAAATCGACGCTCATTCCCAGAATCCAATCCGAATCTGTAACAGCCCTTGAACGGGTCTTTTTCATTAGAAAATCTGGATTAGAGTCATCCGAATCGGTCAAATTTCAACAGCTCCTTTCCTGAGGACTAAGCAAGTGTTGTCCGGAATATGAAACGAGGACTCTTATTAGTGTTGTGTGGAAGAAATGTTGGAATATACTATTAGTGGGTGGTGGTTTCTGAAACAAAGTTAATATACAATATAAAAATTCTTCCACATAAAATCTACAACATATTTTAAAGGAAAACTCATTTACTTATACAGTAAATTCGAAAAGTTCAAAGAAGACATACTTGTAATACAAATTCCGTCCTGAAAGAATATTTTTTCCTCTTTCATACTGTGATTTCGGTCTTCACGATTGTGCGAGCCGTAATATATTAAGATTAAATGTTCTAAATTATGCCAGCGCGTGGGCAAAATTTATAACGGTCTTTTCATTTACTTTTTTTTAGTTTTGGACGTGCTTTATGAAGAGCCATCCACGAAATTCGTTGTAAAAAAATTGCACCCTATAAGATTTGTAATCAACTATTCTAGTGGGAAATAATAGGTAATATTTCGTTCAAATTTTGATGCTTGAAAATAGAAGAAATATTTAGTATTTAATAGTATATTATATATACACATATATTTTATATACGTCTGCCACGAAAATTATGCAAATACGGTCATTACTTTCGGGATATCCGCAGAATCGTGAATTTAGAGCGCAAGTACAGGTGGACTGTTTTCAAAACTAAATATCGACTATTTTACACACTATATGCTAAATTAGTAAGTGTATTGACATTGTTAATTAGGTAAAGTTTAGAATGACGACGGGAAATAATCTACATTCGGACTGTGAATATTATAAATCGCGATTAATGGGGAGGGATTTTCATAAAAATGTGCATGGTCTGACGTTCGAATTGAAAATTAAATACAATGTAATTTTTTGTACCCATATTCAATATAATATTTCGTATAGATACCTATTTCTCATTCAAAGTAAATAATTAAAATTTCATTTGACTCTTCATAATTTATAATTATCTTTTAAAAAATTCAAGGAACCAGCGCTTTTTGAATGAATTATTATATAAATGGAAATTTATCTATCAAAATAAATGAGTCATACAATCTAATGCCCTCATAAGTGCTCGAAAGAGGAAAAAGTTCAATATTTTCTTACAAGAACACGATATAAACGCAAAAAAAAATGTTTTTAATTTTTTAATAAATTGAGTAGAATGACTGACTACCTGAATAAAAAATATATGCATTAAATTATTCAAACAGTGCCGAAATATGCTATTCATAACTCAAATATACATAACACTTGTAGGATTTTGCTTGAATGAGCTTTTTGTTGTGGGTTTCGAATCGAGAGCTTCCGACTCGAAAAACGCCGCGTAAAGTGAAAGTTTTTGAAATTTAAGGCTCAACAGAATATGGAATTAACAGATTCTTGATTAAATATAAAGTGTAAGACATATTATATTATATTATATTATATTATATTATAATATATGATATAAAGGGTTTTAGGATCATGGCGTTTATAAGAAACTGTTCTTGTATGGAAAATAATTCAGAAATTATACAAGTGTGTGGGCGACATTTCTACATGAACTTTAGATTTTCCTATATACATATAGGAAAATCTGAATTGATAAATTGTAAAGAAATTATTAAACGCTTCAAACGTTGTTTTAATCTACTTAAAATATTTTGATGTTATGCTTACAATTTAAAAAATCGTTCATTGTTTTTAAAATAAAAATTTCATTCAGTTATAGTGTCATTTAATTGTTTTAAACAGAATTAAATGGAAATTTAAGAAGTCAGAAAATTTTTCCGCCAAAATTATTGTACAAATGTACCCGAGACGATTTATCGCGCGTTTTCCTCTTCGGACAAGTTTTTTATCGCTCTCACAAACCTCAAAAAAAAAACATCAAATTTTTTATATAAAATACAGATAATTTCAGTAGCCCGACATCAATCATTCTTTAAGGTCAGACGTCAAAAAGGTGTTGGTTCAAAGTGATTTTTGTTCATTTCATGTAAACAACTGGAGTTTGCTTTTAATTATCCGAAATGTTTAAATGGCATTCGAACCTTTTTTTTTATAAAATCAGAAATCTTCCGGGATTAAATAAGGATTTTTTTCGATACCCTCTTCGGTATTTTCGGTCACATAATTCCTTTGGATTCTTCAAAAAGCCTTCTCGTGCAGTATTGATATTCACGACATGCTGTAACAGATTTTTATATAGGCTAAAAAGCATCGGTATCGTTTTTGTATGTAAAATGTGTAAAGAAATAACCGGTATGTAAAAAAGGACAGTACGGAAAACCTTTCCTTTCATATGTGGGCTTCGTAATACATCAATGTCTATTATTCGTTGTTTAAAAATATTTTCAGGCGATAGATATAATGGATATTGTTTTGTTAGCTCGACGATTATTTTTATCAGCATTGCTTTGAATATTTTCTTTGTAATGTTATTTTTAAGTATGCTTTATTGTGTTTCTTATCGTTTAAAGTTGTCAGTTTTCGTTTATGTAATATGAAAATAGTATGAACAGTTAATTTTATCTAAATTTATAAGAAATTTCATTTGTCACTCGATTTATAAAGTTTTTTTTCGTCGTAAATCCATGGGAGATTCTTTAGCATGCTAAATAAATTTTTAAGTTTTAGAATGAAAACTTTTTGTAATTTTTAATCAGTTGACGCATTTAAAATTTATATATACTTTTACGAAAATAAATTTGTTGAAATATCATAAATCATTGAAACGTTTAAGGTTTATGCATTATTTATAAAATGTTCAAAATTTTGTTCGAGTAAATCACGCACATAATTCTTCGATTAAACGATTTCGTGAAACTAGTCACATATTTTTATATAACGGTCTTCAACTAATTCAAATTGGGCATACAAAGCTTAGGTATATCTATTGTAAAGAAAATTCCTTTCAATGCAATTACAGGATTTTAATGTGTTTAATTTAAGGATTATAATGTAATTGGACTGAAATAGGTCATTCACTTCATTAGTTTTTACGTACTTAGGAAATCACTACTGCGCAAATTATTGAAATAAAGGAAACTTTTATATAGAAATTTTTGATTAAAAATTAAAAATAATATTCATTATTGAAAAATCGCGCATATTAAAGTTAAGACCCATTTTATATTTTTAATTAGTATGTATCCTCCATGTTTATTTATGTGCTAACGTAATTTGTGTCTCGTTGTTTACTTGTGGAGTATTACGGAACAAATTTATTTGCAAAATTTAATTTAGGTTTCTTCGCTCTCAGATCATTTTTTCAATTTATTTCGTGTATATGTAGCGCCTTTATTCAATTACTATTATATTTATAATAGAAAAAGATTAAAAAACCTGAAAAAATATAATACGTATTATATGTATGATATAGTATAAATGAAAAGTACATATTTAAAGTTCGATCTTACAATGATTAATGAAAACCTTTTGACTTCCTTATTTAATTATTATCAAAACGGTTTATTTTTTATTTATAATGAAATTTGGATTAGAAAAAAAAATGCAAGTAATAAAGTATCAAGTTTTCGTTAGTTTAATAGGATTTAAAAAAAAAACACAACATAATAAATGGTACGATACTACAAGTACAACAGAAAGAAATCGATTTTGCTTTTATTCAAATTAAATAGCAAGAAATCAACGCAACTTATAATAACATATGTCTAATAAACAGTACACCTAAAAATATAATTGATTTGATTTTTTTTAATTTATAGTTTTGATATTATTAAATCACTAGTTATTGGTTCACTTAATATAGGGGAGACTTCTCTAATTCCGCGATAGTCGGAATAAAGCTGATTTAAAAAAAATAATGGTAACGTATTTTAAAGAACTATATTTACTAAAAGTTTGTCACTATACATACATATATACGATGTCATGATGACATAATATTGATAACCTATTCACGTATGAATGCTAGTAATAGACATGTTTTACGACGATTTTTTGATTTTTCGTCGTGCGGAGGACACCAATGATTCATATGAGTAAAACGGTGTCACGAAAGTTCATTACCAGTAAGTTCACAGAACGAATGTTCACCCCCAAAAGTTCACATCGCGAATTTCCACACCGAAAATTTTCCCAGTTTGAAAACTTCGCTTTATTTATAGATTTTTTACTCGTAAAATTAACCATTATGCCATATGTTGAACGACTAATCGTTTGATTTCAGTGTTGTGAAATGATTATCAGTGAATAGTTAAAATTGATGCCAGAAGACAACGTGCTTTTTCTTGTTATGATCAAATTAATATTAGCGTCAGTTCACATTCAAATTAATAATAAATGTTTAGTTAAATAGTTTAGTTAAATAGCATTCCGTTTATAAACTTTGGACCCTTTATGCACATATTATATTTTACATTAATTAGTTGTTATACTTTGCCGAATTAAAGCTAAAACCATCATTATATCCACATATTTATATAATATAATATATAGGTATATGTAATAGAATAGTCAATAATGAACATTTCTGAAAGTCAAAAATTTTGTTCTTTTGCTTTTGTGTGGTTCACTTTGTGGATACAATGAAATATTCAAAGAAGCGAAGTGCTGAAACAAATAAAAAAACTTACAAAATTCTGAGAAGGACAACTTTTCAAAGATGCCTCCGTATCATGGCTTTCTTAAATTGTTCAAGTTCGTGAAAATAATTTAGATAGAAATCTGTGCCGAAAAAAACATGTGTTCGTTGTTTTTTTATACTATGTGACTCACAATCAGACGAGAATTTGTCCTCAGGAATCACCCTAATAAATAAAGCCTTTAAAATAAAATAAATAAAAAATAGTATCCTGTACCCATGTAATCAAATATTTTAGAAGCAACTTTTCAATGTCAGCACGCATAGTATTTATCTAAATAACGATTTTAATTGGAATAAATTATTAGGTATTACTATTTAATCGTATACTAAATTAATCTTATTGATAATATCGTCTAATATGCGAAAAGTGTAAATATTTTTTATTGATGCTTAACGAACAATGACCTGGTGTCTGATTTACCTTGAATCGTTAACTTTTTCAATTCTCATAAAAATGTATTTTTTTCACCATTCGAAGAAAAAAGAAGACATAATCAAAAGCAATAAAGAACTAGTCACGGAACTAGATATTGCATCCGTTTGTTAATTGTAACAATGTTGAAAATATTCCCATGGATTCACGCATTACAAAGATTATAGTCCTAATTTGGTACATTTTTTATGTATAGTTTTGGTTCGAGTTAGGTTAATATTTGAATCAATGTCAGAAATAATTTATATTTTAAATAATAGTATAGTATATTTTTGACGAAGATAAAAACCTTTTTATCGAGCTGAAACAAAGTAAAATTAATTTTAATTAAACTGCAATACTATATTCGAATGCTTTATTTTGTAATAAAATGGATTATTTTTTATAAAACAAGGATGTTTCATAATTATTACGAAAAAAAAAACGTTCTATTAAACCCAGCAAATTTATTTGAAAATGTTCGCCACTTTTAGCCCTTTGTAAATAAAGCACTAAGCATTTATGTATAATATAATACATTCATATGTATGTAGGTATATGCGATTTTTTTTACACAATCCGAAATTTTTCCCTTCGGTTTATCGCAACATATCAAATATAAACATAATATACTATTTTTCCGCGCAAGCGATAATTGAATATTCATGCGGCTTATCCAATAAAAGGTATTTTGAGAATTCATATAAAAATCGGTAAACAAAGTCCAGTCATCGAACTCGCCATATCCGTGCACCATAACTGTTCTGTAACAATTTAAAAACTATAAAAGTATTTTTCCGATTATCGATATGAGGAATTTTAAAAACATCAAATATCGCGTGATGACATATAAATTACAATAAATGTCTAGCCGCTGAGGTCGCCGACACGAAACTTTGCGAAGTATCCTGCTTTTATTCGGGCGAATAAATTCGTAGATTTTAGATCGTAAAAGTCCGAAGGCGCCAACTTTTGACAGATTTTCAGAATTAAATTTCGCGGAATTTCCTATAAAAACTAAACGGAATTATTATCCACAAGAGCGATAGGCAAACTTCGGTGCGGGCACGATTCAAATTTTTTCCATAGCCCTTTTCCCTTATTTTCCCTTTTTCAAGCTTTTTATTAACTTATTAGAGTATCGCTAGAAACCTGTGAGAAAAACCAACCACATTGTTTTTTGAATACATATATAAAATCACATCGAACGTCAAAGGGACTTATGAAAGGACTCAGATCCTCCATATTTTATACTTCGCCATATTAAATAATTGAAATATAAGAAGTAGGGAATCCAATTCCGGAAGGTTTCTTAAGCACTGGGATTGCGGTGCTGGAAATTTCCGATCCGATAAATTACAATTAGATCTATTGATTTTATCACTATTCTCTCCAACTTTATAGTAATATAGTTATATTATTTGTGTATTTTTATATTTTAATAATTAATTAAATTTAGTCAGAGTGTGGAGGGAGCACTTTGATGCCGTAGCGTAGCCGGAGCGGAGCAAGTCAAAAAATGGTTGCTCCAAAGCCCTGTTAATGGCGCCGTCACAAAGCCGCGCAGACAAAGCCGCGCCAACAAAGCCGCGCAAATAAAAGCCGCGCAGTACATCGTGGACAAAGCCGCAAAGGCAAAGCCGCGCACGACATAGCCGCGCAAAATTAATGTATTTTTGTTTTATGAATTATAATATAGGTTTTTTACTTCAAATTGACACTTTTCACCATGTATCGCAAATATTTTGTTTTAATTAAACTTGTTATATATCAATATATAATATTGAATATTGTATTATGTCAACACTTATAATTTATTGTAGTATGTCAACATTTATAATGTATTGTTAGCAAAATTTTACAATTGTAACATTCACTGATGACTCGTTCATTCGTCAAACGGATTTAGCAAATAGCAAAAGGTAATCAAAATTTATTTTTATATTCAATCTGATTTTTTTCATTTGAATTTATTTATTGAATTTAACGTAATTTTAGACATGGAAAAAATTGATTCTCAAATGAAAAATTATTATTATTATTATTATTATTATTATTATTTATTATTATTTTATTGTTATTATTAATAATTTTTTTTTTATTATTATTATTTATTATACTATTTGACTAATTTATTTGACTACGTTGTTTATTTTGACTACTAAATAAATCATTTAGTTTTAATCATTTTCGTTTTCTTTTATAATATGAGTTTCTTTTATATTTGTGCTTCAAAAAGCACAAATATATTATACATACAAAAACTAAGGAAACCAAACGTATAAATTTTTTTTTTTGCGCGGCTTTGTCGTGCGCGGCTTTGTCTTCGCGGCTTTGTCTGCGCGGCTTTGTCTGCGCGGCATTATCGGGACACCCTGTTAATAAATATTTTGTTTTAAGAAAATTTCCTAACTTATTTTTCGTATGAAATTGATATGCACGACTGTGATTTCAGAAACGGGAATTTTGATTATGAATAAAAGTATTTTTTAATTTTGTTTGTTTGTATAATTATTGATATTTACGATGTTGTATATGAATATTCAATGAAAATTTTGTTGACATAACGGAAGATAAGAATCGAATAAAAATATAACGCATAAAGAATTATTTGGAATAACAAAATTTTGTGGATACTAATTTAAAATTAAATGTTGTTAAATTTTTGAAAAGTTTGCAGGGTTTATGGCACTAAAGAGGAAATTCCTACAGACTCTTGATTATAAAACGATATAAATGATAGTTATATAATTTAATATCATAAATATTGATTACATAACAGGATTCAGTATTTTCATAAACTTAAAAGTAATAATTCATAAATAGAGATAGACAATCGAACAAGATTTTTTTAAATTATCTCTATTTCGAATTGAAATATTAAATGATTATTTAAAATGCTGATACGTCATATAATATTATGTATATTTCATTTAGAGTAAAAGGAAAAACTTTTTACTCAATATACGAGTATGTATAATATTATATTAAATTTTTTTCATAAAATATCAACTCCAATTCTATTCACATCTTGAAATCTTTTGCTGCGCATTGAAAAATCTGAAATAAAATAAATCTTTTTGATAAAAAAATAATAAATATTCAGACATCGTGGCGACTTGTTATCCTGTTGGCTATTTAAATCGTTCGTTGCATAAATAAATAACGGAATGAAACAATAAAATTATCATTCAAATTGCGGTTGCATAAAATTCGAAATCCACGCAGATGACGTCCATCCTCCAGGAACAAAAAATATCGTGAGTTTAGCAAGATTCATATATATTTTTTCATGTTTGAAGTGGGAAAAAATTCTCTATTTATTCTCTTTTTAAATATTTATTGCGATTTTATAATTTCCTCACCTTTAATAATGTCAAATTTATTAACATGAAACTATTTATTAAAGAGTATAATTAGAACGAATTCAAATGAATAGCTTTCACATATTATATTAAAAAAGTTTTCATGAAGTCGTATTAACAAAAAATCATTTATTTTTTCTAAATAATCAATAATTTGAAAAAAAGTTAACAACAAAAATAAAATAATAAAACGAATCAGAAATTGAAAACCTTTAAAATGAATATAATTTCCGGATTGTGAGTGAATTTTGCGTAATTTAAGAATTAATGAACATGAACGAAAATTGGATTTTTCATCTTATCATATTCGTACGAAAATAGAACCTTTTTATTGAGCTTTTAACTCATAAAAAAACGACATGAAAAAAGGCATTCTGTTAATCAGAAGGCAGTTTTTTCATTTCCGTATTCGTTTACCATTATTCCATAGAAGGTTCAAGTCTGATGAACACATTCGTGGTTGACATTTCACGAACCGGCATCCAAAAAAGCGTTCTTATTCATATGCTAAACGAAAGAAAGTACCGTTTCTTTTGAAGATGAAAAAAAATTCGTTGACACCCACTCGAAATGCAAAAAAAGACGATGATGATCAAAATAATTTATAGTACTTTATCATTGTAGAATAATTTAAATTTTTCTATGAAATATTTTACATAAGCAAATAGTGTATACAAAATAATTAGCGTACCATCGACGTGTTAGACAAACATAATTAATTTTTAAGCATTCGCTGTAAATATTATAATATTTTTTAGGTTAATATCAACAAGCGGAACCATTCATTAAATCAAAAGAGCAGATAAAATATTCGGAACGAGACACCTGTGTTTTCGAAATTGTTTATTTTCGACACGAAAACCAACAGTGGTTCATTAAAATGGAAAAAATCGTTTATTTGTATCTTCTAAATCTGAAATTATGCAAATTAATATGTATAATATCATATAAAAAACAGATCACTGCATAATTGAATATTATATATTAAATTGTTTAATATAAAAAGAACCAATTTAAAATCTTTGGTAAACTAGTTCGAAATTTTTGCGAATAAAAAGCGTCTTCTTCGAAACAATGGACGTGACGAAATATCTGACACTATATTTTGACGAAATCCCAACGGAAAGATCTCTCTCTCTCTTAAGTGCCATAGAGTTGCCCAATTCGTAATTTATTTATAACTTTTGACACGAGACTAACTCGGCTAATGTTATGCGAAGATCATTTTCGAAATCAAAATCATGGTCAGTCGTACAATAGTCAGGTTTGAATATTTTTACTTGAGCTCCGTCTTATTGTGTTGCGAATTTTCTCGTTGATTTTATTATATGTGATTTTTTTTGTGGGTAAAGTGTAAAATTTGAATTGTTATTGTTGGTTTTGTAGTTTTTTTTTAGAAATGATTGAGAATTTAACTGTTTTTCATCAAATTATTATTAATATTTTATGAATGAAGGATCAATTTTCGAGACATAATGCATAATAAAGCTCACTGTCAATCAATGTATTACAGTTAAGAAATTTAAAATAGGTATTATTTTTGGAAAATTTTATATAATATTAACGAGCTTTATTATTACAGCGTACATTATCTCTTTGTAAATATTTCCATATAACGCAGAAGCATATAACAAGGTTTTGTGCAACAATTTTTTCTCTAAATGATATTTATGTATATGCATTATTAAATTTTTATTTAAATTTTAAATCTAATTGTAACTGAAAATTTTGTTGATTTTTATGTGAAAGGATTTGCAGATACATATATGTATGTATACAGGGGTGGGCGCTCGAAGTGTTACCGATTAAAAATGCTGTAATTTTGTAAATTTTGATTTTTTTATTTGAAAACTTCAGTATATCATAAAAACATTTCAAATTTGAAAAAAAAATGTTATTGTTCGATGTAGCCACCTTTAGCCCGGATAATAGTATCGAGTCTGTCCGAGAAGTCTTCACACGGTGCACGAATGTGGTTTGATGGTATTTTGTCCCATTCCCGGCGAAGAGCAATCTTTAAGTCGTCGACCGTCTCATATTTTTTAGTTGACACTTTGGCCTTCAGAATGGACTATATGGAAAAGTCCATTGGGTTTAAGTCCTGAAAATATGGTGGTCATTGTTGTGAAGAAATGAAGCTGGGAACTTTTTCTTGTAAAAACGTTGGGTTTCACGGGCTTTATGGGATGGTGCCGAGTCTTGTTGAAACATCCAATGGTTTCTACCGAATGGTTTACGTGCCCAAGGTAACAAAGCATCATTTAAAATATATTCACGGTAGATTTATTGATTTACCTTTACACCCTGTTCAATCAAAACGAGTATTGAGCGTTTTATGGCGGTTACCGCGGTTCAAACTATCAGTGATGCATGCGCATGATTTTTCAGAGCAATTTGCTGATCGAAATTGTCTTTTGATTTGCAATGTAACCGTACATGATAGTTTTGTTTGTTTACATATTGCTGAACTGCAAAAAAATTTCATCAAAAAAGACCAAATTTTCAAGCTCGCTACCAACGTGCAAGTGTCTTTTTTACCTTGCTAAGTTAACTGCCTTTTGTGCAGGTGTTAAATCTTGAAATTTTCGTATTTTGTAGGGTTTAAATCGTAGTTTATTTTTTGATATACGCCCCATGCTACGAGCAGATACATTGAGATTTTTCGCCAATTAAATAGCGCTTTGTCGCGGATTACGTTGAATTCTAGCCTTTCACCTTTCGAACCATATCTGTCGATGTTGCTGTTTTTGGATGTCCATCTTCATGGCATTTTTTGATGTTGTTAGTATCATTGTAATGTTTAATGGTCCGATACACAAACATTTTGTTCACATGTAAATGTCATAGCTCATTAAAAATGACTGATTGCGATTTTCCAGCCAAATACAGAGCAACAACACTGTTGCGTTTGAACTCCATTTCAATAACTTTTTTTAACTTCAATGTAAAACAATAAGCTTCCGTAAGCTTGTAGACAACATAACAGACTATCTTATGTTAAAATATAAGTACAATATCGTTTGGCTGTAAGAGCAGCGTGAAGTTGGTAACACTCCGAGCGCCCACCCCTGTAATATAACTGCGAAAGTCTGAAAAGTGTGATATATGTATATAATTTTAATAAATAATTTTTACCTTGAGAAAGTAAAAATTGTTGAAAAAAACAGTTAAACTTTGAACCTTTACGTTCTTCACATAATTAATTAAGTTTGTTACAATATCATTAATTTCAATTATTTTATTCCAGAATCATGATCAAATAAAGAAATATGTTATAGAAAACAAGGTGTTTTAAGGGATGTGATTAGTTTAAGACCGCATTTTTATTTTACCATCAAGAGGATTTTAATGATTTTGATGGGCCCCAGATTAATTTTTTTTCTTAAAAAGGATCATTGAGTAAAGAGGGTTGAGAAAGGTTCAGTGGAATTAAAAAAATAAAATTAAAAATTAAAGTAAAATTAAATGTAAATATGAACTTTTTTAAGGCTGTTTATGAGATAATTTCGACAACATTTTCGTATGCCTTTATCGACTTTAGAAATAATAAACTATATTTATTTACTTTTTCGTATTGTTTTGTCCGATTTTACTTTTGTATTATGTTAAATTTCATTTGTTATTTGTTCATGTATTGTTTTTATTTTTTAACAGGAAATTTCGTCTATATACGGGACACCTTAGAGTACATATAAAACGTACATTAACTCATCTTTTCCGAAAATGAACATACATATACCATTTAAAAAAAGAAACCGGCTCATAATATGTATGTTGAGGCGCCGTCACAAAGCCGCGCAGACAAAGCCGCGCAGCATTAGCCGCGCCGACAAAGCCGCGCAAATAAAAGCCGCGCAGTACATCGTGGACAAAGCCGCAAAGGCAAAGCCGCGCACGACATAGCCGCGCAAAATTAATGTATTTTTGTTTTATGAATTATAATATAGGTTTTTTACTTCAAATTGACACCTTTCACCATGAATCGCTAATATTTTGTTTTAATTAACTTGTTATATATCGATATATAATATTAAATATTGTATTATTTCAACACTTATAATTTATTGTAATATGTCAACATTTATAATATATTGTTAGCAAAAATTTACAATTGTAACATTCACTGATGACTCGTTCATTCGTCAAAAGGATTCAGCAATCAGCAAAAGGTAATAAAAATTTATTTTTATATTCAATCTGATTTTTTTCATTTGAATTTATTTATTGAATTTAACGTAATTTTAGACATGGAAAAAATTGATTCTCAAATGAAAAAAACTCATATTTTTCACGAAGGATGCCGGCTTGAATATAAAGCTAGTCAACGAATGATTCAATGCCAGCGGAAAAGGCAATGTTCGTATACTTCAATAAATATGTACAATTTTGGATATTGTCATTCCGACAAGTCTACAACAGACGTTAAGAAAAGAACATTGTCTCTTCTGGGACTCTGGTTCTGATGATCCAAAAAGGATTTTAATATTCGGTACCAGTAAAACGTATAAAAAAAATATTTTATATGTTAATTTTATTTTTTTTGCGCGGCTTTGTCGTGCGCGGCTTTGTCTTCGCGGCTTTGTCTGCGCGGCATTGTCGGGACACCGTATGTTGAAACATATTCCTGAACTATTGTTACTATACATTTCAAATGTTCGTATTTAACAAACGCGTAGTTTTGATAATGTTAACTATGTGTGATTAACATTATCAAAACTACTAATTGTATGCTACAATGATCAGCTTTCTAGGAATCTTTGTTTAAAAGGATTTGTCAGAAACATAAGTTAAGCTCACAACAAACATACAAATATACAAATTTGCGTGAAAATCTATTATACATATTTGTCCATTAAAAATATTTTTATTTCATCTTGTAAAAAATAACAATTTTTCAATTATATATTTTTAAAATTCAGATAATGCTGTTAATATAGTAATAATTTTTTTCAATGCATACTTTTTTTATCTTTTATATATAATAATATTATTTACTAAAATTATTCATTATTTGAACTGATGCGCAAAACCAATAATTTATTTTTTTAATTATTATTATTATTTTTTTTTTCACTTTAACACCCGCATATAACGAACATGGCTAATAAAATCAGGCACAGATAAAAAAGCTCAAATCAACCTATAAACTCACATTACGTTCGCGGTTGTTATTCATTTAACTCTCTCATACGCACCACGACATCACTCAGAAACCGCGCCAGTCTGCTCATCGATTTATCGTCAGCCAAAATTAATTATTCGATCTATAATATACTACAAGAACCTTTTTTATGAGACAGTTCATCATCGTGATTATGTATGTTATACATATAACATCCATAACAGCACAAAGCCATTCGACTCCATCCAGGTTAGACACTTTTTCCTAATTTACACGATGATGAGGGTAAATAACTCTCAAGCATCTGAAACTTAAACGGTCCCAGGACAACGATACGCAATTACACCCATCCACGGACCACGCTAACGCCCACTACGCAACTAATCCATTACAAAAATTCCTAATAATTCACACACATCTTTAACATTCTTAACACACACTTTGCGAACCGTCGGAACGAGCAGAGGGCAATATCGATCGATTGAGCCTCGCTCTGCGGTTATAGTGGTAGGACTGGTAGGCTGTGGCGGAAAATCCTCATACCATCGAAAATACGACAATGGCGCCTGCCTACACAAAGGGATTATTCTATAATAGTTTGCGGAACGGGCACCGTGTGCCTTTTGACAAATCTGATTCGATCGATGTTTCGGCCGCTAGGCGATTAGTGGAAAATGGATATTTCAGGCTTCAAATTTTGGCGAGTGTGTCTGGAGAGGATTTTCGATTGATGGAATATGAAGTTGAGATTTTGGGTTTGTTTTTGGTTTTATGAAGTGTCGGTGGGATGTGCGTTTTTGGATGGTGTTGTGTACGAGTATGTGTAGGTTTGTTAGATAAAAATGTCGTTAGAATTCAAAATCGTGCAAAATATTTCATTAAAAATTGTGAATTTCTCGGACTTTTTTATTCATTTCCATAAAGAGTTTCATCGTATTTTTTATTGTATCAAATATCAACCAAATAGACATTTTCTGCAAAAGAATGAAAGAATTTTTCCCTGATTTCATTTTTATTTGGCATACATATATACAAAAATTGGTTTGCAATAAAAAATTAAATAAAATAACCCATGAAAAATTGTGAAAATGGACCACGTATGATTAAACCTTTTTTCGGGAATGCAAAAAATTTTTTAGAATGGAATTTTTGTGAATACGTACGTGATTTCGATATGACAATCGAGAAATTCGGGATCATGTATAATAATATAATATTTAGAAATATCGTAGAATTTATTTCATGCCTCGCGTATTTTCATATTTCCATTAATTACGAGCTGCTTCATATCGGTTTCTATCGTTCGCTATTTAGATATTATGTAGTATTATATTTTATGTAGTGTTTTGGAATTTTTCGTTCTTTTTTGACAAATGTATATACATATTTTTCAATATTTGCAAATTGGTCATTAGTTTTTATCCACTTTATTTATAACATAAAGTTTGAGAGTCGCTTTGTATTGAAAATATAATGAAAAACGTATTTTTGTAATATCATTTTTGTTTAATTAACTCTTTGAGGCATAGTGGTATCAAATGTGTTCTACTTTTTTAGATACTTAGGCTGCATAGTGCGTTATTTTTAAAACTACCTTAAAAAAATTAAACTGCTCAAGCACAGCAGCTCGAAATTTGTCCCACTAGTCCCTCCTCATATTTTTTTTTATTTAATTTTGTTTTCTTTTATTTAATTTTTTTTTGTAACTTTGGTTCCTAGTAAATAGTTATGAATTTTTTTTTAATATTTTTGGTATACCTTTTAACTAGGTATTTTTTCCCTAAAAACCCTGTGCCTCAAAAAGTTAACAGAACCTTTTGAAGGAACGTTTTGAATTCTATTTTTTTCAGATCATATTGTGTTTTTTTTCAGAGGAATTTTATTATTTTTAATTTTCAGCTCTATCAGTTGAAGTAATTCGTTTTTATACATATACAAAAATCTTGGACTGGAATTATTAAAAAAATATCAGTAACTTTTATTCAAAGCCTATCAGATCAGAATGGAAAAAATCTTACGTCCAATGGACAACAACTGGTTTGAGTTAATCATATTTCATATATTGATGGTTATATTAAATTATTATAAAAGTTCATTCATATCCAATTATTTATAGTATTATTCCACTTCCTAAGCAAGTTTCATTGAACTTATTTATTATATTAAAGCAGAATGGCTACTCGAAACGGATTTTTTTCATAAAAAATCTCACGAAATCAAAACTAAATTTCAGCTCAAATGAATAAAATGAAATTATTTTTTTCATACAGTTTGTTCTGAAAAAATCTGGGTCACTGACCCAAGGGGATTTTCCAATCTGCCCGACCCTTATGTCCTAAAAATATTCTCAATCATAAAAAATGATTTATGAACGATCTGTGTTGGTTTTTTTCTATCCAGTCAATTGGATCATAATATTTCGAGCTCGTAGAAAGATCATACCAGGAAATCGAAATTTAAAACCGTCTAAGGCAATTTTTTAAAGGGAATGTATGGAAAAATATGATACGAATTTAAAACGAATATGGTGTTAGTTTTTTCAATCAAGAAACTTCGGTTCTTACGATGGAAAAAAAATTGTAAGTTTCAAAATACAATGTAAAATGGTTTCAGTAACTTTCCTCGTGAATAGAATTATTATCATAACGTCGAGCTCTTTTCAACCAATTTTATTTTAACAAAATGTCAAAAGATAGTTTGGTTTCATTAGATCTGGAAATCAAAAGTTTATTATACCAGTTTTAAGTTCTTCAAAAACAATATTTTGAATTATTCTTCAGTTTCAATATAATAAATATTATATTTGTAAAGATAAAGTTTTCATTACTATTTAATTTAAAATAAGTTGATGTAAAAATTCATAAAAAAAATTGTTTATTACAAAAAAATCGTAAAGTATCTGGTCGAAGAAATATTTGCCAACAGAATTTTAAATATGACCACATTTAAAATATCTAAATTTTTTGTTTAAAGAAATAATTTTCATAGTTTCCAAATGAAAAGTGTTAAAAGTACGTGTGTTGAAAATTTACATTTTTTCAAATTGAAATCCATTAATTCAACTGTGTCGAACGATTTTTCGATTCCACTTTCGTTAATTTTTTTCAGTTCAAAATTTCATACAAAGCCCAAATTCAAAATTTCATATTTCTTCTATTTTTTTTAAATATCATATATGAGTTTACGAATATCATATTGTATTATACAATATAGGGCTTGCAATTTACCGTCAAATTCGATTACCGGTAAACGGTAAATAATCGGTCCCGTTACCGGTTTACCGGTAAATAAAAAAAATAAATTTATGTTAATTAAATCATTAAAGTGTGACTTTATGTGGCTATTTTTACTAAAAAAAAAAACAGTATTCTTGATTAAAACCAAAATATTATATTATATATAAATTATATGTTTGGAAATCTATGGGGGGGGGGGGAGGTATGAAAATATGATGTAACTTTCGGTGCTGAAACTACAATAAATAATTACTACCCCCCAGGTTCACAAAACCATAGTGGCGCCTCTCACACTCATAAAAACACCCTTTTAAATTTTTTTCTACAATAATATATCTATATTTACCCTTAATTCGCAATAAAATCGTTTCCGGTAATTACCGGTAATTTTTTCAATTTACCGGTAAGTACCGAAGGCATATTTTGAGCGGTTTACCGGAATTGCAAGCCCTAATTATATATTATATTAAAAATGAAATTTTATGGTGAGCGAAGCGTAGTGTTAATCATGAGAGGAGTAAGCGAGAACACATACAAATATTTGTAATATGTATAAATATAATATCTCAATTTTTAAGCATAATTATACATAATTATACAAAAACCTGAAAAATAATAAGTACTTCTTGAATTTATCTAACTACGAATCTCCCAAAACCGCAAACACAAACCTTCGCTTATTCTAACGTCTTTAACCCATAACACCCTCGATAATATAACGGAAAACAATCGTCCCACGAGGAAAACATCATCGCCAAAAAGCGACAACCGTAAAAACCAACATGCACTTGCCAAAAACAAACACCAGACGAATATGGAAGATAACAACAACAATACGGCCGGTTCGTTGCACTCTCATGTGTCATTTTGCGGTTTTGCTTCGGGGAAAAGGGACCTGTTGGTTCTTTTATATTTATTTTTTTATGGGAAGCCATGTTGTGGTATTTGGGTATTTTTATCTTTGACACATATATGCATTTGGATGGAAGCTGCATTAATTATGAACCTTTTCTGAAGGACGGAGCTTGGTCGTCTTTTGCGAGTTTTATCGCATGATTTATATAAATTACCGCCAGCGATATGTTAATGTTTGTATTTTTTTTATATTTAAAGATATTATGAGTGCTTTTTAGGTTCATTTATATAAAAATTTAAATTGGTTTAAAAAGCATCTAATTGCTGGTAATAAAATTATTCTGAAACGATCTTTTGAAAGGTTCAATCTAAATCAATATCGTATTTTCTATAATATAAGTAGGTAGGTATATTTAAAATTATTATTTTTATATAAAATTTTTTAAATTAAATATGATCTATAAAAAACTTTAATTTAAATAGATACAAATGTGTATTTTATTTTGCAAACATCGATAGATACATTTGTATTATACATTATATAATTTTTTGAATAATCTATTTTTATCAATTCAAACGTTTTATTTATCAGAATTGCAAAATATATTAAAAAAAGTTGGCTTGTAAACGATCAAGATGAGTAACGAATCCGCAAAAGTACCCGTTCATATTAAAAACGAAATGAAAATTCGCCGCGTTTCGAATTTCTGAGGAGATTTTCCCTGAAAAGGTACACAGTTCATTGTGGCTGCTCAGAAACAAGTTTTTGACCGAAACGTGCTTATATTCGGAAAAACTTTGCGAAGCGTATAATTTTACCGAATTTTGAGTTTAAATACATTAATTAAGGTGAAAGATATCAGGGTATTCATATCCTACCCGTTCTGCGATATTCAATATAATATTCGATCGAATACCTGTCAAAAGAGAGTCATTGATTGGTAAATTATAATATTTGAAAATTTTCTTTAAGACGATATAAAGTTTTTCAATAGACTAATTACATTATTAATTTGATTATTCAAACGAATACCATATATTTTTAATAAAATAAGAATGATGGATCAATTAGATTCTGAGTAAAACGAACATGATTTTCGGTCACAAGATAAGAAAAAATTTTCAATGGAAATGTAATGAAATGTGTAGATGTCACTAATAGTTTCTATAATATGCGAACATTTTCTTTCATAATCCTTTAACCACAATTTCCCGAACAAAGAAAAAATAACATTTTCATACATCCATTCGCAATGATATTATACCTAACGATCAAAACTCGCATTCAACGAGCATTCTCTCCACATTTTTCCTAACATTCGTTCACCCATTTATTCCGATTATCCCAATTAACCAACAACGAGGATAACAACATTACTTTTCACTGTTTTTTTGAAAAAAAGCAAGCAAACGAGAGATCGTTTACGCTAACAACGAGGTATACTTGACCGAGTACAAAAGGAATAGTCAAAAAGGACGACCGGGTCCTAATTGACTCTGAACAGTACAAGTGGCCGCAAAAAGCTATTTCCATTCGATAAAGCGTATTCTTGCGGGAAAATTTTCGTGGAAAATCCCCGTCGAGATGTCGAGGGAAAACGGAAAACGTCTCAGTTGTTTGCTCATCAAAGGGGTGTTCTTTAGAAAAAGTTGACTTTCGAATTTTCGTATCGCTTATCTATAATTTGAAAGTGGAATGGTTTGGTTTATTCTCTAGAATTTTTAGAAAATGGTGGTTTCTTTTTTTTGTATTGTGTTTTCTATTTATCAATATTTATAAGTGAATCTTTTAGAAGTCAATGTGGTCAAATCTATTGAAAAAATGATATGACTAACATAAAGGTTTACAAAATTAATACACAACATATTTAAAAGCCGAAAATAAAATCAACAAAACAATTATATACTAAAAATTATGTTTGATCAAATTTATAAAAATATTATAGACTTAATTAGGCTTATAGGCTTTTGTACGACTTATTGAGAGAATAAATCGCATATAATAATTTTTTTATTAATGTGCGTATTTGAATAAAAACTATTTAGAAAATGAAAATTATTTCGTATTATATTTTATATAATACGAAAAAAAAATTCAATAATTTTATTTTATAAAATATGTTAATTTTACAAAAGGTAGATATCAAACGAATATTTTAATTACAACCAAACTGAATTAAAAAGAGTTTAAAAGGAACGAGATGAAACCGTTTCGTTTTATTTTCACTAACCGGAACCGAATTTATTTTCAACCATTTCGTTTGACCCTTGTATTCGAGCAATGGGGAAAAAATTGACAAAAATCGCAAGGACATTGAACCAAACTGCATGTCGAAACGAAATATTCAAACAAAAAAATGCTAACCAGTCGAAGAATATCCAGTTTCGGTTTTTTCCGCCTTTTTGCAAAAGAGATACATGCGAAAGAAGAATATTTCGCTCAAGTGGAAAAGGTGTATAATAAAAAACGTTGATCGTCCTTTTTGAGCTTTTGCGAAATTGCGCCTTTCGATAAATCGCCTTAGAGAACAACGGTGTGCGTTGTATTAAACTTTGGCGTGAAAAAAAGCTTCATTTGTGGGAATTTGAGGATTCTGTGCTGTGTTATAAAATTGATTATTTTTTCTTTGTGAATTGATTATTTTTCCTTTTCCGCCTGTGGAAATTCGTTTTGAAAATTTTCTCAGAAGATACAATTACCGAAAATATGTCAAAAAATTTTGAATGTAAATGGCAAGGTTAGTTTAATTTTGCAAAAATTCAAAATCATTAAAATTTGATGTTTCAAATCGAAAGTTTTATTTTCAAAAAAATATTCAGTTTAAATATGTATTATTTATGAAAAGATTCCTTTATTTATGTATGTAGATAATTGAAATTGCAATATTGCAAATTTCACGTTAAATCTTCAGGAAATGAAAGCCGGAATATTTTCAATTTAAGTATCATACAATACGTATTACAATTGTTGATTTTCGGCACAACTTTATTACGATTCAGTTATTATATTAAATTTTTATTGTGAAATATAAATATTTTTCTTCGTCATGGAAAATATAGAATATAACGTTACATTGAATAATATATTGCCATGATATTTTTTATTGAACGAGAACAAAATAGCACAATATCATGAAATGAAAAATAATCCTAGTCGAGAAGTCCCTATACTTTAAAAATTGGCTTGAAACAATCAGTAAAAAAGATTACAAGGTTTCCTATAATAACTACGTCGGTTTTTTTTTATAAAATCGATCGTGTGCAGAGGAAGTTGGGCCAGTATTATTAGAATAAGTCTAGATTTTTTTGGAGAATGGATAAATAAATTATATTGTTGCATATAAGATTAAAAACTATGGAAGAAATTATTATTTATGTGCAGCGAATTGGAAAAAATGACTATTTTTCTAATTAATATTTTATATAATTTTATCTTAATTGAAAAAAATATCGGTTGGTGTTCATTATCTTTTTTGAAGTATTACATACATATATTATAATAAAAAAATAGTGATCTACGTTGTAATGAAAAAGAACACTGAAAAATGTTGTGAAATATCAAATTTTCATGGGCTTACTATAAATATGTCCCATTTTATATTATATATTAGGGTTTTCTTAGCGTTGAAAAAGATTATGCATATTTTTTATGACTATTAAATTATGGTAGTGATTCAAAGCTATTTCAGGGCTTATGAAGCATAAATAAATTCATTTTTTCTAACATTTTTTTCTGTTTTATAATTTATGACATTATATAATACATACATATCATATATAGATTTCTCAAATCAAATTGTTTTTTTTTTAAATGCAAAACATATATTTTTATATATCCTAACGATCAAGAATATTAAAAATAATTTTATTTTATGACAGTGAATACAATTATCAGATTTTCGCCAGGAAACGTAAATGACTCGCCTTCAAATTTAATTACATAACGAACAATAAGAAGCCCATTTAAATTTCAGTTTTGATAAAATTTTGCGTATTCCTAAACTTTTTATTATCATAATTAGATTGCATATATATGTATATATATACTATACATTTCAGTTATATCATATCACAAAAGTCTAATTCTCCATCGACAAGTGAATGAATAACTCACAACGAGTAGCATATTCGTCAACATGTCGAAATACACAGTAATTACATCACCGAAAAAATGATCGGAAATCCGATACAACACAATCAATTTCTATAATACAATATAATACAGCTTTCCCTACATTTTATATGACAATAGATAAATATTCACGATTACGATCGCCGCTTTTAACATTGTCGCAACAACAATTCCAAAGAAGTGATGTCGATATTTGTGGTTCAAGTTGTGTGACCCTTACGATTATATTCTCAAATGCCACACGGTATCCAAATTTATTAGGCATCGATTTTCGAATAATAAGCGGTTTCGTCACACATTAAAAATAGTAAATCACTTACTGTTGGGTGACAAAAGGAAAGAAAATCGGAGCCGATGTCGGCCGGAAATCCATCGATCATTCCCTTAGTTTTTCTGACACTTATCAATTCTTGGATTTTTTTCGATGATATAACTGTATATTAATCATGACAGCTTCGTTTTTAAATATTGTATAATAAATTGTTGCGATATTAATGATCGTATGTTATGGTGATAAGAAGCTCCTTTAAAAAAGCAAAGAAAAATGAACTGACTTTACTGGTAAAAGAATTAATGTATTAACATATTTCGATGCAAATTATGAATTTGTTTTTTTTTTTGTATGACCGTGAATCTTATAAGTAATTATGTTTTTATTTAATTTTGTTTTCTAAATGTTTACGATCCTTTCACAAATTCCGATGAATATTATTTTACGTAATGATATTTTTAAATGGTCGACAATAATGATCAATTTGATCAAAAAATTCTCGTGTAATTTTGGATCGTGTTTGAGATATATTATATTATATAATATAACAATGAAATGTATCAAATTGATATCTTCATTATGACAGAATTTGATATTTCTCGAGGACAGATATAAGAAATTATATTCTTGAAGTAAAATTTTAGTAACAGAATGCCCGAGGGATATTATTATACAATTCTGTTTTTAGACGAAGAAAATTCATCTGCGTAATAGCTCTCAGAAATATCAATTCGCTTCGAATTAATCGACAGTTTTTTTTTATTTCCAGAAAAAGTAATTCAGTCTATTAAGAAAATTTTCGGAAAATAAATTATATTGAATCAATATCATTGAACAATAATAAATCGCATGAAAATCTATGATTGTTAAGCACAAAATGTTCTATCAATTTTATAAGGATATTTTTGATGCGCGAATGAGACAACACCACTTATCTAACGACCAATCACAATTAAAAATTATCATATCTGCGATCGACAACCATTGTCTATACAAAATTTTATTTTAAAAATAATTTTATTAACTTAAAAAATTATATATATGACATCATTTTTTATTAGTATACGTAGAAAGGTTTCACGTAAAGAGAAAGATGATAAATCCTGTAGAAAATCCTGATTTACTATGTGGGCTTGTTTATGCTCTTACATCTCAGTCTTTCGCCCTTCACAAGGACTTAACTTCGATCAACACGAAAACCAAAACGAAAAAAAAACCTAGTATTAATACAATGAAATCGCAAAGAATTTTCGAATCGTACATAATATATGATTGTGTGGTGTTAAGAAATTTATCTTTTCTCTGAAGAATTATAATATTATAGTAGTACAATTTGTTTTGTTAATTTTTTTTTCTTGTAAAAGTGAAACAAATATATTACCTGATTGATGGAAAATATTCTATAAAAAAATTATGTACAGAACTGACTGAAATTGTTCATAAGAACGGATTCAATAGTATAACATTAAATTACGTTGATTAATTTATAATACAAATCAAATTTGAAAATTAATATGAAAAGTACAGACTTAAAATATTATGGACAGTCATAAATATTACAATTAGCAAATTCCTCGAATAACAAAGTGTGAAAATCGGATAGTGTAATATGTCATAAAAACACGTTTTATATACGCAATAATAGAGAAATTCTGCGACAGTGATATAAGAAAGATGTAAGAAAACAAATAAAGAATTGCTTAGCAAGCATACGATTCGTTAAAAGGCAGAAAATACCATTTCGAATTGAGAAACAATTCAAATGGAATATAAACGGAGGTATATTAATAATATCAGGCACAAGTCCGATTTTATTCAACGAGGACGTAATGTTTGATTCGTTTTAGATTGAATAAAAGAAAATGTTTACATTTTAAAATTCATTTGCATATGTGATACAAGTGATGATATGGTATTTTCATATGTAGTCGTACGAGAGTACGACAATATATATTATGAAAATCGATAATATATAAATTCAATTTCGGTTTGGTACGTATACATTTTGATTGATTTATTAAAAGAAGTGTTTTTAATTGTATTAGGTTTAGTAATAAAAATGAAAATATATTAGTTCAATATTTTCTTGAAGTTGTCGATAAAGGTTTTTGAATTGCGTTTTATTAAATATGATAGTTGATATTTGGTATTCGTATTACAGAATTTTCGGTAAATTGCAAATATTACATAGGAAATAAATGAAAAAGGTTGTCAATTCTTATATTATATATATATATATAAATAAATAAAAAAAACTATGACATATAACTCATAGACTATTAGATGTTCTTAAAAAATAGGTTGCGACCCAAATCATAAAATATAGTTATTTAAAACATTACATTTGTACATTAGATAGCAATATAAAATTGTGCATAAACTCACTTATGAAATATTGCGCGGAACCCTTACCTATCAAAAATAAAATATGTTTATTCCAATTAATTTCATACTGATTTTAATAAAATACTTTCTACATATACTCGTATATGTATAATAAGATGCTTGTAATTTTTTATAAAAAATTCATATTATAATTATTTCTAGTAAAAATTAAAAAATATTGTTCACCATTCACAAAGGATTCAATAAAACCCGACACACAATTGTGTGACCCAGTATCAATCCCTCCCAAATCCACTTTTTTTCAAAGTTGAGATATATATATATATATATATATATATATATATATATATATATATATATATATATATATATATATATGAACAATTCTTTCATATAAAAATCTACCAAATCCTTCGGAATTTGGTAGATTTTTTTAACATTTTAAGACCAATATCTCCCAAATCCTCACGCGCGCGCAATCAGCCAGATCAACCGGTCGAATCCACCAATAGGAACGCAGCATTCAAAGCTGCGACCGTTTAGTAGTTTGCTGGCCGTCGTCAGAGTGAAGTCAGAGTGAAGTCAGAGTCACATTGTTTTTGTTTCTGGTGATTTAAAATGAACGAAGACAGGATCCAACAGAAAGAACCAGTTAAGAATTTAACCAGGAAAAGGAAAAGGCAGCTTAATCGCTGGAAATCCTGATCCTTAGAATCAATATCTCCTATCTCCATATTTATTTGCCTTTTTTTGCGTAGTGTATTGAAATTTACATGAAAATATACATGCCAATTTGCTCCAAACAATCCAAAGAATAATTAAAAAAATAAAAGTCATAGTTAAAAACGATGGTGAATAAATAAGAAGTTTTTCGTTGTTTGCCAAAAATTTACCAAAACGGATTTGGGAGGAATTGATACTAGGCTCCACAATTAAAAAAAAATCAAAAAATCAAAAACTCACATTTCACATCAACATAAACCGCAACGGATTCAACGCTTCAACACCGCACAAAAACCAACACTCGAAACAGGCCCACATTAAAAAAAGGTTGACGACCCCCTACGCGAAATCCAGGTACGTATATGATACCGCCAGTGATGCGCAAGAGGTGATATAAGCGCAGATGCGTTGCGCGTAGCCTCAGTGACCCGAGCGGCCCGAATGCGCGAACGCCTCCACCACGCAGTGCTTCCCAAACTTTTTTGAGCCCCCCGCCCCTTCGAGATGGGGCCGCTAGGGGTGGCATGTTGTGCGGTGAGTACCTTTCTGCTTTTGCGAAATCGTTTTGACGGGTTTAATCGTGCGGAAATCCGGGCTTTATTTTATTTCGTGGAAGGGTTGTTTACGTTTTGGTGTTTTTTTTTATGTTAGGAAATTGTTATGTAAATTTTAAAATTTGATTTGCGTGTTTTTTTTTTGGTTCGGGATGTGATGGTTTGGGATATTGTATGGTCTTTTGAACGTTAGTTCAATCGAATATTGTTTTGATTTTGAATTTTGAATATTGTTGTCGTTTGAATATTCGTTTATGGAAAAGATCGTCGAAGCGTTAATTTTGAATATAATTATTTTACGCAATGTTTTGAATGTCGCGAATTCAATATATCGGTTTGTTCGGTAACTAATGATAAAGCAAATTTTGCCCATCGGAAATACGTTTGTTCAAAATTTTTATAGGTATGAAGGGAAAGTTATGGTTGAATTCAAATATTTAGCATTGTTTCAATATTATTAAAAAAACCTTTTTTACTATAGTATTTTTTATTTGGTAGATTTTTCCGATAAAGGATTTGATTTAAAAGTTAGATTGGATGTTAACTTCTGTAATTTTTGACTTGAGTTTCACGAACGAATGTTCCACATTGATAGAAGTTTATATAAAATTGTTATTTTCAAAATTATATTTTCACTTAATACATTAAGTGAAAATATAATTCCTTTGCAGATTTTTTAATAAAAGTTAAAGAGCTGAAAACTTTTCGGATACGATAAAAAAAGAGAAAACTTTCTAAATTTATCAAATATTTTTCATAGTTTGAAAAAGTTCGCGATGTATTTAATAAACAAACATTACGATATAATATTTCTGTAAGAAAATATACGTAGCAATTTCCTGGCATATCGTTAGTAAAAAGAATTTGCTATATTAATTTTCAATTATACACAATTCTCTTTAATATCAATTCAAATATTTCCCATAGAATGCATTTTAACCGAAATGTATAATTAATATTATACTTTGTGTTGATGTTAATATAATAGTTCTGAAACGAAAACGTTCTTTGATGTCCAAAAATTGAAGATTAACTGAAAAAAAAATTAATTAGAAAACTCCACATCACAATAATATTTTTGAAATGAATAAAATAATAAACAATCATTCTAACACAAAAAATATAGGTCATTCGTATAAATTAACCGAATGAATATAAAATATTTTTTTATAGCACGAAAAACGAATTTCCAGTCAATTTGATTTTTTATTGTAAAGGTTTTCATCTTGTGGAAAAAATAGAACTTGCCAAAAATAGTTTAAGTTTCGAACATAATACGTGATACGACTCAATAATATGACTTGTATGTGAATTGTTATGTATTCATTCATGTACGCACCGTGCGAAAGTATTTCAACGTTACATTTAATGACTCATTTTTCAACCGAAACAAATAAAGGTATTTGAAACATTCGATCGAATAAGAATAGGATTATTGGGTTAAGTATAATAGGCGACATTTTTGGATGGCTAAAATATAAACCAGGCAAACGATTTGATGTATAAGGAAAAGAATACTATCACACAAACTGTATTTTTTAAATATATTTTTTACACATTGTATATTTCAAAAATATGATATTATTTTGAATTATGAAAAAAAACATTCGAGTACATTGTATTTTTTGATGAAAATATGACACAATTAGGTTCAAATCGGCGGTCACGTAGTGATAACAAACTAGTTACCCAGGTAAGGCCTTCACCATTATAAAAACAATGACATCCTTACAAAGGAATGTAAAAAACGACACTTTTCGCGTGTCCGAAATTTGAATTCAGCGAAAATCGATTTGGATTAATTGAACGGCTTTGTTTGCGCTAAATAAATCGATTACAATTAATTTCTGATTATTTGATTGTTCAAAGTGTGATTAGCGGAAAAATTTTGATTTTTTTTTATTTGTGCCTTTTGTATTTGATTGTCAATATCATATGCAGAAAAATTATTAAAATCAATTTCGTTTTATATTGATAATAATGGGTTAACCTAATATTGAGCAGTGACAAAACAGATTAATTTTAATATTTTTTGGTTACAAGAATTTTATTTTTAATACCAAAATAAAAATAAGTAGACGTATAAAATAAATTGATACAGGTAATTGTGATCGAATTAATTAAAATAATTTATTTTGAATATTAATGATCGAGTCGGTTCTGGACCAAGATTTAGTGACATAATTTAAACTATAATATTTATAATATTGTATAACAACTATATGAAATACGCTTTACATTATAACATATAATACTACCACAAAGATTTGCATTATTTGAAAAGTTATTTTCAAAGTAACCATTCAGATTCCCACGATACTTATTAGCGAACCCACAAAAACCCGAAATATACCAAATAATCAGAGTCGAAATAACAAAATCGCCGACGTTGCTATTCTCGTTCATTTTACGAATGCGACGATTCTTCGCGTGCGAACTTTCGTTTTCTTTCGGAAAATGTTTGCCGGATGCAAGTGCGCTAAAAGAACAATAAAGATCATCCTGGTCTAACGGTTTCACCATTACTTTTCATTTATCGGCTCAAATAAACCGTGTAAAATGGCTGGCCATCCTGCTCGGTGCCCTTTCGTTGATTTCTTTCGAAATTGGTTTGGTTTCAATGCGTGCGTTTGTTTAAATTAAATTGTATTCGTCTTATATTTTATTATTAGTGATATTTTATTTATAACTTGTTTTAAATTCTGAACTTTTGCTATTATTATATTTTATACTAGGAAATTTGATGTCACTCGTTTAAATATTCGTATATTTTTCAGAAATTTAAATCACGGGATTCCGGCGTCAAGGGAAGAGTATGAAATATTTTGTACTAGTGCTCATTTTCACTTTTTTTTCATACATTATGTTTCAAGAGAGTTACAAAGAAACAAAATGATTATATACTGGTATTTTTACATTAAATGCATAAAATTAGCAATATAATATATCAATAACTCCATAAAGCGATATATTAAATTCAATAATGTTCGTCCGAAGAATTCGATCAGTATACAATAAAACACTTAATGTAATAAATTCCCGCCAACCTTAGACTTCTCTTTTTTCAACAAGCCCATACCGAAAGAGAAAAACGATTTTTCTATAAATAAATATTATATAATATTTGGAAATATCAGTGTACAATGAAATTTCCGTTCTCACTAAAACGAAGGCTAACGAAATTAAGCCTTAGCGGAGCGTCTACGGAATATGAATAAATTTCTTCCATTCAAATAAATTACAATTCATATAATATCTATTCCATTGATAAGTGACATCATGTATGTATATCACCTTCGGTTTTACTCTCTAAGGGAATCAGATGTTGTGAATCATTGGCATTATTAGATGAGATGTGACCTTATATGTCAATATGAGTGATCATGAATGACTTATATACATATGTAGGTATATTATACGTCAAAATATTTAACATCGCGCGTTTTAACGTGTAAATTTTTATTGTTTCCGAATTTACATTAAACATTGCAAAATATTCCTTCACACAATCGAAAGGATCGTTGATTTTTTTTCTAACGATTGAAGAGGTATATTTTTTTTAATGGCGTTTCCATTTTTTTTTTGCGAAACATCGTGAAAATTTATCGATACAATTTTATTTCGTCGTTATTGATGTGTCAAGTGAATAATTATAAAATCCATTATTTCACAATATAAAAAAAATTATATAATATAATAGTTTGATTAAATAAAAAAGGATATTTTATTTTATATTTCCTTATCATTTTTTAATCCACCCATGTCATCATCGATCATGCAACTCATTCAACATACCTAAACCACTAAGGGAACTTTCGAGCAAACATAATAAATAATTCATTATGAAAGGAATATAAAAAAACATCCTTTTGATTTTCGAAATGATATAAACTGAATATTTAAATAATGTTCCGTATTGCTAAATTCGAAACTCGCCAAAAGTACAGTTCATCACATAAAACCACGAGAGCGAAATGACGCATACGTTTGTGACATATTTTTCAACATTTAAAATTCCGGTCGAGCGTTTTATATATTTTTTATATTCCATCCGCGTCCATAGTTTGTGGAATTTTATTCTAGTGATTTTGAAAAGTCACGGGTTCAATCGAGAGAAGTTTTTCGAATTTCCGCGGATCGAACTGCATTGAAACAATTCTAAATGCTACGATTCTAAATATGTTAAGTGTCGGATTGTCCTTGCCGAAATCGAATACTGGTTTGTCAATAAAAAAAAGAAATCGACCAAACGCATATTTCAGGTTACATATATTCGGCCGATCGGATCTTTTGATATTGTTTGCTTTTATTCGAGGGGTAATATATTTGTGATATAGAAATAAAATAAATACGAATTTCGATATGAAATTCTTTTTAAAGGAAATTGAAAATTTCATTGATGTATTGAGTATATATTCATATAAAATATTTCATTCTATTATAATTTTTATTATTATAAATTACGCACGTATAAACAAGAAAACTTATTAATGAACCCGACATGTGTGTTATGTGGCATCGGTAATTCTCCTTTCTTATTATGACCCATTTACTTAACATATTATCCCCTAAAGACAAATGGTCAGAAATATTGTGTAATATTACGATGATAATCTGAAAACGAAAACTTCATAATTTTATGTGTATATAAAGGAAATTCTAATAGGTAAACAGAACATGAAAATAATTCTATATCGATAACGGATTGTAAAAATAGTCGGAGAAACGCAATATCGGAATGCGTTTCTATGAATAATTTCGTATGAAACGTTTCTTTCTAAATCGCATAACATCATAGTGAGGAAAACCACAAATTTACATTTAGAAATATCGATAAATTTACAAGTTTCATTGGTCAATATAAAAAAATCCAGTTGTCGCACAACTGAAAATTTATAATATAAGAAAATACACATTTTCATAACATTCCTATAAAATTTTTTAAATATTTCCCTACTCGACCTCCAAAATTCATTATTAACAATTGCAAGAGAACGCATTCGACTATCACAATCCAAATAATCAAATGCCACTAATTGAGCAATTGCCGACGCAGACTTAAAAGTCAACGAGATCTCGTCTCCTTATCGCATTATAATTCATCATGCGATTTATTATATGTGTTCGTATGCAATATTCGCATTTGAATTATAAATTATTCGCATAATGTCAAAACGCTCGTCAAGTGTGAGTGCTTTTACTTTTGAAGAAAAGGCGGCCGCATCCGATGTAGCAACTAGGCACCCGTGGGTCGATGTGACCTCTTGATAAATACACTATTGGTACAGTCGAGTCGCGATATTCCGAAAAATTTTATTTAAAATGTATTTATACGTGTTTTGTTTTATTTCTTATAGATTAAATGTATCGAATCTACAGACTTATCCGGTTTCGGATGGTTATTTTTTTCTGATCAATATAAGTAAATTTAAATCAATGTTATTTATTATGTAAAATAAATTACATTAATTTTTTTGACGTATACGTCAAAAAAAATTAATATATATAACACATGTATGAATATAAAATAATACATACATGTGTTATATGTACATATATCATATAACACACGTATGAATTATAAAAATTTGTATCGGGTCATCCTGTCTGTCAATTTTTTTCAGAAATACGGAACTGTCACGTTTATGATTTTTTTTGACTTTTTCATGTCATTCTGTTTGTCAGTTTTATTATCGACATAGTATGGTTTTGTTATGATTGAATTTGAGCTTAATTAATTTACTTTTTTTTATATTTAAACTTTTATCTTTTTCTTACTTTTGAAAATTTGAATCTATTCGATACCGTATATGAATGCAAATTCACTCACATATTTTTTTAATAAAATACATATGTATGTATAAAAAAAATGAGTTGAGAAAGTTATTATAATACATATTAACAACATCCTTTCTAACTATTTTACATCATCAAACAACAAATAATCAAAATTCCATCATCAATCAAATTAAACTGAAAAATTATGATAATATAAAAAAAATTGAATCACCACCGTACGGATTAGCATAGTCTCACCGTGCAAACACACACGCACACCATAAACAAAAACATGTGTGGCATTTGTACGAAATAGCCCAATCGACCCACACTTTGAGAGCCTTTGAACTTGCTTACCGGTCAACCTAGGCGAAAGTGTCCGTTGACGTAACGAGACTCGCTCTCGAACGCGATAATTAGCCGATTCGTCATATTTTTTTCTGTGTTTTACCTCGTATCCGATTTTTAGCGAATATTATATAGTCACGGATGATGAAATTATTGTCTTAATATAACTGGCAACTTTTAGAATGGTGGTCGTGATGGGTGGTTCAGTTGGAGGAGGTTCAATCTTGTGATTGTATGTTCCAATATAATAATAGTCTGATTGTATGTCATTTGGTAAATTATGTATATGAATAATATTTTAATAATAAAGTAGTGAGTGATGGCAAATATTCGATAATTAATTGATTTAAAATTTGAAATCCTACTGTTTATTAACGTATAATAAACTTTCTTACTTATCAATTTTTATATGAAATATTCTTCATACTAGTATAATATTTTTATTACAGTAAAATATTGTTTTCTATTAAAGATCATTATTTTTTTAATATATTAATTAACCTTTTTCTAATGTCATTTAAATTTGCACTCAATTATAAATATTTAAATGATGCTTAAATAAATATTCTTAAACATCAATAAAAATGTATTTCATAAATATTTTTTATAAGTATCATCGACATTTTTTTCGATGTAAAAACGCATGTCATCTTTATGAGTAATCTATGCAAGTAAAGGTGTTTTATTAATGCGTTCTCCTTCACCTTTTCTCATTTATTGATACGTGTAATATTTACGATGATTTTTACACTCTTTTGTTAATTATTAGTATAGTAGACTCCTTTTGAATCATAAATTCCTTACGATAAAGTTTTTTTTTCAATTAAAAAACTAAAAAAGATCACGAAAATTTCAGAGGTCCACTTTTCGTGAAATTAATTATTATATGAATCATAGATCAATTTAATTAAGTCGTGTGTTTTCATGGAAATATTAATCAAGTACGTAAAAAACCATCGTTTTTCATTCACGGAGTTAATAGACTAATCGTGGCAAAAAAATAAGTTCAATCATAGATTATGGTTTTAATTAATATTAGTCTGTGGCAATAAGAAATGTATGAAGATGTTTTATTACTGTGCTAATGCTACTTGCTTTTTTGTGTCGATTGAAAGTCGCAACGATTACGAATTAACAACCTCTCAATTCGTAAAAAAAATTATTTTGTTTGCTTGTTGATTGGTGTTAAGTATTGCGATGAACTGAAAATTGTTATTGACAATATGAGAAGAAAATTATATTCTTTTTCCGAATATTTCGAAGAATGTCCATATAAATTGCTCTGATAAAGCAAACAAACTAAATTAATTCAATTTTCACCCACAATAGGTCATATTTGAAATTTTATTTAACACTTACTTATATTGAATATGAAATTCCAAAAATATGTTAATTTTTCTAGAAAATATTAAATTTTGTAATATATTGATATTTCTGGTAAAAAAATAATTTATCATTGTTAATGTATTCGATAATTGAATATTAATTTATTCATGATTAAGTAAAAGCCTTCGATTTTGCGGTAGTGGTCAAAGCAGAATTTCCATGATAAGGATTAAGGCTATCAGCAAAATTTGCATCCTCAGCCTTAAGTTTCATGTAAAATTAGTTGAAATTAGGATAATCACTTGCTTAAAAAATAAATTTAATCAATAATTTATTATAATTTTGACAATTACTGATAAAATATTAATTTATTACAAATTATTTGAATCCCTAAAAATTCATCTATTGTTTTAAAATCCTTTTTTTCAATTTTTACATGATATTTTATAATATGATTTTACTTAATACATAACACGGTCTATGAAAATATAACGAATTTCTCATATTAACATTTTAAATATTAAATATGTTTCGAAATATTCATTAATTAATATATTTTTGTCATATTACAACTATGAGAATTGAATATTCAATATTGAAAATGTATTTTAGTCAAACCGCGAAACCTATACGTGACGTTCAGTGTTTGAAAGCTGGAAATAATTTTCTTGAGACATTATTGACAACAAAGCTTTACAAAGACGTCAAGGATATATCTATTATTATACATAGTTCAAGTCAATTATCGATGCGCATTTTTTCTCCATAACAAAGCCTCATCCATGAACAATATTGTAAATAAATCTGTTAGAGTAACAAAAAACATGAATTATAGCATCCATATTGAAAAAGGCTTTCACCCCGTTATTAATCGTTTCGATTTTTTTTCTCATGTTCGATTACACTTTTCGAGCTAAAGGGTCGGCTTTAGGATTCGCGAAAATGTCAAATACGTATGTTCGAGTATGAATGATTAAGTGTCATTCCAAATACTCGAAAATTGGTTGTTACTCTTTGTTGCGAATTATTAAGCGGACATTACTCCATCGTTTCAAATTTTCAAACTAAAAAAAATCAATGCTAAAGCTATGTTTGACATATGGAAATTAAAAAATAAAAGAATATTAATTTTTCATACACATGTATGCAAATTAAACGCAAAATAGATGCAAAATTTAGCGAATATTACATAACACTTCAAAATTAACTTCCTTTAAAAAAACTGTAAATTTCTTTTAGATTGAATTTTAACATAAACACCCTCCTTTTCAAACTTTTTTTCATCTGATTTAATTTAAATATTCAGGCCATTTTCCCATATCAGTCATCTCACATAATTTATATAATAACATAAAGTGAGCTTGATGATATTTATATACAAATGCGGCATATTAGGTCGTTAAACGTACCAATTGTCGAACGTGTCCGGTGACTTTAAAACGGTGGTTCGTGAATTTTTCGGGCACGTTTTCCGAATTGTAATGCGATAAGGGAGGCGCCAGGTGTGTAAATTTCAAGTACGTGTTATTGATGGTATTCGATGGGTGAAAATTATGTTTTTTTTATTATTAAAATGTATATTTAGAATAAATGGAAGATTTCACAGTTACGCAGTCTATTCTTAGATTGGTAAATGTGTAAAGCAATGAAGTGTTAAAAGGCAGTGTTGGCTCGTGAAAAAATAAAATAAAAATAATTTAAATTTTTTTAAATAAAATCTTAAGTGGTTTTTAATAGCGTGTTCGTGAAAAGTCGAATTGATAATATGATTATCATTTAATCAATTATTTTTTTAATAAAATACAGATTGATGATATTTCTAGCAATAGTATAATATTCAAGGATGTATTGAATAAAAAAAAAATTGAATTGAAATGTTTGTAAAAAGGAACATCACTGATACACTAGTTCAAATATTCTATAAAAGCTACATGTAATCTTTCGGTGAACATTTTTCATTCACACTTCATTGCACACAGTATTTACTAGGAAGGTCAAATTTACCGTAATTTTGATTTATTGGTGTTCCGGTGTTTTTTTTTTACTAATTATCGATTTACCGGTAAATTAAATTTTGTATAAAATCTGGGGAAAATCGGAAGGAATAATGAAAAAAAAAACGTGAACTTACACAACTTGACATTTCTTCAAAAATATTCAGAACAATTTTTTTTATTTACTTATAAAAATTTAAAATTTACCAGTAAATTACTAAAATATTATTTGGGTCATTTACCGATTAATCGGTAAACAGGTTTACCGGTAATGGCCTGTCTAGTATTTACAAAGGTAAGTTTTACAATATTTTATGCCTTATAAGGAGTTAACCATTAAGTATTTTGGCAAATGTATAGTATGTATGTATGTATGTACGAGTACATCGTACATATGTATTACTATTTCGATTGATTCTAAAAATTGATTTATAATACCCTGATAATAAACTTATACTATTAACAGATTATTAATTAATCTTATAGGTATATTTGAAATGTAATTAATATGTATTAAACAAAATTCTTTAAAAAATTATATAATATGTATATTTGAAAAAAAAAAAACGAAAATTTAGTATTCAAATCATAAATTTTACACGCGTTTATCTGTCACGTAACTGTGAACAAAAATCACATAAAAATTTTAGTACCTGAACATTAGGATGACAAATCTATCAAAGCTTAGAAAAATCGTCCTATTTTTTCAAATTTTAGTCTTTTTGAAAGTTTTAAATATGTTTCAAATTTTGAATAAAAAATTTCTAATTTCTGATGATGATTTGATAATGATTTAATAATGATTTTATCATTATTTTTATTTTATCATAATAACGAAAGTATAATTACTGAAGTTAAACTACGAATGATACGGCCAGTAGATACTAATACATGACAATAAAAATATATGATAAAAAATATTTTCAATTTTCAATTAATTGAGAGCTGTTATTATTATATAATATAAAGTATACAGTATTTTGCTTATAAGATATAGAGCTTTTATTATACAGTATATTAAAAATGTCTCACGTCATATAAGAGATATACGATAACGATGATTATAATTTAAATACAGTTTAATTCACAATTCATTCCGCCTTACCTTCTCAAAAACACGGTCACCCTACCGTACACATGTACTCCCGCGTCATGCCGAACCTTCGGCTATTTTCAACAGTGTGCCACGCTCTTACAGAGATTTATCACCAGACTTACTCTACCATACACGCGAATTGTTCAGATGGAAGATGGTCAGGGTGCGCGATGCATAATTCATGACCGATTCTGTAATCGCACTATGGGAAAGCCACGAAACTTGACCGCGCGAAAAAAAAAACCGCAATTTGACCCGAATTCGGGTGAGTCACCTCATTGGCGATGTTGAAGATAATGGCCCTCGTAATCGGTGCATGTGTGTTAATTGGCACGAAAAGTGCATGGCCGTGAAAAGGTCCGATGTGTGTATGTGTGCGATATTTGCTCGAGGACTTCGGCGATGGTTCCACGATAATTCGTCCATGATAATTCGTCCAAACGACAATTCGTCCAAACGACAATTCATCCAAAAAAAAAATCGATGAAAAAATGAAATGAGTTGGAAAACCTGCATTTCTAGATTATATACGTACATGCACCTGTATCTACACATACTCATTGTATTTTCAGTTTGAAGTTTGATTGAAAATTACATGCGCGCGATACAAAAAGGCTACGAAACTTTCTATTGAAGGTATTAAAACAGTTTAATGACGAATTGTCGTTTGGATGAATTGTCCCTTGGACGAGTTGTCGTGACACCTTCTGAGTGGTTTTCCTTATGAGGTAGTGAGATGGTGATGCTCGAGGATTCTGATTGATTGTGTATTAATTTATTAACAGTGTCATATGTCGCTTAACATGGGTGATTGTTGGGAGGCGATGTGCTGGATAAGGTTGTACTGTTGATCGATGTGTGTGTTATGTATGGGAAAATTGTTGGTTTGATTGTAAAATATGTTCTATGTGTTGAATGGAACCTAGATAACATTTTGAAATACAGTAGAACTTCGATTATCCAGACTAAACGGGGATTGAGATGGTCCGGTTAGCGAAGAAACCGTATAATTAAATTAATTTTTACTGTTTTTGGATATTTGATACTGGAAACATTTGTAAACTTAACATAAATTAGCCATGGTAGTGTACTAATCGATTCCCAGGATAATAATTAATTTAATAATAATTTTTAACGCCATCTGTAAGATAATTTTTGACTCCAAATTTTAATAAAAATTAAATTTCTGTTAAGTTTCAGTTTGGTCACCCTTATAATTGAGTCTGTTATGAGTCCATATAATTTTGTTACTTGTAAATTTTTGGCGCATGTTATGTAAAAAACTCGTAAAATTTGCTATTTAAAATTTTTTTTTGTTCAATCCAGATAATAGGGGTTCTACTATATAATAATAATAATAATAATAATAATAATAGTTTTTCGTATTGTATTATAGATGGTTTGATAAAAAAGGTTTGAAGTTTACAAAGAAAATTGAAAGGCTTTATTACTTTATTTTCATATTGTAGAAAAGTATAGATAAAGAATAAAGTCGAGTATGATTTGTGGTTATTGTATAAATAAATAATCAGTTCACTTTTATACATATTATATTGTACATATACGTACAAATATTAAAAAATCAGAATATTTTCAGTCAGATAAAAGTTACAGTATGCTATGAAACGTTATTTTGTATATTTTCACAAAAACATTTTTGTACAAAAAAAGTCTAAAATATTTCGCGGTTGAATGAATTTTTTTTATGAAGAAACCAAATGAGCTTTCATTGAAACTTTTTATCACACGAAAAAAAAAACAGCCCAAAACACACAAAACAAAACAAAACAACTTAACCAAACCTCGAACCACACATTCACATAAAACGGATCCAACTCCGATCCGATGCACCGCCAAATCGCAGTTTTTCACCCATTATGCACATGGCCCTCGTGCAAATCTATAAATAAGATTTACGCACATGCCCAGAGAAAATAAATACATTACGAGAGATCGGAAAAAAACGCGGCATAATCGAAAAAAGTCGCTCCGAAGGCTGACGGGTTGTGCAATCGAATGGCCGCTCTCCAGAGACGGTATTATAATAACAGGATGGCCGCATGATAGTGAAATGTCATCTGTTGAGACTTAGGTGTTTAAAAGTTAGGATTTTCAACGATTTTTTTGGTGGGTGGTGCATGGGTTGGATGGGATTTGAATACGAATTCGCGTGATTGTTGATTATAGACGTGAGGGATTTTAGGGTCGTCAAAAAATGGCTACAGGGACTATAAATTTAAATATATAATTCAAAAAATATATATGTATAGCTGAAATATGTATGTTTCTTTATTATGATCAAATTTTATTTGTATTGAATGAATAGTTTTTGAGAAAAAAATTGAACAACTAAATGATATGTTTTGATATAAATGATATATTTTGATTTAAACGACATAAATATAAAGATGAAAATTTGTATCTTAAATTATTTGGTAAAGATTAATTTTTAAGTATTCGAACCACAAAAAAGAAAAAAATCCAAACTTTTGATAGTATAATATTACATATTGAAAATGCTTTGTCTTGTAGTAAATGTTTTATAAGTTGTATATGATGCATATTTGTATGTAGTGATGAAGTTATGAGAAATAATTAATTATTGATTATTAATAAGGATAAGTTTTTCCATATGATATTGTTATTAGTCCCATTAAGTTGTAGTTGTTGTATAAACTGAAATTTAAGTTAACATACATATTATAATTTCAGATTAATATCTTGTTTAATATTACATATACAATCAATAACGATCGAAGAAAACTTTTTGAGAGGTTATCAATACTTTTCAAATTACTTTAAATATTTTCTTACCATTAAAGATATGACGTAAATGTGGTTTATTTTAATTTTCCTAATGTGGCATGTGTGTACTCGTACTTGTAAAATATATTAATATTTAAGTTACAAACTGGAACGTCTCGTATATAATTAAGTATACATTCAACTTCATAATTATAAGTCTCGAATCTCGATGTGAGAAAAACGTACGTGACTTTATCAAATAAAAAATTCATAAGTCACAGGTTAAGTTTTCGCTTACATTAAATTTTATAGAAGATCAAGAAAATTACGAAAGTTGTAATGGATGTTTATTTTTGCACGTGCCGATATCAGCAAAAATCTATATATTGTGAAATATTGTTGAAATAACATTATATTATATGAAATAATAATTTAAATATATTTTATTTCTTTAAAGCTCTACTGTTTCTTTCATGACGAGATTATCCCGAGAATTTTCTCAATTGTATAGTACGATTTTTGTATGGTTAACTGGTACTCTTTTGTAAGAAATACGAATGGTTCAAATATTCGAATCGAATAATTGAAAATGCATTTTCATTTCACTCGATGAGTTATTGAATATTGTCCTCAACCACTTCCTGTAAGTAAAAAAAAAATCGGATTGATTGATTTGAATATATGTTAAAGGTGACCTCAATTTTAAAGAATGCTTGGAAGAAGGATAATTAGATTTCTCCTTTTTTGAAATTTGGCAAAGCATTATAAACGAAAATAATATATGTATTTAAAATATTCAAACATCTTAAAGATTAATATGTTTAATTTCATAAAATCAAGGTAAATAATTGAAAAAAATGCTTGATTTGAAACATACAGTATTTAAAATTCAAGTTTAGCATTTTAAAATGTGTATTTTTATAAAATATAAAAATGCTTTTACTAATCTTTTCAATATACCATATTGAACTTTGAAAGATGGCTTTGGTTGCAGTGCAACATCCGCCTTTGCGCATTCGTACGTTATGCGTAATACATAGATTTTCCCATTTAAAATAAGTTATAAAATGTGATGTTTATTATCAATCATGTCGGGTCACATTATGAAAATGCGTGACTGCATGAATAAATAAAGAAACTAGTTGTATAAATGCGATCGTATAATATTACATATTGTTTTATTTGGTGTCAATAGAATAGTATTAAATTAGTTTTAATCGATGTTCATATTTATTGACAAATATATAATTTTAATATATAAAAAATATATTTGAGAAATACATATATGTGCGATAAATAAACATTTTTTAAAAATATTTGCACAGAAATCGTTAGACAATATACACTATATTAATTTTTTGGGAAAAAATAAATATTATCATAGGAAATTTACAATTTTCTCCAAATAATCGTTTACATGAACAATTATTTAAACGGATACAAAAATAAATAAAGAAATAAATTTTGAATACGTTTTATATTTAAAAAAAAAATCAAAACTTGTCTGTATAATATATATGTATAATATATAAATATGATATGAAATAGCCAATTTTCATTATTGGAAATGCTCGATATAATAATAAGCTTTTTAATTCAATCTTGCTAAAATACAAAAAATCTCATGTTTTATTTTAAAAGATTTTTATAACACACATCAATTGATCTTCACTAGTAATAATAAAAATCAACTATTCTGACCAATTTCTCAATAGGGCATAAAACCCTTCGTCGAAAAGAGCTGCAACCGCATGCATAATAACTACAAAGCTTAACCAAAGCACGCACAATCCAAAAATCGAAATTTCAGATTCCGCGAACATCTCGCGAATAATAATCATAAAAAAATATCGAATCACCTTTGAATAAAAGAGATAACATTATCGTCAGCTGATGGCCATCTAATAAATTCGGTTCATCTAGCCCGAGGTATGAAATAACCTTTACATTCGATGGCGGGCATCAATTTGTTGCTAGACATTTTAAACGCACACGATTACGGTCATAGCACAAATATAATGATAAATAATATTTCGTACAAACATGCGGGGAGTGCTGGATCGAAATTCGTTAGTTGAAGTTAGGTTGAAATGATAGTTAATCGACTGATTTCATTATTAATTTTGGAAATGATAAAAATAAATTATTAATTGACATAAAAATATTGGAAACAATTACACAGGTATGCAAAATGGACCTTTTTGAAAAATTTTTATTTGAAAGGTATCTGTATTAAGTAATTTTGGGGTGCTAAATTCGAATATGGTATTAGTTTTTTCTATCGTGTGAGGTTTTCCAGATATAAGAAAGATAAAAAAATCCTTTTTTATCGAAATTTGAAGTTTCAAAAAATTATAACATATGAACATGGCACCTAATCAAAAAATCCCTCGATTTTATCTTATTGTTAGATAATATTATAAAGAATATGTGTTGTAATTTTTAACAAAATCGGTTGAGTAGATCTTGTACACCAGATTTTCAAAAAAGAGCCTATTTAATGGCTCATATCTCCGTCACTTTTAATTTCCTTTTATTCGTTATTATTTTTAATTATTCATAAAACTAGTATGTATATGTATGTATAAAATTAAAATTATTTTATATACTTAAAGCTGTGTCAAAAAAAATGTTTATTTTACTGACGCAGTTCTTCCATGCAATTAAAACACATTTGGTGAGGGGGTCCATAGCTTGTCCTGATTTGCAATAATAATACCGAAATAAGCACAATAGACGTTTTTTACAAATGTTGTTATATTCCTCCGTTGTTTCTTCGTGATTAATTCGCCACAAATATAACAAAAGTGTTGTGGTGAATTCGCACAATTTCACGAACTTGAAACCAATTTGAACTATTCTGTCACCTACAAACAAAGTACGTTTATTTTATCATGTTTAAGTGCTAAATGTTATTTAAAATGACATTGAATCACATTTTACTACATATTTTTGATAATTACCCTCAAGTAAAGTAGATACCGAAAGTAAGAGATTTTATAATAGCATCTTGGTATTTGGGTAGCATTTATTATATTAAGATTTCTAAAAAACTGTACATGATGGATTTTTTTATTATTCTTCCGTTAATTTTCATCTCGAAATCTATAAGAAATCATTATTCAATTTCGGAAACTTTTGCCCATGCATACTTGTGTTATTTTTCTAAAATTAAAATGAATAAAAAACATATAAGGTACACGATTTTTTTATTTTAGAAGATTATTTTTAATAGGTACACTATTTCAGATTATTTTAATAAAATAATCCATGTGCCATGAATATGTATCCAATATTTTTTTAATATTTTTCATGATATAAAATAAATGAAGAACATAAATTTGCGATTGTTGAATTTGATTTATAAAAGATTTAATTAGAAATTTAAAAACTGAATTTGATTTGTATAAGGTTGAATTTGGATCGTAAAAGCATCAAAAATCTAGAATTAATTATATTATTATATAGAAATTCATCAGTGAATGATTTTATGTTTTTTTTTAATTCTTAATATTACTTGAAGATTCAATATATTTTTAAGACTGTGAAACATATCATTTTATAACCGGCAGTTTTTGTTTCAAATCATCATGATTATTGTTGAAAATTCCAAAGAAAAAAATTAAAGCGTTTAATGAAGTTATTCGATATTCAAAGATATTTATTAAATTGATTGTGAATTTTGAAGATTCACAACTCACACGATGTTTGCAAAAACTACCAATTACGAAATGCGAATCGTTAAAACTGCAATGAATTTTCATTCATTATCGAATCATAAAAGCTCTTATAGTGCAAATATGAAATTACCTGAAAATATATATCGGTTATTTGAAGAGGCTTTTACGCTTTATTTCATTAAAATAATATAATTATCGAAACTCGCAACGAAACGGTATCTAGTTATTGTTTCAGTGGTCGGAAAACTTTTTTGGAAAGGACCGGATCGTAAAAATTTGAGACTTGGCGGCCAGATAGCAAACTTGAAAATATTTATATGGGGTAATTCTAATCAAAGAGCAACAAAAAAAGAGGATAAAAATTTTAAAAAGTTGAAACTAATCGGTCTCAAAGTACTAATTTGAAAATTTATGTCCTAATTTAAAAAATATATTTTCGTGTGCGATAATATTATCCGAAAATAAATATTAAGTAGTAGCGCATTTTATTTTTTTAAGTAGGCAATTTTTTTTTGTTTTTTATTGATTAAATCTGTACTATCGATAACCAGAAAATTTCCTAAAATACAATATATAATACCTTATACAAAAATTGAAATAAATATATAATATATTCAGCCGTAATTTGGGTACTCAAGAGTGGGAAAATCATCATTTTCTTAAATACATTTTCAATACTTATCATTTCATGCTAAAGAAATCTATAGTATCTTTATGACAAAAGTTTGCTTTGTTCGTTTTACTTTTAAATTAATTAAAGGATAATAATTTTCCCTTGAAGATATAGACAAGACAAGACAAGATCTTTGAAGACAAAATTCTCTCAAGTAGAACAATCCTCGTCAAAATTGGACGACTGGTCAACTTACAATCATGCCTAAATTAAACATAATTGTTAGTACCATATATGATATGTACATTATAATTTTGAAGATTAATCACTTACAATTGAGAGTCTGACAGAAACTCCTCAATTGTACAGTCAAACGGATTTTGAAATTTGAAAATGTCTTATAATATCTAGCTCTGAAAAACAATTTTATAACTGTAGTTTAACAATAACTTCAGAAAATATGAACTTTTGAGAATTTGAAGGATGAGAATTTTTAAATTGATTCTAAATTTGTTTAATTTTAATTTTTTCATAAATAAAAAATAACAATAACCTGCGGACCGGATTGAAAACATGCGGCTGGCCGGAGTTTGCCGATACCTGATTTAAAGAACCACTTTGCACATAATTCAATTATAAATTTCAGTTTCGAATCAATTTCGAATTTCATATCAATTTTTAATTGAGTGCTGAAATCTGTATCAAAAAAAGTAAACATTAGTTTTATGATAATTTAGAAAGTTCACTTTTAAGGTTCAGAGGATCAGATGTTTTCTTACAAAAACAGATAAAATATTAAATTGTTCTGTAAGATATTTTGAACGTGACTTTCAACTAGTATACGAATATGAAATAACCAAAACTTTTGGCATTGCTATGTAAAATATGAACTTTTAATGAAATTTGTACACTGAAATAGTTACTATCTTGCATATAGTTTAATATTACTAGCATACTAATTAATTCGAATAAATTAAACATATTAATTAACCATTACTATTTTAGCATTATTCTTGAAATTTGAAAGATGCATAAGAAAAAAAATTCAAATTACTAAGAAATACAGCAATCTGAAAATCTTAAATACTCGTACACTATTTTATTTTAGAATTTCATCTTTTTTCAAATCATTATGGAATGAAATAACTCTATTTATTAACCAAATTAAGCCACTTCGACGTTTAACTTTTCTTCCTGATATCTACAACTTTCCACCGACCGAATATAAATATCACTGAAAAAACTATAACCCAGTAGATCCCGCATTAATTCCTGAAAGTGGCCATTCTTCTGCCTCATTTGTTATTCGAGAACCACGTCCCTAACACGACTAATCCGACTGGACCTGATTGAACGATAGGCTATTTTCAAATATATTATAACATATTCCAGTCTTTTCAGTACAAAAAATGAATGTATAATATAATATAATATAATAGATATTGTAAACGTGCGTGATGGTTGATGTCGTTGTCCGGTTCATTTATCATCCCTCGTGTGTATATGTTGTATTTATTCATATTTCTTGCCAACTTCCCCTATTGTACAAAACACGATTGATTTACGCTTCATTAAGTATGCGTTTTACAATGGTGTTTTTTTCAGAGTATTCTCATTTGATTTTTGTATTGAATGGGAAAGATTTTTATTTGAGTTGAAAATGTGTTCTTTTTTCAACCTTTTTTTAATTTTAATATACCTTTGTTAAATGAAAATTATACAAATTTAAAATATAACGTATATTTGATGAATATTCAATTATATATTATAAAATTTTCAATTTGAATGTGTAATAAAATTTTTAATTAAATAACGAATTTTTACATAACTTTCGCGATAATATTGGTTTTCGTGTCTTAAATCGTCCAACTGAACAATACGCAAATTTAAATATGCTAAACGGAAAATTTACATAAACATATTCATACAATTATGCATCGCATTAACTTACACAAGCCTAATAATGACATTAAATTTATCTACTTACAATATCGCGAAATGTAAATCCGAAACGTTACCAAACACCGAATACTAAATACGTTTTCAGCTTTGCAAATAGTTATGACTGAAATTCGCGAATTTCAAAAGCGTTTCTGTGTAGAACATATTTTTTATATAACAAGCTTCTGGAAAATCACCCTTTTCTATGTCGCCCTTTGCAAAATCTCCTCCCTGACTCGGGGTGGAAATTTTTCAGGAGTTTTCCTCACTCGGAAAAAGAGACGAGGAAATTTTTCCCTTTAGACATAATATAATATACTTCTGACACTCTCGCACATGATAAATTTCGCACACGCGAAGATCCCGCACTTTTCGGATAATTCGTTTTATTATTCGAGAAATTGAACGCGAAACGCGTTTTCGATTTTTTTTTCATATACATATTCGTATAATGCAGGAAGTGCCATTCATTTCGGGGAAACGATTGTATTAACATTAAGTCTCAAATGTAAGTGTAAAGTTACAATTTTATAATAAATATTAAAGTTATTAAATACCAATTGGTTAATTAAATGGCGTTATTATGACAACTGATTGTGAGTGATTTTTAATTTGCAGTTAATTTAATTTTCCTGTGGTTTAATTAATATTAATTTATTTAATTGAAATTATACTTGTCTTGATTAGATATATTAAGAATATTATTAATGTTTTTATTATGTTATAGCTTTACGTGTTACTTTAAACAATGTACCAAATTAGTGCCTATAATACATTTGCGACACATCATAAGAATGTTTACGATCAAATGAAAACTTTTTTATGTTTTCATCACATAACAGATCTAAAACCTTATAATTTTGTTAGAATATTTTAAATAAGTGTGTAAAAAAGAACCATAAACATAGGCGAATCTTAGATTTTAAATACTTATTGTATAAAAATTTTGTAATATAAATTAAACGAAGGTACATATCTGAAAAGCTTAAACGAATTTTGAAATTTTTGTAACACTATTATTTAATACTCCTTTTTGCTTAGAAAATTTTATCTTGTCTCATCAGTTTTTTATATAAATTTTATTATCAAGTTTTTTTAACATCATTAAATTGATTCGGAAAAAGTATAAAAATATTTTAAAGTGCTTTTTTATATATTTTGATATTCCACAATGAAATTTTTAATATTTTGATATTCCACAATGAAATTTTTAATATTTTGATGATATTCTGTGTAATAAAAACACAATTTTTTTCATTGAACAAATTGCTTGTCGAAAATATATGTTAGATGAAATAAAAGCAAGTCTGATTGAACATACATACGTATTCATGTACGTGAATTTCGAAACCTAAAGACAGAAACGGAAATTTCATATTTTTTTAATGTATTTAAATATTATTTTATAAACAGTGTACTCTGTGTACTGAGTTATTAAAATATTTGTAACATTTGAATATTGACAAAGATGGTTAAAAGTGTATTATATTGAATTTCACAATAAATATCTTTAGATTCCTGTTAATATTTACAATTCCGCCTTATAGGAAAATTGAAATTTTCGGCTCGTTCTATTGAGAAATAAAAAATTCGTAAACATTTTCAAGATGAAAACGAACATTTTTTTGTCCTGAAAATAAAAAAGGATGCTTGAAATTGCATTAAATTGAATTTATTGAAATATTGTAAAAAATATATTATAACCAGTGGCGGCTTGTCCTAATGGGCTGCGGGGCTGCAGCCCTCCCTGTATATTATTTTTTCATTCCTATATTCGTGTTGTACAGATGTATAAATATAATACATATTTTGATTCTTGTATTTTGTGTTGTGCTGATGACGTTTTCGTGTTTTGTAGATGAAAACATACGTACTATTTTCATTTTCATCGTTGCAGCCCCTCCACTACAGATTTTCACGAGCCGCCACTGAATATAACCATTAACTCATCCTTAATGATAAATATAAAACAATTTCGAAAATTACAATCGAATAACATCAACAAATTTGAAATTATTTTAGAAAGATATTTCATTCCCTTTGATAAATGAATATGAACTCTCTTAGAAATTATTCTCGAATATCTTTAATTCGATAAATTTCAAACAAAAAATATATCAACTAGGGTAAAAAACACAAAAAAATTGACCTTAACTTAGAATTTATTTATTACAATTGATAATTCTAAAATTTGATAATTGTGTTGCTGAGTAATTCAAAAAAAACTATCGAGCAAATAAAATATGTTAATCTAAAAATAATAAAAAAAAAGAATATATGTGGAGGTATGAAAAAGTACGAGTACACCAAGTGAAACGAAAATGATCATCCATTCGAATTCATTTACAACAATGGATAGTTACATACGTACTGTTTAATGAATAATTTGGTGATCATCAACGGACGCGTATTTTGAAAATAAAACATTCTTTGTATTTTAATGCGATTCAAATATTAACGGGCTGCTTTTATCACTTCGAGTGTTTCCATATTTACGAAGTTTGTTATGAGCGTTACCACAGACAATCAGAAATTGGCTTTTAGACATAGAGAGATTATTAAACTTAATTTTTTCAATATAAAAAATCATGAATGTGTTGAAAGCATGGAAAAAAATACATCAAACAAAAAATCGTAACCTTACGAATTCATACATAACGATAGACATGGCGCTTACGGTTCACTTTCCCTGCTCGTCTGCCGCGACCGGCTCTAGAAGTCGCCAACCTTTAATTTATTTATTTATTCGTTTGTTTGCTCATTTGCTGGATGACCTACTATCACCGGCTGATGTTGTCGCAACATTTAATATTTTTGATCAATATTTAAGTGCGTACTTTTCGATTTGTGTTTATTTACAGATCGATCTGTGTTATTTATTTATTTACCGGTCATTATTTATGAAAGGTTCCCGTATGCGGCAGGAATATTTATGTTTGTCGTCATCTTGTTTTGAAATTGTCTTATTTTTTTATTCGTGAATAGCGTGTGGTTGCTGTATGAACTAAACATTTATATTATTAATCGTAGATGTTTTATAAATGCACTTTCATGAACAATGCTTGAATTATTAAAAGTTGAAAATAATAATTTAACGGATTAACGTTGTTGAATACATTAATTTTTTTGTACTGTCATATACTTTTACTATTATATATCTGACGATTTTTAGTATTCAATTCAAAAATAAATACGAGTATATCTTGGTAAAATTACTACGTACCTTTATTTACATATTAAGGAAAAAAAATCAGAACTTTCGATGAAAAACAAAAAGTCCTTGTCTTATTGTTAGAGTAGAAATTGTATATGACGATGATCATGATGATATGACTAATAAAAATTTCGAACAATTAAAATATCATCAACACAATTTTTCAATTATATACAAAGACATTCGGATTTGAAAAGGCATCATTTGTATATTGACTGCATGCGATTTGGCACGTTTGACATTTTAATGGCGACCTTGCGGTATGCAGCAAAGAATCGAAGAATGTAAATAAAAAAAGTACATAAAAGATATCAGATATATTCTAAATGCATGTCAAGCGTTCGAAAAATGCGCCGATTTTTTAAATTATAACTTTGCGCGGTCGTCATATCCGCATCCATTCATTTTATCCATTCATGAAGCATAGTGGTCGTCAAATTCTTGAAGGTCCCCATTTATTGGCTCTTTTATAACGTAATTTTAAGGAAAACGGTGATTGAATCGCTGACGGAGGTTCACGTAATACGTTAAAAAGGTATTTTCAATTTTTGCACGATTCAGTAGTTACGGGTCGATAAAATAAAAACACTTTTCGTTTTCTCAAGGTGATTCCATGTTTGTTTTAATAATTTGTTATGAAGTCTTTTTTTCTGATTTTATTTGTTATTTTGATTATATAGATGGTATTAAATATTTAAAGTGCATCTTGCATCCGATTGTTGTCCAAACAAGAATGTTTAATGCATTTTTATTATTAGATATTACATAAATACTTGTCCATTTAATGTGAAAATATGTGTTTTAGTTTTATTTTGATCAGTGTCAATTAAAATTTATCCATAAATTATTCAAAAGAAAATAATATTAATAAGCAACGTAATCATTTAAAATTAATAATTACGTACACGTTAATTGGCCAATTTCCGCATCATTCTAAAAAGTAAACAGTCATCAACATTTTTTTTATTTTCACGCGTATTCAATATGAATCACACAAAAAATTGATAAGAATAAACGAGAATTGCGTGATGCGACAAAGAACCAAAAAAAAAACGTGACGGCCGATGACTCACGACACACAAACAACAATTAATTATTTGCAGAAAGGTTTGCGACCCCTGCCTTCGAATCCGGTTGCAAGTCGCCGACCTTCACACACAGAGACGATACCTAGAATAAAACAGAGTACCCACATTTCTTGGATCGGTTAATGTTACGGTTTTTCTCTTTGGCGAAAGAGTGCATGTTTTATGCTAAGCATGCGAAAAGTTCATATTTGGAAATTTCGCTTTTCGCTTGTGCCGTTTGAATGTTTCATATTGAATAATAACGGGTTTTATATTATTTTCGAAATATATATTTAATAATATATACTCGTAGTTATGTATGTATTTAAGGATGGTTTTCAAATCGATCAATTTGTGTAGTAATAGTTTTTAAATTAATCTAAATATTAGGAATTAATTTGAACTACGGAAACGATTGACTTTCTGTAATTATCGTATTATTATTATAAAAACAAGTTTAAATCATTGATCGTTATGCTTTAATTGTTTAGTTGTTTGCTTAAATAATAACTTTAACGACTCATTTTTATATGTTGACACTATATCATCGAAATCTATATTAATTCAGGTTGCTATTTATTTTTTTGATAATTAAATCATTGATAAATTTTCTAAAAATATTAATATTGAATACAAAACTATTAATTACTGAAACTAAATAATTTTTGGCATGGTTAACAGATGGACAGGATCATGAAACCTCAACAAGGAATAATTTCAGTATTCAGTTACTAAAAATTTACCTTCTTCTATCATAAAATTTCAAATATGTATACGAAACAAGGAAAAATGATCGAACATCTATTGTTTAAAAAAAACCTCGATATTATCTCGACAGTTTAATGAAAATTTATTATTGAAACACAGTTTGCATAAATGTCAAATAACATCTTTCAAGAAAGGGATTTTCATAATTGATCACATTCGGTGACTGAAGATCCGTCTCCGGGTTCATAATACGAATACCTTTCACTGATTCATCCGAGACAAAATCATCGATGACCTTTTATTGTTGCAACGAAGATCCATAAACTCGCGGTAGTTAAAGGTGTCAATTATGTAAGTGTTTGCCTGCTTTCGTTACGTTATTCAAATGTGCAAAAGCTATTATTCTGCGATTTTATATGCTAAATATATGTTTTTCTAATCGATTTGATTTTATGCTCATGCGAGTATTATATTATAGTTTGATTATCAAATTAGTGGAATGCCGAAAAAGGGAAAATAAATCATATACGTAAATTGTTTGAAATTTCTTTAGAATTCATCAATATTTGAAAGTGTTTCCTCGTGTAAGGCAGATGAGATAATTTACCGAACCTTAACAATATTTTCAAAGATCCAATTATAAATTTGAATTATTTATATATTTGAAATATTAAACTAAATGTTTTTCATAAACAAAGTAATTGTATAAACAAATAATTAGTTGTAAAATTATCGTTTCAACGATCATTGGTAAATCACGACTGCAAATTCAACATACATATGTATGTGCCCAAAAAAAAATTCAATAACTCTTAAAATATTTAATAACTAAATACGCAACGTCAAAAAATTAACAAATTTAAAAATTCGAAAAATCAACAAGTAAAAATTCCGTTATTCGCAAAAACGCATACACTACATTTTGACTCCGACGCACAACCAATGACCTTTACGAACAAACATAACAGTAACCCGTTTCGTACAAGAAAACATTGTTACATAAAGTCCATAAAAACACCATTTTATTGAAAATCAAATAAATACGATTCTTTGCCGACAAATCATCATACAAATGGTTCCCATGGAATCACTTAATGGATCATAACAGTAATTCATTTCGCAAAATAAAACATTCCGGTCCTATTTTATTTATTATAATATAAATCAAATAAAAATAACTTTTTATTCAATGATTGAATAATTCATAAAATTACTAGTAGGTAACTAAAACATCATTGAATAAAAATCCAATTTTACATGAAAATTGGTTATTTTGTGATAAAAGATTCACCGATAGAATGAGTTCATGGATTTACTATTCGATAATTCTACTATCGAAAAACCATTGAATAAACCCACAAAAAATCCAATTTTATATGAAATCAATCGAATACGACCATTTATTGATAGATCCTCAAATGATTCACGGATCGATTAAGTTCATGAGTTCGCCTCTTGATTGCTCTACTCTTCAACTTTTTAATATAATATATTCAGATTATGACTCGAAGGCTTCGGCCATGACAGACGAGCGAATTCGTGATCGATCTACACAACCAATTAACCTTTTCAATCAAACTGTCAGGATTAATCGGATTTAGCAGAACGAGACAACCCTTTTGGGGTCCGTTGATCACACGTGTTGAAAATCGAACGTTTCGATGAAGGTTGTTATAGGGATTTTCACGCTTTATGCAATTAGGGTGGTTGATGAAATTTATATATTATAGGCCATGTTTAGTTTCAATTAATTCAGTTGAAACACCTATTGAATATTTCAACAATATAAAGGATTCGCTTTAATTCATGTCAACTATTAAATAAATTATATATTTATTTGACCGAAAAAAACTGAAATCATTGTAGAAATTATTCAAAATTTAAAATAAACACATATGAAAAATTAAAAATATTTATTTTCCACTTAGCAAATTAAACTATCAATTTCAATAGATTGCACAAAACGTCGGGTCAATTTGAGTTCATTGCATAAAGAACGTTATGCATAGAAATGTTCTCTAATCTTACCAGTTTCGATGTTTGAAAGATTTAACGCATTTTTGAAACAAGAAGAGACCACAACACCTTTATATACATACATGACGTTTATCGTAAAAGAGCTGACATTTGCTAATCGAATGAACAATGGGACGTTTTGAATAAAAACGCAAACGCGAGGCAGTAAATTAAAGAAACGCTTAACCTTTTCGGAAACGTGCGAATTTTTTATTTGTTCGCGGATTTTTTTATGATTTATTCAAATTTTTCATATAAATATTTGAATATTTCAATCACGACCATATAAAATCTCTGCACATTATCGAAATAAATACAACAGAATTCTTATTTATATAATGTTTTATTTAAAAAAGTGGATAGAAATTCATAGAACGTTTTGTACTACGAGATAAAAACTGTTTTTGTTAAACGCCTACACTCTTCGAAGTAAACTTATATATTATATTATACAGTTGATTGAACTTTTCTATGGTGTTTACGAGATTCGAAAATACAATTCGTAATAATCGAATCTTTGTATTCGGCATATCGAATTGTAGAAACCCACGCTTTTTAGAGAACGTTGATCAGGACGAGACCCACGCCTTATGGAACACCCAAAATAAAATGAATTTCGATAAGGAAATAAAACGGTGTGATGATTGGATCTCAGAAAACCGAAATTTTCTCGGGAAACTGTTTGCGTTTTGTAGTTAATTCGACAACTGAAAGTTTTCAGCGAGATTGCGTTCAATTTAGGAAAACGTAAAATTTCGCGCGAAAGTTTTCTTGCGTGTATGTAATATAATTTTAGCTGGAACAGTGTCAAATTGTGCGTGTGTGGTTTCAAACTTTAAGTCTTTATTGAAAATAATTAGATGTTTTGAGATTCTGAGCTTCTTTCGTCTCGGAAAATTATTTTGGAATGCGAGTGTGTTATTTGCGAAACAAAATTCTAAGAATTATTCGTTATGAGCATACCTTTAAATAATTTGAGTCAAGAATTTTACTTAAAAAAAAAATGTTTACATTACTTTATTATATAATATAATAAAATGTCAACTTTAAGAATTTCCAAGAAGATTATAATATTCATGTAAAAGCATTAATATATTCTTTACCTTCGTACATTTTCGAAAGAAATTTTTCATATTCATTACAAAAAATTAAATTAAAATTTATTGAACTTTCGTGTACATACGTAATATTAAACAAGCCTATAATTCCAAGATGCGTTTATTTATCATATTCTATTAATATTATAATTCACTGAAATCACCCAGTGGAAAGTCACAAATTCGAAAACTCCCCGCCGATTCTCAAATCAACAAACTAAAAATTCAGATGCTAAATTCTAAACTTAAAACAGCAATTACGCTCCGTCGAAATTTTGCACATTGCGAAACTTTTTGAAGCTAACGGTTACTCAAAGTTCCCCAGCCGCCAACTATAAATCGCAAATGCGAAAAAAATGGCTTAAGAGCTCTTTGGAACTCTTCTAAGAAGCGAGGTCGTAAAATTCAAAAAACCGATTCATTGATCGATGATCCACATGGCCTCCGATTTGACCTAGATCGTTATCGAGTACGGAAAACGCGGGTTTTTCTGGACACTTTTTCCCCGTGGGTCCCGTTGCATAATTCAGACGATGCTTTTATTTTAGTTTTTTCTTCAATCTTCGAATTGGTTTCGCCATTTGTGCGACAAGAAAATATATCTGAATTTAAGTATGTATTAACATAAATAGCTTGATTTATATCTTACGGTATACTTTCTCAACTTTCTAGTTGGTGTCAAAGAAAATCAATTTGCATACATTAAAGTATCGATAGCAATAATCCGTCGCTTCTCGTCTCCGTAATGCATTTTATTTTTTCGAAAGAATTTTCATATAAATTGCAATTATGACGTGTACTGGTAATGCAATTTCGCAATTAGTGTTAGGAATTTAATATGAATTGATTCGAATCATTAATTATTCATGGATTAATAAATAAATACCGCTCTCATTTGAATACCAAGATTAATTAATTAAATGCGAGGATAGAATTCGTGTTCATATCGATAATAAAATATAATATAAAACACGACAGGGAACCAAAACGAAAACACCAAAAAAACCACATTCAGGTCTATAAAAAATACAAAACCAAACACTCTCATGCAAAAGCCTATTATAACACTCGGATGAATCATGTACATACAAGACGATAAAGCAGGACCTTTCGAGACGGTCCATATACGTAAGTTGCCAAAAGGATCGGTCGGTTTTCAAAAACGAGCCTCCACCGTGGGCAGTCGAGGTTGCGGTCACCTTACAAGAGGTCATGGTACTCTCGATGGTCATAATTTATTTGTGGGACCCAAAAGGATCTACTGGACATCGGTCCCCACGCGTGCGTGGGTCGTCTTCTGAAAATACGATATGTTGTGTTGAGGAAATTCCATTATGTTGATGTTTTTTGGGGAAAATCGAACTCGAGGCCCTTGTTCGGTGTTGGTTTGATTTCTAGTGATTGTCAAGTCTAGGTCGTTTAAGTTTCTGAGAAGAATGTGCTCTTGTTTGTTAGTGATATTTATAAGTATTGAAGCCGTGAAAATTATTATATTTATTTATTTAAAATATTCGTATTTATTAAACTTCAGGTCCTGGCATTTTTGTTGTCGGGGATACATTGCAACGAGATTCTTCGAAAACGCGAAGCAACGAACAATGGAAATGAAATAATTGTAGACATAGAAGATAAAGATAAAATGCAATATTTAGAAGCAAATTTTGACCAAAGTTAGTATAATACAAATTGGTGAAATTCCAAAATATTTTTTGTTTGTTGTTTTTTATTGAATGTTAAAAATTAAACTACATTTGTTTTTAGATGCATATCAGTTTGGTTATTTAGTGCAAGATAATCAACAATTTCACCACGAGATTAAGGGTCCCGATGGAGTCACTTATGGGTGTTATGGTTACATAGATCCAAATAAAGTTTTGCAAGTTACGCATTACGTGGCAGACGGATGGGGTTACAGAATAGTTCAACCGAATCAGCCAATCGAAGTTTACCCAGTTGTAAATAATAACTCGCAAACTGGGTAATTGTTTAAAATGCGAAAAAGTATTTGTTAGTCAATCAATATCTTAATTTAATAAACATATATAGTGTTATATTTTTTATAGAAATACGGAGAGTAACAAAAAACCAGGAGTCATACAACAATGGGATAAATCATATATGCCAAAGGAATGTGGAAGATATCCAGGTGGCATCAAACCTGGTCCAATTAAACCAATAGATGGAACTGTTGAAGCAAGTAATCCTTCCCATGTAACAAATCCAGGATCTAAGCCAGGAAATTTTCCTAATAAACCAAAACCAGGTCAAGGAGGATCAGGAGGGTCAGGAAAACCAAGCTATCCCGGAAAACCAGAAAAACCAGCAGGTACAGGATATCCAGGTGGACCAAGTCATGGAGGAACAGGAGGACCCGGATTGCCAGCAAAACCAGGATACCCAAATGGACCTGGTGGTACCGGTGTACCAGGAGGTGTAGGAAAGCCGGAAGGGCCGACTAATGAAGGCAGTTATCAAACGGAAAGACCGGTGTATCCAGAAAGACCAAGCGCGTCTGGAACACCTGGTATTCCTGGAAAACCAGGAACCCCTGGCACTCCTGGCACTCCTGGAAGTCCTGGAAGTCCTGGAAGTCCCGGAGGACCCGGTGGTCCAGGAGGCCCAGGTGTACCAATAGATCAAGGAAATTATCAACCAGGCTATCCTGCAGGAACCGTGTTGCCAGCAAGACCAGGATACCCAGGTGGACCAGGAAGTCCCGGCGCACCAGGAAGTCCCGGCGGACCAGGAAGTCCCGGTGGACCAGGAAGTCCCGGTGGACCAGGAAGTCCCGGCGGACCAGGAAGTCCCGGTGGGCCCGGGGGTCCAGGAGGCCCAGGTGTACCAATAGATCAAGGTAATTATCAACCAGACTCCCCTGGAGGAAGCGTGTTACCAGCAAGGCCTGGATACCCCGGTGGACCAGGCGGTCCCGGTGGGCCTGGTGGGCCCGGTGGGCCCGGTGGACCTGGTGGTCCAAGTGTACCAGGTGAACCAGGAGGGGTGGGGAAGCCCGAGAGACCGACTAATGAAGGCAGTTATCAAACAGAAAGACCGGTGTACCCAGGACGGCCAACTGGGTCTGGAACACATGGTATTCCTGGAAAGCCAGGAACCCCTGACATCCCTGGCACTCCAGGAAGTCCTGGAAGTCCCGGAGGACCCGGTGGTCCAGGAGGCCCAGGTGTACCAATAGATCAAGTAAATTATCAACCCGGCTATCCTACAGGAACCCTGTTGCCAGCAAGACCAGGATATCCAGGTGGACCAGGCGGTCCCGGTGGGCCCGGTGGACCTGGTGGTCCAAGTGTACCAGGAGGTGTGGGAAAGCCCGAGAGACCGACTAATGAAGGCAGTTATCAAACAGAAAAACCGGTGTATCCAGTAGGGCCAAGTGGGTCTGGAACACCTGGTATTCCTGGTAAACCAGGAAACCCTGGCACCCCTGGCACTCCAGGAAGTCCCGGTGGACCCGGTGGACCCGGCGGTCCAGGAGGCTCAGGTGTACCAATAGATCAAGGTTATTATCAACCAGGCTCTCCTGGAGGAACCGTGTTACCAGCAAGACCTGGATACCCCGGTGGACCGGGTGGACCAGGCGGTCCCGGTGGGCCCGGTGGACCTGGTGGTCCAAGTGTACCAGGAGGTGTGGGAAAGCCCGAGAGACCGACTAATGAAGGCAGTTATCAAACAGAAAAACCGGTGTATCCAGTAGGGCCAACTGGGTCTGGAACACATGGTATTCCTGGAAAGCCAGGAATCCCTGGCATCCCTGGCACTCCAGGAAGTCCTGGAAGTCCTGGAAGTCCTGGAAGTCCCGGAGGACCCGGTGGTCCAGGAGGCCCAGGTGTACCAATAGATCAAGGAAATTATCAACCCGGCTATCCTACAGGAACTCTGTTGCCAGCAAGACCAGGATATCCAGGTGAACCAGGCGGTCCCGGTGGGCCTGGTGGACCTGGTGGTCCAGGTGAACCAGGAGGGGTGGGAAAGCCCGAGAAACCGACTAATGAAGGCAGTTATCAAACAGAGAGACCGGTGTATCCAGAACGGCCAACTGGGTCTGGAACACATGGTATTCCTGGAAAACCAGGAACCCCTGGCATCCCTGGCACTCCAGGAAGTCCAGGAAGTCCTGGAAGTCCTGGAAGTCCTGGAAGTCCCGGAGGACCCGGTGGTCCAGGAGGCCCAGGTGTACCAATAGATCAAGTAAATTATCAACCAGGCTATCCTACAGGAACCCTGTTGCCAGCAAGACCAGGATATCCAGGTGAACCAGGCGGTCCCGGTGGGCCCGGTGGACCTGGTGGTCCAAGTGTACCAGGAGGTGTGGGAAAGCCCGAGAGACCGACTAATGAAGGCAGTTATCAAACAGAAAAACCGGTGTATCCAGTAGGGCCAAGTGGGTCTGGAACACCTGGTATTCCTGGTAAACCAGGAAACCCTGGCACCCCTGGCACTCCAGGAAGTCCCGGTGGACCCGGTGGACCCGGCGGTCCAGGAGGCCCAGGTGTACCAATAGATCAAGGTTATTATCAACCAGGCTCTCCTGGAGGAACCGTGTTACCAGCAAGACCTGGATACCCCGGTGGACCGGGTGGACCAGGCGGTCCCGGTGGGCCCGGTGGACCTGGTGGTCCAAGTGTACCAGGAGGTGTGGGAAAGCCCGAGAGACCGACTAATGAAGGCAGTTATCAAACAGAAAAACCGGTGTATCCAGTAGGGCCAACTGGGTCTGGAACACATGGTATTCCTGGAAAGCCAGGAACCCCTGGCATCCCTGGCACTCCAGGAAGTCCTGGAAGTCCTGGAAGTCCTGGAAGTCCCGGAGGACCCGGTGGTCTAGGAGGCCCAGGTGTACCAATAGATCAAGGAAATTATCAACCCGGCTATCCTACAGGAACCCTGTTGCCAGCAAGACCAGGATATCCAGGTGGACCAGGCGGTCCCGGTGGGCCTGGTGGACCTGGTGGTCCAGGTGAACCAGGAGGGGTGGGAAAGCCCGAGAGACCGACTAATGAAGGCAGTTATCAAACAGAGAAAGACCGGTGTATCCAGAACGGCCAACTGGGTCTGGAACACATGGTATTCCTGGAAAACCAGGAACCCCTGGCATCCCTGGCACTCCAGGAAGTCCAGGAAGTCCTGGAAGTCCTGGAAGTCCTGGAAGTCCCGGAGGACCCGGTGGTCCAGGAGGCCCAGGTGTACCAATAGATCAAGGAAATTATCAACCCGGCTATCCTACAGGAACCCTGTTGCCAGCAAGACCAGGATATCCAGGTGGACCAGGCGGTCCCGGTGGGCCCGGTGGACCCGGTGGTCCAGGTGTACCAGGAGGTGTGGGAAAGCCTGAGGGACCGAATAATGAAGGCAGTTATCTAACAGAAAAACCGGTGTATCCAGTAGGGCCAAGTGGGTCTGGAACACCTGGTATTCCTGGTAAACCAGGAACCCCTGGCACCCCTGGCACTCCAGGAAGTCCCGGTGGACCCGGTGGACCCGGCGGTCCAGGAGGCCCAGGTGTACCAATAGATCAAGGTAATTATCAACCAGGCTCTTCTGGAGGAACTGTGTTACCAGCAAGACCTGGATACCCCGGTGGACCAGGTGGATCAGGCGGTCCCGGTGGGCCCGGTGGACCTGGTGGTCCAGGTGTACCAGGTGTGGGAAAGCCCGAGAGACCGACTAATGAAGGCAGTTATCAAACAGAAAAACCGGTGTATCCAGTAGGGCCAAGTGGGTCTGAAACACCTGGTATTCCTGGAAACCAGGAACCCCTGGCATCCCTGGCACTCCAGGAAAAGTCCCGGAGGACCCGGTGGTCCAGGAGGCCCAGGTGTACCAATAGATCAAGGAAATTATCAACCCGGCTATCCTACAGGAACCCTGTTGCCCAAGACCAAGACCAGGATATCCAGGTGGACCAGGTGGTCCAGGTGGGCCTGGTGGACCTGGTGGTCCCTGGTGAACCAGGTGTACCAGGTGTGGGAAAGCCCTGGCACCCACAGGAGAGACCGACTAATGAAGGCAGTTATCAAACAGTTACCAAAAAACCGGTGTATCCAGTAGGGCCAAGTGGGTCTGAAACACCTGGTATTCCTGGTAAACCAGGAACCCCTGGCACCCCTGGCACTCCAGGAAGTCCCGGTGGACCCGGTGGACCCGGTGGTCCAGGAGGCCTAGGTGTACCAATAGATCAAGGACATTATCAACCGGGCTATCCTGCTGGAACCATATTGCCAGCAAGACCAGGATATCCTGGCGGACCAGGAGGACCAGGAGGGCCCGGTGGACCAGGTGGACCGGCTTTACCAGGAGGTCCTATAAAACCTGGAGGTCCCGGTATACCAATTGATCAAGGAAATTATCAACCCAGCTATCCTGCAGGAACCGGGTTTCCAGCAAAACCAGGATACCCAAGTGGACAAGGTGGCCCCGCCGGGCCCGGTTTACCTGATGGACCAACTGTACCATTAGGTCCTATAAAACCTGGAGGTCCCGGTGTACCAATTGATCAAGGAAATTATCAACCTGGCTATCCGGCAGGAACCGGATTGCCAGCAAGACCAGGATACCCTATTGGACCAGGAGGATCTGGAGGGCCCGGTGGATCTGGGGGTCAAGTTGTACCAGGTGGTGTAGGAAAACCCGAAGGGCCAACTAATGAAGGCAGCTATCAACCTGGTTTACCAGAAGGTTCGTAAACCAAATATATATTAAAAATCATAATTTACACCAAATATTACATATAATTTATATAATTTTATTATTATTTAGGAGGACCGCTAACACCAGAAAAACCGGGAAGTATAGGTAATCTTTTTTAAATATACATTACTTGAGTTATTTTTATTGTCTTATGATTTCCATTTTTGTTAACTGATTTCTTTTTTTTTCATTTTTCACATATGGAACATATCTAGGTCAACCTAGCAGACCACCGCGACCAGATCCAACTATTCAAACAGAACAATCTACGATTCGACCAATAAATCCAGGAACTGATGCCATAGGAGTACACCCTCCTACGTCTAAACCATCAGTAGCTCCTGTAAAACCGACTGAGCCCATTTACGTGGTGCCTCATCCTTTGCCGATTGTACCCAGCCCGGGAGCTTGCCCTTGCTATTTGGTGGATTCAAAGAACACTACAAATCCAACTCAACCACCTCCTGTATATCCAGTTCAACCTTATCCACCAGTAGTATCTTCTATGTATCCACCTAATTATGCAGTTCCGTTTGGAATCATCGGTTACATACCTGTGTTATTTATACCTTATTGCCCTGGAAACAATACTGGTGGACAGATGGTTCAAACAATGTTTCCAGCTGCTTTAGCAGTTCCTTATCCATGTGGACAATGTAATTCAAATGGAGGTGGAATGCCGAGGTTATTCGACCAACCCAATTTTTATGGAATCAATAGTTTCCAACAAATTTTGTCTCAAGCTAATCTCAATCCCTTCGATGCACAAATTAGATCACCGCACAGAAGGAGTATGAGGGTCAAAAAAGTCAAGACGGTGACGTGAAACAACGGCGAAAAGTTGGATTTTTATTCATTATTTTAAGCCCTAGGCATAAAAAAATGAATAAAAAATTTATTAATAAAAATTCATACAATGGATCTGTCCGACACATTCAGTTTGTCTCTGACATTTCCATACTCAACTATGTATTCATTTTCATAAATTTGAAGAACATATATATTTTACTTTATTTATATTCGAACTGGCTCTTTATTATAGATTGAAATATTATATTTGATAGACAAGATCTCTGTACGTAATGTTTATATTTTATTATATTATAATATAATATTTCTTGCTTATTATGCCAGATTATTTTCAGTATTAATGACTGATGGTAAAAATATTGTCTATAATAAAAAGCGCTCCAAAATCATTAAATTATTTTAGATTTATTCAATGAATAATAAAGTTTTCAATTTTAATAAACGATATTATTTATTTTAAAATGAAAAAAGTGACCTCTATGAATATATAAAATTATTTTAACGATAGATCTATACGAAAGATGTCGTTCATTATTTTTTATCATAAAATATAATAAAATTATATAATAATTGTATGTACATACAAAATCATTTAACTTTTTTTCTAATGTCAAAATTTATATTCAAAATATAATTTTATAATAAAAAAAAGATTTGAATTAAATTTATTAAAAAAAATGTATCAAAACAGTTCTAGAATTCATGTCAACGAATTATTTTTTCATCATCTTTGAACTCATCAAAGACAATGAATAATATTTCACGAAAATACATTGGAAAAATCTTCACTAGGGTTTATTTCGTCGTGGTTGTGGTCGTTTGAATTCCCGTGAAAATATTGAAAGCATCTTTTCATTTTTTGAAATCAAAAACTCGGAATATGACAACATTAAATATAATAATTACATCTGGTCACGCCATCACTGTGCCTACGGAAAACATGCAAGAATTTCCAATCGATGTCAAGAAAATTCTCATAAAAGTCTTCTCTGTGTATTTATCAAGGTTGAAACAGTGAGATAACAAAAAAATAATTAATTCAAAACCACATGTTTGTATAATTTCAATTGTACTACAGGCCATTTATGTCAAAAAATTTATTCACTCGTGAAAAAAGCAAAGAAAACATATTTATTAAATTTATGTATTTGGAAATAAATTGGCGTCCAAAGATTAAATAACGACATTTTCGAGAAATTCCCATATAATATAAAGATGTTACAATAACATAAAAAGTGACCATTTTATTCAAAATCATAACCTGGACATTTTTTCCAAAAAAAAAAGAGATAGAATCATGAGTATGCGTCGTTTGTGAAAATAATAAACCGATTACAATGTATTTTATAGTTTATAATATTATATAATATCCAATAAAACAATAAATCAAAAAAAAAAAATTGTATAATATCCAATTAAAAATAAACAGTAATTAAAAATAACCAATATAACACCACCTTTCAGCTAGTACAAGAAGGATTAAATACTGGAGTGTTGATAACACTAAAATATAATAAAAACATTTTTTTTTATTATTTCAATCATTTTTAATTTTGTAATCTTAAAAAAAGCGTACCAGTTTCGTCTCATGATTAATCAGGACAGATATCCTAAATCCAGTACTGTACTGGTAAAATCGGTACGAATAGCTACATTACGTATAGATAAAACATATGAAAACACTCAAAAATAAAATAATTTCAATTAATGGTTTCGACTGAAATTCGCAATTACAATTCTGAAAATAAATCAATTTTTATGAACCATTTTGATTATACACAAACATAATTTGACATACGAAATAAAAATAATATAAATTAAAGTACTACATTATGAACAATAATACAAAATATGTCGATGACACCAACAATTACACAAACAAATTGATAATGAGGCTATTTATTGCAATGCTTCATGTGAAATTAGTGTTAAATGTATACATGGAAAAATTATCCCTAGAGGGTACGAGAAATTACATCGTTTGAATAGTTTGATGGTTTCGCAAAAGTTTCATTGACAATGAGATTTTAATTTACATAGACTACATGCAAATGTCATTATAATTGTAAAATTCATAATGTATTTGCAAACCTTTCCAAAATCGATAGTTAAAATGAGTTCCCTTCGATTTGAAAGCATTGCTTGTTGATTATTTCACAAACATAAATTGAGTTCATCGACATTGAAAATTTTTCGAATAAATGTTACAGAAATTCAAGAGGGAAAGTGAAACATTGGATGTGTTATATTTGTAAAACAAGGTTACAGTTTACTAATTGAAAACAATGTTACGAAATTTAATTTTGCTTTCCTTTGTCTTCGTTTCCAACATTTTTTAAAATGACGCATCATTTAAGTTCAACTATTTATTGAATTATAACTAACTTTAAAAGCATCACAAAGAAATGTATGCATATTATTAAGACCTAAATCTCAATTGTTTTATTTGGATTATACAATCACGATATATGTATGTACATAGGTAGTTGTATTATGTGTGATTAAAATAAATATTCAATTATTTAACTACAGTAATCAATACTATCTTTGAAGACATGAAAATTATTTTATTCTGAATACAATATCATTCTTATACGAGTATAAAATTTAACAAATCTATTATAGAATTGTACTTGATTGCACTCAAGCACTTAATTTTCAATGCTATACGAGTACATACTATTGCACTATTATTCTAAACTATTATGAAAACCAATCAATATATCTGCATTTAAAAGAAATATAATTTTATTGATTCTTGAAAATGTATTACAATTGATGTTAAAAATTTTCTACTCATTAAAATTCAAGTAAATTTCTGTCGAATTATATTTTGACATCGCTATCAAACGTATTATACATATAATATAAATAAAAAAGCATATTTTTTTCAGGAAAATCATTTCGGATTCCAAATATTTACACAAAATGTACATACAATTAACACGTTCAACTATTGTTGACAAAACGAAGTCGACCTCACATTACAGGGCACCAAAAAAGGGATCGCATTCAATAATTTTTACATAATTGCATTTGGACAAAGCCATCGACCTCCGAGTCGACCATTAAAATATTTCCTTATTATAATCATAAAATGAATATTTCATATCGGTAAGAAAAAAGTGAAATAAGTCTCGCAAATAAATAAACACATAAAACTGCGTTTAACCCAAACAATAAAATGTTAATATTGTCGTAAAACATTTCCAATATCGGGCACATACGAATATAAGCGTACGGCGGGTAAATATGCTGCAAAATGCCATAACTGATCATATTTTGCTATTTTTCAAAAATAAACATTCTTTTGAAGATTCAGAAAACGGTGAAGAGTAGTTTGTAAATATGGTGAAACTTTCGTATGAAGTTCCGTGAGTTTCGTTTCCTTTCGTGTGAAATTTCCCAAAAGTTAGAGCGACGAGGTAAAAGATGTTACAGGATAATAACGGTCTTTTGAGTCTTAAAGTATCTGATATTTTAATTGTAACTGAATTATGTTTAATTTCCTTAAAAGAAACTAAGCGATAGTTAAAATTTTATTCATTCTTACAAAAAAATTCAAATTACTTATACCAAAATAAATAGAAATAATTTTATTTTTAATACGAATGATTCACATCACCAATTGAAAAGGATTGTATTAGAATAGAAAAAAAATCGAACTAGACAACTCGAAACCGAAAAAATAGAAAAGAATCGTTCTCGTTAAAATCCTCATAGTCCACGGTCGACGTTTCGAGAGCCGTCATTGTTCCTTTTTCAATTGTGCATGTCTATGTTTGAACTTGTAATTAAGACACAAAGGGGTACCGTTTATGGGTACTTTGGATTTTTCCGAGACTAACGCAATGTGTGCATAAGAGGAGCCCATTTTCGAGATTATGATGAAAAAAATTATGTATACATTTATTGTTTCCATTTTTTCTAAGAGTGTATGGGTTCATGGTGAGGACACTCCCTTGTAGAAGAGTTTCACCGAATTGTGGATGACACATGCGGAAATTTCTTATGGTTTTCAGGCGTTATCAATTTTTGTTATTTGAATTATATTGTTCGATTTAGATTGGGATTCGATTGATTCGGGTCCATAGAACTATTATAATTCGATATTAATGACTACTAGTCACCACCAAGAACACTTAACACAATCATCATTAATCCAATTAAACTTCTCCTACAATCTGATCAATATTTCATTAGTATCAAATTATATATATATATATAATTATATATATATACATATACATATATATATATATATATATATATATATATATATATATATATAAACATATATATATATATATATATATATACATATATATATATATATATATATATATATATATATATATAGGGAAATTTTAAATTCACCTAGCTAATCTTAAATCTACTCTAGCTACGACGACGCCTCTGGTGGCTAATTGTCGAAACCGACCCAACTGTCAAACGAACTGTCAAATATGTGATAATGGTTTTAATTTATCTAATTTTGTTTGTTCCAAGAGATTATTATATTATAATATAGTTAATTATTTATCATTATGTTTCAACAGTAATTATTGAAATTGAAAAAACTTTTGGTGTCTCACTTGATTTAATAACGATTTATTGATTCCAATGATATAATGATCAATTCACTAGATTCCTCCCAAAGTTTATAAGTATATTTCAGATATAAAACGAGATTTTAGCGAGGAATGGGTATATTAGAAGCTAAGAGTGAACCGAAGTGAAATATAACATATATGTTATGTTTCACTTCACGAGAAGTCTCCACTTTGTTTTGAAGTGTAGGAATATATTCCTACACGATCACACTTCAAATCAGCGGAGCACTTGGTTTCATCCGATATAGCATTTAAAACGCAGTATCCTAAGAAAAACGCATTTTTTTATCGTAGCTAGGGTAGATTTAAGATTAGCTAGGGTGATTTTAAAACTTCCCTATATATATATATATATATATATATATATATATATATATATATAAGGGAATAATAATAATCTCTTGGATAATCTCTTGAATAATCTCTTGGAACAAACAAAATTAGATAAATTAAACCATTATCACATATTTGACAGTCCGTTTGACAGTTTGGTCGGTTTCGACAATTAGCCATCAGAGGCGTCGTCGTAGCTAGGGTAGATTTAAGATTAGCTAGGGTGATTTTAAAATTTCCTATATATATATATATATATATATATATATATGTATATATATATATATATACATTCATACATACATACATACATGTGTGTGTGTGTGTGTGTGTGTGTGTGTGTGTGTGTGTGTGTGCGTGTGCGTGTGTCTGTAAATAGAATAGAATATAAAAAATAAATTCGTTTTTGAATGCATGAATGAATATTGAATAACTTTTGTGATATTGAAAATTTTTCCTTAGAAAATAACATAAGACGTTCAAAATGGGATATCATCATCATATATTTCTCAGAACATTTTGAAAACTATTTCACATGTCTTTTTTTGATAACGAAAAGCACCATGATGGCTTCACGTATCCGTGATGTTATTACGTAGGATTTAGACACGAAAATATATCCTCGAGATGAAAAATACATAGAAAATATATCAAAAAAATTCAAAAGCACGTCATAACGCTTACATATTATTAACACCCGATCACTTCAGTCGAATTAAGAATTCCGCAAGCGATCACGATTATTCGAATTTCCCACCGGTTGACCATTTCTGTCGAGAACAATACACCGAATGTGTCTTCCACTCCGTTAAAATGAATGTTATTGCCTAGAGGCCATTATCTCGCGACGCAACAAAAAACTCACCTATAAATAGTTATCGGGAAACTGACATGGTCACATTTGCAGCAGGACATTCGGAGACTCAGCTTCTTTCGAAATTGTAAACGGTGTGCTTTTTCAGAAATCGCACGTACAATAGGTGTGAGGAAAATCCTTTTAAAATTTCCGCGCTTTGTGAGCCTCATTTTCGGTCGTTACTTCGCAGCATCTGAGCATTTGGAGAAAGGTGAGTTTTCCTTGAATTAATTTTTTTTAAATTTTGGTATGTTTTTAAAATGGTTTGCGAAACGTGTCTTTTTAGTGGAGGACTTATTTGATGTAGTATTTGTGTTAATGTATTTTTTTTTCAAAGGATTCAATAGTTTATTTTTTGTATACAAATTTTTTATTTGATTTAAAATTATTATAATAAATGGGTATACCCATTATTATAAATGGGTAGTTTATTCATTTTCATCGAATGCGTATTATGAAAAATAATACGAATTTTTATTTTTCTGTAACATAATTCAAATTGAAATATTAAAGGTTTGTTTTAATCTTTTTGTGGGTCACAAAATAACGAATTTTTATTTGTGAGTTACCATAAATAAACGGAAATCGGTTATTATAAAAATGATTCATCACTGAAAACAGTTATTTAAAAAATAATAATCATATATTATATAATCTTCCATTTTAAAAATATAAAAAAAAAACACATCCTCAATTATATAAGAATGCATATTAGAAAAACAATAACTCAAACAATTTCATAATGCAAAGAAATTTACATAAATCCCATAGTCCCCAGAACGGAAACGGTCAATGTTGTACGACTAAAAATAATAGTAATAAAAAAAAAAAACAAAAAATTCCAATTCGTTGCACTTTAGTTCTTCGACATTTCGCAACGTTTAACAATCGTCGACTATTGCGAATCGCAGTTAAAAGTTAAATTTAACCGAAGTCGTGTAAATTGTACGGTCAGTCGGAAAACAATGGGTTTTCTCTTCGCGACATTGACCCAATGAAATGGGAAAAAAGAATATGTCTGATGGTATCGTTTGTCGACGGCTTTTCTGGAAATTTTTTTTTTGCATCGCGTGCACTAATCGGTTTTATCACTTGTGCACTTTTTAATGCAGCTGTATAAAGGAAACACTTGTGTGATGTCATGCTTTTGATTTTATGACTCAATCATAATGGATTTAGATTTAATAGTTATTGTTTAGTGACTCATTGTAAGTATTATTGTTTTATGTGTAAAGAACTTAATGGAAAGGATTTAATTGGATAGTTAAAGTTAATATTGAATATCGCGCTCAGTCATTAAAGGACTTGAAACATTTGTAGAATTCGATTAAATACTTTGAAGATTTAAATAAAATATCTGTTGAGAATCCAATAATATAATTTTACGTTAAAATTTGTTTGAAACAAAACTATGTTGAATATTACACAATGAGTATTTTCCTTTTTCAAAACAAAATGTGACTTTGTATAATATATTCACATTTAAATAAAAGAGAAATATGCGAGGTTTTAAAACATTTTTTAATAATAGGGTATTAAATGAAATCGACTCAGCATAAAAAATGGGATGGAAGGTTGATTAATTATACATCCATATTTAAATGTGACTTAAAACGAGGGCAGAAGTTCAAAATGAAAACCTATATTGTCTAGATGAATAAAGGGACTTCATTCTATATATTTTTAATACAGCTGAAAAAAATAAATGTAATTTTTTTATCAAATATTTTGGTTAACGAAAATCTGAACCTTTAAATACATTCCGATTTTTGCAATACTAACCACACTTTGATCCACTCAATTAAATGGCACACAATCAAATCCAACTGTATTGAGCAGATAATCCCAAAGGGTTTAACATTAAACCTCCCAGCTCAGTTAACCCAACGGCTCGGATAATCTAATCTAGGGTCGGAATTCGTGTGTGAGCCTTTTAACAATTGCGCTGATTGTACGTTTTGCAGATGTACCCGACCGTGATGAAGTGGTTATGCTTGCTGTTGGTGTTGGACTCCAGGATGTACGGTTTTTGTGCCGAAAATGCCGGCAATGGTGCTGATGGCAAAGGTGTTAAGGACCTCAAGACTGAGGCTAGTGGAAGATGTGGGTATTTTCGTGGTGTGCGGTTTTATGGTTTTGATGGTGGATTCTGTATGTGAGGATCGATTTGTGCAATTGTGATGGTGTGTTATAATATAGGTGTTCGGAAACGGTGAGTGCACTTTAGTGAGTGAGTGCTTTTAAACTGCACTCATCTTTGCGAACACCTATATAAATCACGAATTTTAATCCGTATATTATCGAATTGAAACAATCAATATTTGTGAGATAAAGTTTTTATTTATCATTGTATTTTTATCAAAATGGGAAATATGAATTACAAAAATCATTTATTTAATTAATTAATTAATTAAATATTCAAGTATTGGTACGGTTCTTATTTATTTAAAGTATACAATTTTCTTGTTAAAATAATGCGGTTTTCATTTTTCGATGGATTGTATTTGTTGGATAATTTTGAAAATTTTCGCTTGTTTGTTAAATATATATTTTCTTTGAAAGGATTATAAATGAAATAGAACGGTCTGTTGATTCGGATGGGAACATCTCTGCCAGATGTGGATTTTTTAGGATGATCTTTATTAAATAGACCTACTCTAGTCGATGCCTTTATTTCGGAAAAATGTATTAGATAATGTGAAATATTCAATAAATATAAATAAGAAAGTATACTCACAGAATATGATAAATATAATAGAATTAAAATGATATAAATCATCAAAACTTTTCCTGGAAGGTTGAAACTTAATAGATTCACCATTATAAATAATTTGTGAAAAAAATCGCGTCTCGATACTTCGAATGTATTGAAAATATGAAAAAATACAGGTTTCAAATCTTTTGTTTTTTTTTTACAAGAAGGAAATGCTGAATTTGTTAAAATAACTAACGCAAACGCATCATTTTTTTATTGTTTACAAAATTTGCAATCATCAAGAAAATAAAACAGGAAACATTTTATTTCCTCTTATAAAAGAAATCTATTGTTCATAATTCTATATTTTAGTTTGAAAGAAAATCGTACTTACGTTAATTTTAAATTATTTTAGTGTATGACATTGGAACCAATTATATACCAGCAGCCGTGTATGGAGCACCTGGAGGTGGATATTCAGGATGGGCAGGCACAACTGGATTAGGATATAGTGGCTACAATGGTTACACTAGTCCCGGATACTCAGGCTACAGTGGATCAGGAGGATATGGAGGATATTCAGGAACAGGAAGTTATTTAGGGACTGGAGGGTATTCGGGAACAGGAGGATATTTAGGATCCGGAGGATATTCAGGAACAGGAAGTTACTTAGGATCTAGTGGATATTTAGGGTCTGGGGGATATTTGGGATCTGGAGGATATTTGGGATCTGGAGGCTATGTTGGATCAGGATACAATAGTATAGGAGTAGGATACAATCGAGGCTATCCACACAGTTCTTTTGGAAATGGTGGATATGGAGGCTATGGTGGAAACGGTGGTCTTCTTTCATACAGTGGCTACAATAACCCTTTTTATAACGGACAAGGAAATCTGGGTTACGGTTATTATAAAGGGGGTGTAGGGTCATATTATGGTAAAGGAATAGGTGCTACAGGATATGCTGGTGTTACGCCAGGTTACGTGAGTGGATACAGAGGTTATACAAAATGATTCTAAACATGTTTTTGTACTAATATCAGCGTAATATGTGAATGTTGGATGTAATTGTGAAGCTTTAAATTTCATTTCATTTCTAATAATATTTTTTGTATGTTTTTATAAATAAATTAATAAAAAGAATTAGTAAAATAAATATTTTTTTGCTGATAACCTTCAATGTAGTAAAAGACGTGCATTTAATCAAATTGATATTTTTTTAAAACATCGATCTTTTTAAAATATTACATATACAAACTATAACATAATACTTTTAATATTATATAATCATACATTAAAAAAAAAACATAAATCAGTTTCAATCAAAACTAGTCATTTTCGAAAGTAAATTGCAACAGAGTAGTTCATCTAATTGCGACAAATTTGTGACGAAATCACTCAATGGGCAAGGTCTTGAAACGTTCATCCGCAATTAATTTGACAGAAAATATAATGACGACAATATGCTTATGTTAACGTTTACTTTATAACATCATGTGAAAAATGTGTTCACAATTTGAGACGAGTAATTTGTTGGCCCTCGAAACAATGGCGACGTTTTAATATTGTCAAACAATTTAAACGATTTAAATTGCTGTCAGTTCTACGATGCAGATTTTAAATTTAGTTTATTTTGTGCTTGTGAAATATTGTTATCGAACTTTTAATGATAGATTTTGTATGAACTAAATCGCGGTTTTTGTTCAAGAGCGTAATGTAATTTATCATACTAGAATGCATTGCAAGTTTTAGATTGTGTTATTAAATATATTTTCATAACAAAGTAACTTATAGTAAGACCAATTATATTATTTGACTAAAAAACAATATACGAATTTAATATAAAAAACATTATTAAATCCATTTTTATAGCGAATAAAAATCAAAAATCTATTCAAATTATTTATTTAAACATATACTATATACAGATCAAGGGACAAATCACAAAGCAATCAGACAAAAAAAAAACATTTAGGCAACGACGGATTTGGGCAAATGTTCTCCTTCTGCCCTGAATCCGTTTTGGTCAGCGATGTATTTGGTGCGGATGATCTGGCCGTTGGGGGCGATGTGTTCCCAGTGTCCTTCCTTGACGAGGACGTAGTCCTTGCCATCAGCGGTGGGTTTCAGGACACCCTGTTCTTCGAATGTGGTTCCATCAGCTGAGACGTATCTGAGGGCGAATTGGCCAGATTCGTCGTGCTTTTCCGTCCTTTCTAAAACTGCAATATGCCTTGGGGCTTCAGGAGCTGCCATGGCTGCTACGGCCATCATGCAAAGGACTACGATCTGTAATTTCAGAAAATTATATTGGTTATAATATCAAAAATTTACAATAGATGTAATATTTGACTTTGGAGGGTGGAAATTTCAGAATAGAGATGTTTGAATATCGATGAAAATAAATAATCATAAAATACTTACGAATTGCATGGTGAATTAGTTTCTGTTTGCTTGTTCTGCGATAGAAAGCAAAATGTGGATTGATACCCGTATCAAATTTTCTCGAATATTTATACACATTTAATTTCGAAGTTATCGAAAAATAACTTGTTCAAAAGTATGTACCGGTCTAATTAATGAAACGAATTGAAGGTGACCATGAAAATTTTTAATTTATCGCAACAAACGAGATTATTCCAAATTTTTGAATAACGATTTACTTCTCAGAATTTTACAAATATAGAAAAGCACCTCAAGGTATTAGCGCTATTAAATATATAGACAAAAATCGAGTTTCTGAATGCTTGAAAAATTATGTTTATTGAGTAATTTGTATTTTTTCCCACAGAAAAGTAAAAAAGTTTACGTCCGAATTCTAAGCATGTTGTTTTTGTGTTTTTAAGTCTCATATTATTATAGTAAGTTAATCTAATAAAAAAAGTAACTAAAGAAAAATCTGCGAAAAGAATAAATCCTATCGTAGACAAAAAATAAATAACAAATCGTGACTCCCATACAGTTCTATTAGAAATAAGCCGAGAAAAAATATTATGCCATAACAGGGCCGGCTCGAGGGTATATGGTACTCTAGGCAGATTGATTTTCAGTGCCCCCTTCCCATATTTTACAAATATTTTCAAATTTAAAAATTATTTGAACCCCGAAAATTTTTTCCTAAAAAAAAGGTCAATGCTTTTCACAATTATTCGACACTTTTCAAAATATAAATTACAATGAATATACCTATCAATTTCATAACCTAAGTAGAAAAAGTGAGAGTGGCGCAATGCGTCCCTTTAATTTTCGCCCCGTAGGTAAAGTGTTTACTCTGCTCCGTATTTGAGCCGCCCCTGTGCCATAATTTCGTAAAGTATATTGTTCCATCGTAAATAACAATTATAATGCGTTTGATCAAAATATCGAAACAAAATCAGCTATTTATAATATTTTATCGAAAAAAAAAAAAGTTTTATATAATATATATATGTATATTATATATATCGTTACGTTATATTCCGTTTATTAAAACGTAAATCATCTTTAGAAATATCTGAAAATATTAGTTTTTATGAAAGTAACTTGTACGAAATTTATCACTTGAAGTTCATATGTTTAATCCAGTCGAGCTGTAATTTCTGCATGAGATTTTTCAATGAATTCCGCTTAGAATACAAACAAAAATATTTGAAAATAGACAGAGATATGCAGGAAACAGGATTCAAAGCTTGATTAATTTCTTTTATCCTTTTACTCGTTTGAAATGTAAGAATTCCTTCAGATGCGAAAAATACAAGGTTCAATATTTGTAATAAAAAAAAAAAATGATCTTATCATTCCGAAATCCGAATTCCATATCCTTTCAGCAAAAAACGATTGATTATCAATATTTATTTTTGCGCGAAATTTGGATTCAGGCATTTTTTTAAGCATCCTAATTTTGAATTTTTCCGCTAATGAAACTAATATCAAATAATTTAACGATCACGTTCCGACACATGCATGCCCGGATTTAGATCATGAGAGGCCATAGGCTATTCAGCTTTTGAGACTCCCCATTTGTACAAATAGAGGAAAATCAAATAGAAGCGTTAATTTAAATGATATAAAAACATAAGAAATATAATAATAACAATAACTAAATATTTACTAAATCAGGGGTACCCAAACTTTTTAATCCCCGGACCACATTGAAAATTTCTTAAAGGCCGGCGGACCAAAAATCGATTCTCAGTTTGTATCTCAATGTTGCATTCACACGTTGCCAGTAAAATGATTATTAGGCAACGGCGGATCCTGGAAATTTGCAGGGTGGAGGCAATTTTTAATACACTTTTTTTTCAAAAATAAGATTTGTATTCAGTGATTTTTTCGAAAAAAAAGGTGCCGGTACGCATTTTTTATCAAGCTTTTTATGATTTAATTTTTTTCTTTAATAGCGCCGCATGCAAATTTTTATCGATGTAAGTAAAATTTATAAGAAATTAAAGATATATACTAAAAATACAAAATTTTCGGATGAAAACGAGGCGATTAAATAGGTAGTAGGTATATTTTCTCAAAATAATAGAAATTTGCGCCGCAAGCAGATTTTTTTCTTCAAAAATATACATTATTAGTGAAATTATATCTGAAAAAATATAAAAATCTAAATGTGCTTAAATATTTTATTTATCAAACTTTTTTTTTAAATCCGAATTTTAATAATAATTTAGTATACAGGATGTTAGGTGGACCTGTGCAAAGTCTTATTTTTTTCTATTTCAAATGTCGTTGGCTGATTTTGTATTTTTTTTAATGGAGATGCAGCGCTTTCAAGTAAATAAACAATGTAAAAAGTAAGTATCGAGAATTCCACCTAAAACTATATTTAGTTTATTGACTACAATGCGAGCAGTAGCGAATTTTCTAGAAAAGAGCATTACTTATCGATGGTGGGTCACAGAATATGCAGTTTAAAATAAACTGTCTTATTAGGTTGCATTCCGACTACTTGCATTTAATTTCCGCATTATTATACAAGCAATTATTGCTATGGTGTATACAGAAATTATGAAAAAAAATTAATATGAGCCCAGTCTGAGATATGTGGCGCCTTTAGGCAGATTGGTTTTCAGCGCTCCCTCCCCTTATTTTTTTTTAATAATTTATTTTGTAAAAGGTGAAGATAAGCATATTAAGAACAATATATTTTCACTTAATTATTTTATTCAATTCTTTTTTTGAATAAATTACCTTAAATATTTAAATAATTTTTTTTAAATAAGTACCTTACGCCACATATTGAGACGGCATCTAATCGCATATACTGATTTATCGAAAATTTAAAGTTGTTTATAATTAAGTTGGCTCAGTGGTGCGCGCTAATACTTTGCCATATCAAATCAATAGAGGTGATCTATCGGAAAAAAAAATATCCCATATCGAAGTTGATTTCCGTCGTTGTGCCTTCCTCTTGTAAGAGCTCTAGTCGTGTCAGTGATATTTGGTACGTCCGTTTGTGGTTTTGTATGAAAATTTATGGAATGACGTGATAAGTGTATTCGCGGACCACGTTATTCCACAAATTCAGTATTTTTTTATTTTGCATATATATGTAGGTAATTTGGCAATTTTTGAATTTTAAAAATAATATAATGCATGTATGAAGATATACCTAGGTATCTTTTGAAAAATAAAAAATTGAAAAAAAAACGTTAAAATATTCACATTGAATTAAAAAAAAGACTTTTTTCTTGAATACTGTAAAATACAACTTTTTCATCGAGATCGTGTCAAAATAATTTTCATTTACACGTAAAGGAACTTTATGTGAACTATTTAATAAATTTCAGAGATTTCAATATTTCAAGCGATATTCATGAGGTAAGAATTCAATCAATACCGAAATATAATTCATACATAAAAATAATTAATTAAAAACGGAATTTTTTTTTTTTCAAAATGATTTATTCAAGACGACATCGCTTCACTGAAAACAAACATCAGCTCCGCAAACGACCACCAACAACAAAAATACAAAGCAAGAGGTCAAAAATGGGGCAATCTTAAGCAACAACGGACTTGGGCAAATGGTCACCCTCGGCTCTGAATCCGTTTTGGTCAGCGATGTATTTGGTGCGGATGATCTGGCCGTTGGGGGCGATGTGTTCCCAGTGTCCTTCCTTGACGAGGACGTAGTCCTTGCCATCAGCGGTGGGTTTCAGGACACCCTGTTCTTCGAATGTGGTTCCATCAGCTGAGACGTATCTGAGGGCGAATTGGCCAGATTCGTCGTGCTTTTCGGTCCTTTCGAGGACCGGGATGAATTTTATCGGTGCCTCTGGGGCGGCCATGGCGGCTACGGCCATCATGCAAAGGACAATGACCTGTAATTAAAAAAAATCATTAAATATTTACACTTCATGTTGAACGTAAGCGTATTTTATGAGTCAAGAAGTGAGCGAGAATATAAAAATTAATCAATAATATTTATTATATCGATTATAATTTTTATAGAGTAAGTTTAATTTTAAATGCGAAAGGATAGTAATTAAAATATTTAATAATGAGCGATCAATCAATGTTTAATATTCGACTGATTTGATTCAAGATTGATAAAAATTGGAAACTTACGAATTTCATTTTTGGTTGATTTGTTGTTGCTCGATGAAATCGAAGGAAACTGATGACTTTCCACAATTGTCGATTGACTTTTATATGATTTTCAGCTATAGCGAAAACGTTAATGCTTCGTTATACAAGTTTTGTGTGAATTTAGAAATCGCTAATGTATTTTCAATATGAAATTAATTTGCGATTAAAAATATTCCCCGAAGGCGTTTATGTAACGTGTTAGGCAGAAATTAATAATTAACGTTATATTCTGCATATTTTTGAACTTCGTACGTGCAAATCTTATTTATGTATTTATTTTCGTTTTATTTTATTAACGAAAAATTAAAAATCAATTAATATTTTATGGAAAAAATGTAACTATGTATATAATTTGTATTTATATGAAACTAAATCACTTAGATTCGTAAAGATAATATTATGTAATAATACCTTCACAAAATATTATTTGGTTACGTTAAAATAAAATATTATTATTTTTGATGAATCCAAAATATTTTTTAACATAGAAATTTAATGTTATTTCCTGTAGGATAAACGGAATTTTGCGTATCTTATTTATAACTAAATATGCTAAATTTCAAATATATATTATATTGTTATTTAATATAGCACGCTACTTTGAGAGTAATTAATATTCTCGGAACAAACTCAAATCCCTAGACTCTAGAGAAATAGAAAATCATCAAAGCATTATGTGTGTACCATACGTCCCGTTTTCGCCGGGACAGTCCTGTTTTCGTCTCGTTTTGCGTTCGTCCCGTCGTTTTCGTAAAGTAGTTAGATTTGTCCCGTTTTGCCGGTTCACATATTTTGATGGGCATAAGATGACTGAATTTTTTTTATATTTATCAAAATTATATTTATTTATGCGTTTTCCTTGGACATTTTTCTCAATAATTTAATTGATTTGTATTATTGCTAGATTTTTTAAAGAATCGCTCTAAAATTCAACCGAAATAACTAATATTTTCAAAAATTTCATTTGAAGATAGCTTACATTTTTTAAAACCGAAAAACGCATTATTTTTTTCACTACTAATATCGTGTAATTAAAAAAAAATCACTGTTTTTCGCTGAAAACTTTTCCAAAAATAAAAATTATAGATAAAGATAGATAATAATTATAGATTATAGATAATAGATAATTATAGACACGATGCAAAAAGTGCGAAACTCGAACGCTGTTTTTTTTAATGAAAACTAAAAGTAAAATAAATATTCAATCCATTTTTAAATTAAGCATTATTTCGTCAATAGAAAATAATTAAAGAAGTCGATTAACTGAAACGAAAAAGATGGAATTTTCTATATGTATGTAGTTCTATTCTTATTAGAAAAAAAATCGCAAAAATAATTTCTGTTACTTCTGATTGTGGTTATTTCTCTAAATATATTTAAAATTATATTATCCACTGTTTAAAAGTTATTTTGAGTAATAAATTCGTAAATAAATGTACGATTTTGGAAAAAATATGGGTGGAAAAATAAATTTCACCGGTAGTTTTCACCGGGGGGGGGCATTTTTTTGGGGAGCGTCCGGTTTTGGGTCTTGGGAAATTTGGTCACCCTAATTATGTATACACAATACCAATTTCGTAGTAATGCTTGCATGAACTGTACATAATTTGTGCATAGCTCATATGAATATTTATTATAAGAAATTGTAATATGACATTATCCTATGTATGGATGAAAAAAAAATAAATGATTTTCATTAATTAAGTTTTATAATTGATAAAATCGATATTTTTATTTTATTTTACTTGCAAAATTAATTAATATATAGTAATTATTTTATATCGTAACGTATTTCTTGTATCATTCAAATAAACTTCATTGGTCGAACATACTAGTTTGTTCAAAATAATTGAGTTTTCATCAACACGCATTCCCCATAAGCAATTAAAATACGATTATCGTACAAATGATATACATATAAATACTGACAAAAAATTTTCAAAATCATTCCAATCTCGTTCGATTTGCAGACCACACCGTCGCAAAACCAACAACCACCACCATGAAATTCGTAAGTCCAACCATCTCAAATTTTCTAAATGTATCATTGAAAACATCTTCAATCCAAACTCACCATTTTCAGGTCATTGTCCTTTGCATGATGGCCGTAGCCGCCATGGCCGCCCCAGAGGCACCGATAAAATTCATCCCGGTCCTCGAAAGGACCGAAAAGCACGACGAATCTGGCCAATTCGCCCTCAGATACGTCTCAGCTGATGGAACCACATTCGAAGAACAGGGTGTCCTGAAACCCACCGCTGATGGCAAGGACTACGTCCTCGTCAAGGAAGGACACTGGGAACACATCGCCCCCAACGGCCAGATCATCCGCACCAAATACATCGCTGACCAAAACGGATTCAGGGCAGAAGGAGAACATTTGCCCAAATCCGTCGTTGCCTAAGTCAATCCCGATAATCCCTGTCTCTAGCTGATCGTTAATTTTAGTTGTGATGTGATCATTTGTTCTGTTTTCCTCTTCTTGTGTTTAACGCGGTTCGAACGAGGCGTCTCTGATGTATGTACATACATACATATGTAGATGATGCGCGATTGAACGCGTCTTTCCTCTTGCACTGTTGGACATGTTGAATAAACGTGTTCGTTCTTGAATAAATAAAAATATTTAATATGATAAAGGCGATTTTATTCTTTTAACCTCCTTAGTCCCTATGTACATTAAAATGAACATAGACTATGTTGCTTTTTTTTAAAGCTATTTTAGATTTTTTTTATCGGTACTTTTTGTAAATTATAGTGTAAAGTATGTTATTTCGTTTAATTTTTTTCTGTTTCGAAATATAGGGCGCGAAATTTTTGTTATATGGCAGTTTTGCTTGACATCTCAACGACGTCGCGATAAGTCACGTTTTATTTTTAATATTTTGTTATTAAAAATTCACTCATATAACATTATTATGGTACCATCTTAAAAAAGAAGATTGCTTTTATCGATTGAAACCAAAATTTAATTGTATGTTGTAATGTATCATATCATAATTTGACATCAAACATGAATGTACATTAGAACGTAAATTTGGTCTGAAGGGTCATTTTTGTCACTTTAGCAGTATTTTTTATTTTCAAATAATTAGTTATTATTATGCAATTTAGATAGATAAACAAGTCTTAAAAGAAAAAAATCTTTTTATGCATCTTAAATGCTATAAATACGAAATGAAAAAAAAAATTATGAAAAAATAGTCATATACATATGTATATAGAAAAAATAGTACTGCGGTGGTTTTAATGTGAATTGAGTACATACATATATGTACATATGTCAATATTCTTTGGAATGGAAAGATAATTAAATTAAATTAAATTGAGCTTATCGGGAAACCTCACGTATAATATCTATGGTTCAGTATCAAAAATTATGAATCGTATGGACGAATGTCATATTTAAATACATATACAATAAAACCTCGATTATCCGGACTAAACGGGGATTGAGATGGTCCGGATAGCAGAAAATTCGGATAATTGAGACAAGGAAAAAAATTTAAAAAATTAAAATTAAAAATTGAAAATTGAAAATTAAATTGAAAATTAATCAGTGTAATTTGGTTGCACGAATTGTTGGAAGCGTATGTATCATAAAAAATCTTAGAATGTTCTATTATTGGATTTAATGTTTAATTTTTAATATATTTGGTGGATTCTGCTAGTCGAGGTCCGGATAATAGAGGTTCTACTGGTAACTATAAGCTAGTTGTCCGTGACTTTATCCGTGACTTTATACGTGACTTTATCCGTGACTGGCCGCGAATAACTATAAAAACTAAAAGGCTTATTCCGAGAATAACTCTTAACCGACGATTGAAAGATCGGCCCTTAGTGTAACTGAAAAAATCAGTGTTTAATTTTATATTATTATTTTTATTTCTTGATCTTTCGTATACTTTTTATCACTAAATTTTCATGATATTAAGCCATTTTATAACGCATGAAACTTGACCTGGTCACTAACAATTAAATTTAATGAGGTGTGAATAACTTCATACATTTTCTTTACAGTGACATCTATAGAAAATAAAAACAAATATAATAAAACATTCATGAAGTTCAACGAAGCCTTTTCCGAGTATACAAACCAATTCTTTGAAAATTCATAAATTTTCTAAAAACAAAAAGATGTCATCATATGTCAAAGTTAAAATCAAAGTATTGATTTTTTAAATTTTACAAAATTAATTGAAAATGTATCGTTTAAATTAAATTTCAAAACTATCCATGTACGATTTATAAATAGAAAAATATAACAAACCGATTACAGAACACACAAGGTGAACATTCCCATAAAAAAATTAATATGTGGCCAATATGAGGGGAGGCTTCGCAGAGGACGCACGCGCCCCGTCACCGCCATCACGTAAAATGTCCATTTTCAAATTCAAAATGTCCAAATTTAACTTTAAACGCGCCTAAGAACATTTTCGAAATGTTCCCGATCGCTTTTGGTGTAGAAGTTTTGTCGGATTCGAAAAAATCGGCATTTTCCGACATGCCTTCTTACAATTTTTCATGGTCGAGCGACAATCCCATATTGGACGACGCAGCAGCTGGGAACGAGACTCTAACAGGTGAGTGAAATCAATAATGTTGTTTTTCTGATGTTTTCATTTCGAAAATGTACTTTTATTATAAATCAATCTATATTTTGTGACGCAATATTGTTTATTTTGCTATAATGATGCGTTATATGTAATGAGAAAGATGATTTGAATGTTAAAAAGTATGTTTGAATATGAGAAAATTAGAATCCAATCAAAAAATTGGCTCTACATAAATCAATACTTGTGACACAAAATGGCGATCATTTCATAATGGCTGATGCATCGATTGCACAAAAGCGCATCTACATTTTCGTATCAGATGAAAACCAATCATCGGACACATCGAAATATGTATGCAATGAACGTTTTTCGCAATTCAGTTTCATCTGAAAATCATTGTTGAACAATTTTCATTTTTTAAGCATATTTATTCCAACCAATCATTAAAATTTCTTATTTATATGTAGTAAAAATATGGATTTTATTAAATCTTGTTTATATCTCACATATTTTCGATTCTGTTTAATGTATTGATTTTAATTGAATCTCGATCAAATATAATTGGCACAAAGAATATTTGCAGTGTATCAATAAACGTTTTTGGATAACGACATAAAAATTGCACGTGCCCGATGTTAGCAAAGAGGATGAACGTGACCACGTGTCGGTCACGTATTTATTACCATCTTAGAAACAATTCCACTTTTTTATTCCACAATTCCAAGTTTTTGGCCATCGACCACACGTCTATTAAATGTATATGAATTTTCCAGGGCTGTGAAGTCGGAGTCGGAGTCGCGGAGTCACGGTGTTTTGGCTGGAGTCGGAATCGGAGTTGTATTGTTGGAAAAATTCGAAATTGGAGTCGGAGTCGGAGTCGGAGTCATGTTTTTTTTAACGACTCCACAGCCCTGAATTTATAGTTTTGCAATAATAGTTTTGTAATAATTGTTGTACAATAATTGTTGTGCAATAAAAGTTTTGCAATAATTGTTGTGCAATAATTGATTTGCAATAATTGTTGTGCAATAATAATTTTGCAATAATTGTTGTGCAATAATAGTTTTGCAATCATTGATTTGCAATAATTATTGTACAAAATAGTCAGGGCTGTGGAGTGGAAGTCGGAGTCGGAGTCACGTAGTCGCGGTGTTTTGGCCGGAGTCAGAGTCGGAGTCGTGTTTTTTTTTAACGACTCCACAGACCTGGAATTTTCATAATTTATTTAACGACATCAATTTCGTTTCTTGTATTATTTTATCGGTGACACATCATTAAGATTCATGACTGTTGTTAATATTCATCATTAGCAGCCTATTAGTTATCCACTGCAGGACAAGGCCTTACCAGACAAATGCGGCAGTCTAGGCTATACCTCACCGCGCTAGCCCAAGTCGTATTTCGGTGAGGGAGTTGTTAATATTAAACATGAATAAAAAATTCAAAAACTTTGTAAAGGACAAAGAATTTAGAACTAATATACTAATGGAACAGGAATACGGCCGCGTCGAGTTCCAATAATTACGGGAGAATAAAACTTTCCGCCACCATAAAACAACAAACACATAAAAGTTTAATTTGTTACGGCCGATAGCATTAGTGAAATGAGCCAAGAAATGTTACAAAAAAGAGCGGAACATAATAAGGCCGAACCTCCAATCTGCTAAATAACTCATTAAGGGTGAACTCCATAGTAAGCGTTAGCGTAAGTGTATTTTATTAGCTAGGGTTTATGATATGTTTTGTGTATTTAAGTGTGAGTAAAATAGGTATTATAAAATATATATTTATGCATTTTTAATTATTTCATGAGATATGCATTCGCTTACGCTCTTCGTGGAGGTTCACCCTATGTCCTTTAACAATATTTTTGTATCAAATAACAATATCAATTATACGAGTAATTACATTAATTTAAAAAACTGGTTTGCGTATTTCCTAAATTTATATTATTAAAAATAATTATAGATGGCACTAATATACGAAATATGCGAACATTTTTTCGTTTAATTTTTCTAATCTGAAAATATTTTTATATACTCGTATTATACAACGTATAATTGATAATAATATTTTAGACTTATAAGTTAAAACGTTGCAAGCGGCGCATATTCGAGGATGCAACTCTCGATTTCTGAATATTTAATTAAAAAGTGGCGGTTTCGCTCGCCGGTCACTGGTCGTAAAGTTGGCGCTACACCATCCCGGGGATTTAAATATTTGAAATGGAGCTGAGGGGAATGCGGACCGAATTTCAAATTTCACCGATAAGAAGTTTACGTTGTGAATTTTTAACGGTATGTCGAATGAGTGTTGTAAATTCGTTGCCGCGAATCGATACATTGAATTCGAGATGATCGTGAAAAAATTAACAAAACGTTTTGCATATATAAATATGGCATAGTTATAAGCAACTAATGTGCCGTGGTTTTAGTGCCATCTATTGATGTAAATTTGAATTAATCAATTTTCAGGTCCATGGTACTGGCCTTGGTGCGGATTGTGGAAGTCTTCACAAAATGTCATATTTCAGGTATAATATAATAATAAAAAAAAATATATAAATGTAAATGATGATCGAATGAATGATTTTAATATATTATTTTTATAGGTAGCGTACATTTTTTTCCTGGCTTCATATTCAGCGCCATGCACGAAGAAAGGCCAACTCTTCATGCACAGCTCTCTCATAATAGGTATATCATATATGTAAATATTTTTTAATGACATATTGTATAATCGTGGGTAACGGGAAAGAGGTCATTGTTTGGAATATCGCTGCCACGACACCAGGGCTCCTAAGACTGATAAAAGCTATATAGCAACACCGTTTTGGCAGTTGTATTGCAATCAATGGCTTCCATTTCGTTACTCACGATATGCTGTCAAATTATTTTTAGCCTACCTGCTGTACTCGATATGGGCGTGGCACGTGATATGTGCCCCAGACGTGTTCACGTGGAACTTCTGCTTCTTCCTGGTGAACATTGCCCACGTGGTTTATATCATTTACGAGATGAGACCCGTCAAGTTCGATCCCGAGCTCGAGGAGGTCTATCATAATTTGTTCGAGCCATTCAAGGTGGGTATTTTTTTATGTGGGAAAATTGCTCTTTGAGGATGATCGTGTCGCAATAAAAAATGTATGAACGATAGCTGGAAAAATTTATATGAAAAGGGTGAGAGATTGTGTGTGAGAAGTTGCTGATGAAAAATGGGGTCGACGGTGAAAAAAGTTTGTGCTTCACTCCGCTCGACAATCCGCGTGCTTTTCGTATAAGTTGGATACATTTGAAGATATTCGTATATAAATATTTGTATTCGTTTTATTGAAATTTATGTATGTTTTGTAGGTTTCAAGGTTTCAATTTAAACGAATGGTTTCGTCTGAGTTCGCACAAATAATGTCGCTACACGCTGGAGAAGCATATGCGATGCAAAACCTCACAAAGACCGATCGTTTAGGACTTCTATTATCTGGAAAAGTAGGTGATTATAATATAAAATAAATATATAGTTATTTAACAGCAAATTTTCATAATACCTTAATTAACTACTATATGCACGCGACATTAATTTACATTAAATTACAACATGAACAGCACGTGTCATTAGTTTCATATTACTCATAGACTTTCTCCTTCCATTATCACGTCATAATAGAAGGCACAAATTTAATTTCACAAAATCTCTTTCGAAATATAAAATCTTTATAATTATACGTATTTCGTTTCATATGAACTCACCGCATCGGGATCGATCACGAAAATTGTGACGGGGCCGAAATCAATTAAATATTCGAAAACCCCCTATGCGACAAGCGAACCTTCACTTAGAACCTATAATTCTCAAAGTGGCGTCTTCCGAATGCAAGGTGCTCCTAATTGAGTTTTCGTTAACTTTGACAACGCGAATTTGATAATGGCGCGAGCTTCGCCCAAAGCAATTAGAGCGATAAGCGTTCGATTTCTGCAAAACGAATTCAAAATCGGTAACGTCGTTTTAACTTTTCGACTAATTAGTATCACGTTGAAAGTATTTGCTATCACAATATGAATCGAAGTGCTTTTTAGTTTTTATTAGTTCGAAACTGGTATTTGTTCATCGAAAATGGCTTATGTTATAGTGCTGAATTTTCGCATACATTCGTTTTCATTCGCATTCAACACCGAATTGCCAAAATGTTTGACATTCCCGCGAATATACAGTTCAAAAGTCAAATATTTGGAAATTGTCCAGCGTGCTTTGCATTCAGAATATGTATATATAAAATATGAAAAAAATGCTGAATTATGAATTCGCACATAAAACGGTTTGGTTTTTGCTCTTTCAAGCTTTTTATTTTTACAAGTTTCTTATTGTAGCGACAAATTAAAGCGAATACTTTTCGAATAATTCAATAAACTTTCGGTTTGTTATTACCATTATTGTTATTATTGTTGTTATTATTATTATTATTATTATTGTTATTATTATTGTTATTATTATTATTATTATTATTATTATTATTATTATTATTATTATTATTATTATTATTATATATGTATACACATATATGTATTTAAAAAAACACAGTTTTTCGTATTGTATTATTTATATTTTTCCACAACGAAACCTGCTGCGCGTTTTAGGAGGAAATTAGAAAAGTTTTCGCTTTTCTGTAAAGCTTTCTGGTCAGGATTTGAGCCCGAGGCTTTCTGGCTTGGCAGGACGTCGTATGATGCTTCATCAGCTGAAAGTGGCCTCGGAAACGTCTGCTAACATTTGGCGAACGCAGTTTTGGCAATTTTTCGAATGAAATTCAAATTAAACCTTAAAATTACCTTGGATGCGAGCCATTGTCGGCCTTTATACGGCCTGCTGTTTTGCGATTCTGTGAAATTTTGTGCAATTCAAATTTGGAACGGCACTCATTTTCATCATTATATATTTTATGTGATGTTTATTTTCTAGGTTAACGTAATGAGTGGAAATCAATTTTTGCATCCGATCCTTCCGTGCGAATTTCTAGATTCGCCCGAATTCGAGTCGAGTAGAGCAACATTAGATGAAAAATTCAAGGTAATTTTATATTATTATTTTAAAAACATTGTCACATTTAATATAATTTAGTATTTTATATTTATAATATAACAACTGTGCAATATTAAAATATATTTTTATAAATACACTTTAGAGTCCATAGTTTATAATGAATGTATTGTAGAAATCGATATATGTACATACATATTATATATTAGTATGAGCCTATTGCTTGTTCGTATAAAATTTCGTGTAAACACAGCTAAAATATGTGTGTACAAGATTTTTTTTATTTTTAGTGAAAAATCTAATAAAAAATAATATCCGAAGGCGCAGGTGACGCTTTTGTATCACAAAAATAAATATAGACAAGAAAAGCTTCCGTAGACAGGGAAAAAATTAAATTTCCTTAAATTATGTAAAGACGTTCCGCTCGGAAACGGAAAATGCCTCCAACTTGGCCTCGAGGAAAATTGAGAAAACAGGCCATCGTCGTACAGCCTTTTCTTCAATTTTCCAACGTGTACCTTAACTTTATTGAAGTCGCCTCGCTTAATTCACTTTTGCTATATGGCAACCGCCATGCTTTTATGGCGGCGCGCAGCGAAATTATTAAGCAATTTAGCGAATACAAAATGAAATTGAAATTAGCGCACTTTTTGTTGTTCTCCGTGCGAAATTTTGTGAACTTAAAATACTTTTCCGTTATTATTTTTAATGTGGATGCATTGAATGTTGATGGTTATTTAACGTTTCGGAAAGAAAAGTGAAATTCGAATCGTTAATATGCCTAATGTGTGTCGGCACGAACTCCAGTTTACCTGTAGCGTTTTCCGATCGTTTCAGGAAAACGTTGAAAGTAAAAAGAAATAAATTTCCGCTTTATAATGTATTTCTATGCATGTAAGTAAGCGCAATGTGTTTTTACAAAATGAATTAAAGATTAAACGTGCAATTTTAAGTTGTTAAAAATAGTCACGAGCAGTTTTGATTCATTACCGCGATTTTTTTTCTAGTGTATTTTACAAGATTTATCATCATTATGAAAATAAATTTCTGTTATTTTTTTCACTGGATCATGATAAAGGAAAATTTTGAATATTAAAACCATTACTTATCTTATGCTTTGAGATCAATAACATGCAATTACGATTAATTTTATTGATCTTCAAATTAAATGAAATAAACTCGATACGACTTTGATGACTAATAGGATATCACAAGGACCAGTATATAAATTGACCCGTGAGAATTCAATTTTCCAATAATATTGAAAAAATTTCGTCTTGCAACAAATGTTATTATATCATACTATATAATTGATGATAATGAAATTCGGAAACTCTGAAACTGTTTCAATAAAAAAACAAACCTCTCACCCTGCAGAATCAATACCAAATCTGACAACGAAACGAATCGAATCTATAATATATATAAACCCAAATCATTTTCCACCCTAAAAACGAGACACCGATCCAATATTGATACCCGAAAACTTTTCCATATTTGTTTCAGGTGTCGATAGTGGCAGCAAGCTCGTGCCGCTATCTCTATTGGCAGCGCGCTTCTCTGGAATATTTGTTCGTGAAGGAGACATATTTGGCGACCGTCGTCACAACTTTGATAGCCAGGGATATAACGACCAAGTTGTACGCGATGAACAACAAAATTGTCACTGAAAAGGGTTCGCATTTGGACATCAGGCTGCCAAGCATCACGGGCGCCATCGCCGCCACTGGCGAGTACAGGAGCCCGCCAAAAGTGCTCAAAGCCAAGCATTTGTTGGGTAATTTTTTTTAAGTAGTTCATAATTTAGTTTTTGATAGAATCTTTTACATATAATGTATACCCAATTCTCTTTTTGCACGGTTCCGGAACAACGCCGTTCAAGAAAGAACAATATTGTTTTTTTTTTACACGGTTTATTTCATTTTAACACGGTAAATGAAAAAATGTATTATTGTGCCCCAATGGTAAGATTCGTTGCAAGTCAATAAACTATTATAATTATATGAATTTAATTATAGTTATTAAATAAAAAAATTCGATGTCTTTTGAAGATTTTGCAAAGCGAAATTTTTTCATATTACACATTTTTTATAAAGTACATTCGGATGGAAGTTCTATCCAAATATACTGATGGAACCTATCTCCAATTTTTATCTGGTCACTATACATTTTTTTTACACGGTAGTCTCTGGAACGTATCCCCCGTGTAAAAAGAGGATTCAGTGTACTTTTATTAAAAAAACACCTTAAATTGGGTCGTGCGTGCTTTATCTTATTTATTATATTTTTGTTCTAACAACATACCAAGATAACATAAAAAAATAATATTTTAATTTACGTCCCTAATCTAAGAACATATGTATAACTCGAAAATTTTTTAGTATACATCATGGCTTCTACATCCTGAAATCGGGCTTAAGGCTAGAAACTTTATCGGACCCCCTCTTTTCACGGATTTTTTTAATTACATAACTTTTTATTAAGTACCGAAAAATTGAATTATGTATAATTCAAAGACGCACAGAATTGTTAGATTCTGTTAAAAATAGTGACAAAATAATTTTATAAAATTGATCGATGCCGAGCTCTTTTTCAACCTCAGGCCTAGAGCTAAAACCCTGCTGAACTCTTCCCCCCTCCTAGTGTGGGGCATGGTGTACATACATACATGTATATAAATTTTATATTCCAGAAATATTTAGTTTTTCAAAAAAATCTCTAGTGTTAAAATTTTTGACAATACATATATCGATGTATATAAGTACTATATTTATAGTCTCTAATTAAGTACTGTTACGTATTTATTTAACGTAGAATACGTACGCATTTACGCAACAAGTTATGTGTTATGTGACGCTTAAAGTGTACCTTAATTTGAATAGTTTTGGTAAAGGGCTTTACGCAAATCCCTTTGTTCAACATTGATCTGGGTCCAACTTCGAATTAAACTCGTTCTACTCCATCTGAATGGTGCTGGTGCTATCGAATGCAATATATGCTATCACATGTAATTTAATTACATTTCGGAAATCGAATCTCACCATCAATTCTCCCCCAATTCAGCCCAACTTTCTATTGCAGAAAAAAAGTTCTGTCGGAAAAATGGGCGATTTAAGAACCACAAATACTTATATTTATAAAAAAAATAATTTGAGAAATTGAAAATCATCTAATCTCATTTTAGATAATATTTTGAAAATAATATCCACGTTGATTGATGACAAAATGAAAATTAAAACTCTTTTGATAATTTTTGGATGTCAATGAGGTACATTTTCATTCAAAAGATATTTTCAAGTCAAAAAATATTTGATGTTGATTTTATTAAATCAGTCTCATAGACAGCAATCGCGTAAACGTATTATATGCATCTTTGTCCATACTTTATCGAAAACAACCAAGAAAATAAACCGTGAGTTTAATATAAAATTGTATAAAACATCTTTAATAACTAATATTGAATTTCTTAAATCACCCGCTTTTTATACAATTTTTCACTGCAACATTAAAAAATAAAACTCATTCGAATTGCAAATCCAAGCACAAAACCCATTAACTGCAATCTAAATTCGCATACGTACCCAATCCCTGGTTCAACTTAATCACTCGCCAACCAATCAACCTCACCAAGATAAGAGCACAAGTCGAAAAATCCACACACAACACCTATTTTGGTCGAAGGTTACCACCGATCTCGATAAGGGACGAATGTGGGTCGTTGCAGCCCCTCGATGGCCAGATAAACAGTTGGGCTAGGTTGGGCTAGATCACCTTATCACCCCTGCAGACGATGGCTATCCATGTAAGGCTCTATTTCTGGACGTGTGCGGATGCAACGAAACGGTCGCCGGACACGAAACATGGAAATTAGGTCTCGGGTCAAGAATGGATAATGGAAGGCAAGGCAAATTGCAATATGGTTAATGGCGTCGTACGAGGTGTGCCGCCGTTTCAATAAAACTGTTTTTGCCGCTTTGTGATGGATCGTTTGAGTGGTGACATTAGGGGGAAGGGTTCTCGACGAGTGTTGGAAAAAAATTGTGCTGGTCAATTGATGAATGGTTTTCATCGATATTATTTTAAAAAAAAGGTCGGGTAGGTTTACGGTTTTTTGTTTTTGTTTTTTCGGATTTTTCCTCAGTTTTTATACAAAATTAAAAATACCGGATTACCGGTAAATTTGGCCTCTCTATTTTCCCCATCATGGAATAAATACATTTATGTTCGTCAACCATTTTCCTGGTCCTTATCTGTTCCTGTAGCTTGTTTGATTTGACAATTTTCATAATATCAGTATTATTGACTATCACGTAAGCTTGAACGATGCTGTAATTAAAAAACACTTTTTATGTAATTTTATTTAATCAAGACTTAATATGCTATACATACATACATATATCAATGGAGTTTTCCGACAAAAATTTCACCACAAAATGATGCTTAAAAACCAACGATTCGAATGTGCTTTTTTCACATAAAAACGACTATAAATCGCTACCGAAAAAAAACCCACTCGAAATTTTCACTCCGAATCCCGACGCAGTCATTTATGTTGTTGAGACTAAAACACGCGAATTTTCAATTTTCACCATAATATTAATTCGCATTCAGCACCGACGTCGAATGACAAATCGCACTTTGTTTCGCGTGATGGATTCGAACCGAAATAGCTGAAAACGGATCGGAAAAAAGACCTGAATCGAGTCTCGGATTCGATTGATTATCTCTGAAGTGGTCGCGTTTAATTAAAACTAGAACCGAAATAGAATCGCGATGAAACAGTGTAATAACATCGATCCTCGTATCGGTTTCAGTACTTGGATTTCGCGATAACGATAACCCAAACGGGAATGGGTAATTCGTTGTATTGATATTTCAATCGCGTAGGCTTTGAATTAATGTGTGTTCTGTTGAATTTGAGGAATAGCTTGTGTGGGTGTCGGTTTTGTGTTCTTTGTGTGAAAGGTGATGGTTTAATATATTTTATTTTTTGAAATATTTCTATATGAGAATGCGAATTGGAAATGAAAGGAGTTTTTATATGGATTTTTTCGTATTTGATGATTGTTTTTATTGATAAAAATGGTATGAAAATAGATTGTATTATACTTATAAGTTTTTTTTTGCTATATAACCGACAGTAAAATTATTGTTCAACATGCTGTTTTATATTATAATTAATATATAATATATGTATAGTTACTTTACTTGATATATTGTTATATTTTAACTTCTTACCATGATTTATTTCAATGATAAAAAACGAGAATATTTAATTAGCAACTAATGTTCCTTTTGGAATTTTATGATCAGTGATTTACTAGGTTTATTTAATTGGTTACTGATGAAATTCGACGTGTTATTTACGATTTTTTTTAATTTTTTTAATGTTATAAATCCAATCCATACGTACATTATTATTATTTTTTTAGTATTTGGTTCTCTGTAAATTAAGATTACCAATAATAACACTTTACCACTAGTATAGTAGAAGTGTTAACACTTCTACTATAAAAATTAGATCGATAAAAATTATAAAAATGAAAAAAAAATTCACATTCGACGCGTTAAACTTCCATGCGATACATTTTTCACTGACCACTTAAAATAAAAACCTACACAATGTGTTTATGTAAAAACGCATTAAATCATATTATTATACCATTTCGCCGAATAGGACCGCGTTTTTGTTCCGCGCGACGGAATTTATTGTCCCTAACACACAAACAAATAAGTTCAAAGAAGCGAAGGGAGGAGGGGAAAAATGTTCATTTATACATTTCGTAATAAAGATTTATGGCGTCATATAAGCGAGAGGTGTGAGCTTATTTTCTCCGACGCTACGAGGAGCAAACACGCAGATAAATAATGAGCGGTGCAAACCCATAGAAAAGCCTCTCTTTACACGACACGAGGGCCTACCAGTAAAGGGAAACGTTTCCAAATAAAGAAAGGGAATGTTTTTTTTTTTTCGTGTGTCTATTTTTGTGAATCGTTAGGAAAATGAGCACAAATTTGGGCATGAACACGTGGAAATTTTTGTACGTGAAAATTGTTTACGATAATATCATATTTGATTTGAGTCTCTTGGTTTTTATATTCCGTTTTGAGAAAAGTAATTGATACATTTATTGACTGTAATTTGTATGACTAATATGTATGTCTTATTGATTTCATGAAAATTTTAAAGCAAGAGAATAGTTTAAAGATTTTTTATGTATTCTTTCTTACGTTCTTGTTCGATTCACCGACTCATGAGATACGCTTATATATATAATTTTATCCTTATGCAATTTGAAAAGCATACACGTAATTCGATAATTTATAAAACGAAAAAATAAAATGAAAATTAGAACAATACACAAAAAAAAACAATACTCCATTGTACAACTTGAACAGCGCTCCATTTGGAACAAAAGCCTTTCAACACCCCCACTGCACCTTGGATACCATGCTAAAAGCCTGTCCTTTTACATACGTCGTCATAGCACATAACACAACAAACACACACACAGACCGACGCGTAAAAGTACTGAACCGAAAACGGAAACCCAGCGAAATAGCGGGTAGGCGCGGCACAATGGCCGCCGGGCTTGACCGCCATCGCGGAATTATTTTCGCCACAAAAGAGCAGATTTCGGCATAATTGAATTCGTGTCGATCAAATCGGCATGTTCGGTCAGGTTGTATATTATATATTGTGTGGGATGTGTCGGTTTTTGCTCTCGTCTTGTGTTAATCGCCATTTAACATCTGCTCGGGTTCACAGAGAGCTTTCGCGGAAGCTCGGTTTTAATAATAAGCCGGTTGTCGCATTTATTATAGTTATCCATGCGAATTTTCCTTTTTTCATTTTTTCAAACAAATGGTTCTGCTTTGATTGTTGAAGCGGTGATTTTGACACTTTCTGCTAATGATTGGATTGCCTTTGATTTTTTTTTATTATAAATTAGTGTGTAAGATATAATATATAAATTTAATATTTTAAGTTTTCAGAATTTGCTATCATCTTCGTTATAAAAATTATCTATTGCAGTTTGATACATTTTTGTTTCTATTGAAAATCCGTATTTTTTTCACATATCGAAAGCAAAGTTATTCTTAATAAATTGAATATGAAAATCTTTCATTTCCACATGATTTCAAAGTAAGTATTATAGTTATCTATCAAAATAATGTCTGTATTCGATAATGACAATAACATTGACATTTAAAATTAATAATAAATGCAAATTAGAGTCACTTAATTAAGATACAACTAAATTATAAGCTTTTGAAATTATTCGAATATATAATTTTATTATTAAAATAACATCAACATTTTTCATAATTACAATCAATATATTTAATATTTAATAAAAAAATTAACACTCAACCCCAATTATTCATCCTCAAACACCATATCAGAAAATTTTTCATACACCACACCAAAAAATATAATACCATCTCGAAACGTAACAACACCGCACAAAAAACCTCCCAACAACATCATCCAAACGAACAGCAATTTCCCCCGCTTCATAATTTTAACGACCCATACACTCGAGCATGATGCCATCCCCCTCAACTGTGGCTTTCGAGACTTATTCGAATGCAAATCGACCCCAAACTACCCGGAACTTGTTGAGCCTTAATGACGGAACGAATCTGCCCCAGTAATCAGTGCTCGAAGCAGTGCCCCACACTCCTCGGGCCCGGTAATGGTCGAAACACAATTAATTAAGGCCTGGTCTACCGTGGCGGGCCTAATTCACACCTGATGAATTATTCAGCGATAGCCTTCAGGCTTCTGAAGACGTCAAGAATGAGCGGCAAGGGCCATTGTCGGCGACAAAAGAGTGTGTGAATTAAGTTGAATCGATCGTGCATGGTTAATTTTGTATTTTATCTTGAGGTGATAGGTTTATGTTTAATTGAGTTTTGTATTGTATAAAGTTTGCCAAGAAATGGGTTAAAAAAAATCTAGTTTGAATAATAACATACAAAGCGTGTTTACTCATCTACTGTAAAAGAAAAGACCATATATGTATATTATTAAGACCATAAAAAATTATAAGATATTATAAGGTAACAACACTAGTGACGGACTATGTACCTGTAGTTGACCATCTCTCAGAAAAACGTAAAAATTAAGGTTTTTAAAGATGATAATCTTTTAGAAAGAGTGCGAACAGATAAGCTACACATTACGACTTATCTATTCCACCCTTTCCGAAAGATTATAATCTTTAAAAACCTTGATTTTTACATTTTTCTGGTTGTGAGAGATGGTCAACTACAGGACATGGTCTACCATTGATGCCGTTACCTTATTATTATTATAGTATATTATTATTATATATTATATTATACTTCAAAATTAAAATTTGTAACGAATTCACCAATATTTATATTCAATATTGTTCCAGGTTGTTGTCCGTCAACTCCCGATTCTCCGTACCTAGCAAAATCGATCAGCAAAGAAAAGTTTTACTATGACAAAACAGCAGAAGCTCCAGAAATGGAGCCTTTGACAGAGCAAGCCTCCAACGAAGACGCGGCCAGTGTTGGTGTTGACAGTTGGCTAGAGACATCTTCCAAATACCACAGTTGCGAATTAGTTGACACAGACGACGAAATGAAGCACGGCTGAGGGAATCTTCGATAGCACGCGTATCCTCGCATACAAGCAATAAAATGATCATTGTTAAGTTTTGTAAATATTATACTTGTAATTGTTGATTTTTGTGCGAATATTTCACTAATAAACTCGATGGGTCGATGGCGATTCGATTTGTCCAATGTTTGTGTTCATTTATGACTTTTCTTTGTTTTATTATATGATTGTTCGAAGGTTGGCTTGGGTCCAGTATCTTCGGCAGCCAAATTTTAAATTAAAATGTCGAACTTTGATGAATTTCGTTAAAAATATGTCACGTAATGGATCAAAGTATGAATATTCGAAATATATGCCTCGAAATGAGAAAGCTGCATATCTAGCTGTTCTGGAATAATTAGAACTGGTATATAAAGATGAAAACAAAAATAAGACTGCAAAGTTTATTTGATCGTTTATTCGTACGTGTGTGTAGTACATTTTTATTTCGCGTTTGATGGACAATATCTATTTTGTGACCTTTAGCTTGCCATTTCGAACTTATTTGCTATAAAGCTGATAAAGTGTTCTGACATTTTGGTTAAAGCAAATACCCTTTTCAGATCATCGGCTTTCAAAATATTGAATCGAAACACTTATTCGCAACTATACGCTTTTTCCATTGTCAATCAGCACTCCTTTGCGAAATTTCACAAACGTCGGATGACACACAACAATAATGGAGACCGTAATAGATCCCGATTTAAAAACTTTCGTAAACCGCAAAAGTAAATTTCGGAAGCACAATTTCAAAAGGCAACCTTTTACTTTCCGTCGAGTTTCGTCCGCTCCATGAACTCGACACTTTTGCAAACTTTATTATTATAAAATGTACCTACATACTTTGCAAGTCTTTACAATGGGAACTTTAGACATTGCCGTGTTTTGATTTACAATCGTGATAAATTCTTCGGGAATCCGCTGTCGAATAATTCGCACGTTCGAGTCGAACGTTCCTCTTGTTTACGGTGGTGCGATGAAAAATGAGATCATCAAATAATATGATGAAGATTTATGATCGTTCCAGATGAAAAACTCATTCGAAATTACTCCCAGAAGCTGTCTGAGATTTTTTTGTGTGAAGGCTACCGAAGAAAATAATGGAATAGTTATTCAAATTTACTGCAACGGCAGCGGGAAAAATAGACTCGCTTGAGAAAGTGTGAGGTTCCCCGCATATTTTTCCATATAAATACCACAAATAAATAAATAAATATTATTTTATATTTCATTCAATTCGCTAGAATAAGGTTCTGTTAATTGAATCCTGAGAGTGACATTACAAATAGAGTAAAATATCAAAGTTTCCTAGAAACAAACATATCTTCATTATTTAAGGTAGTGCAACTACATCTAACTAAATTTAACACTCTCAACAATGTATACGAACGTAACTCGTGATTAAAAAATTATATTCAAATTACTTACAATTAGATAATTCAATAAAGTAAAAATAAGAAGAGAACTTTTTATTTATATAGCAAGAGAAAAAAGTAGTTTCAAAATAAAGAATTGGTTGAAAATATCTTATTTACTTTTGGTATCAAATGTGACAAATCATATATTATTCGTTTCGAGATATTTAAATGATAGAGTTTAAATAAGTTAATAAATAGTAATTTAAGTTAATTATTTTTTCACAAATCTCAGATGTACGAGAAAGCCTGTTTATTTATTATTATTTATACCATTTCAAAAAATATATGAACTATAATCCATCCAAAGACGTAATAACTAACTTAACCTAATATGTAGTTCGATTTCTAAGACTTTGCACAGGATACTTCAAATTTCAATAATATTATACAATACGAAACTAGTGATATTCTTTTTCACCTATACCATTTTTATTCTACATACAACACACATATTCCAAATTTCCTGCTACAAATTATCTAAAAATATACTAAAAATCGAAACTCTAACCGATTGAAACAAAACAAACGCTAATTCCACGCACTCCGCTAAATTTTCCCTTTTTGGAAAACAACGGAACAACTCCTTAATTGTTATACAAACAAAAGGTCCCATTTGCACGGGTGTTATCAACCGCACGACAATTCAACGCACACATACACACGCACAAAGAAGCAAATTCAAAATTTCAATAGAGCCTCGGTGGAAGGCTTTGCCGCCCTTTTGTTCACTGGAGATCTTCTTCTCGTTCACTTGGCGAACGCCTGTCCGATTTCAAAGCGAACATTTCGTCAACTCGGTACATATATTAAATATAATATGTACTTTGATATGTTTGATGTCATTATGTGTGATATATTATATGTATGTATGCCGTTTATTCGAATGCTGTGATAGGAATATGTAATGAGGATGTGTAAAGAAAGGTCGTTGGGCGAAAAAATGATCTGATTGAGAAATTTAAATTTCGTACACAATATTGTAATTTTTTTTAATCTTCAATGAATTTTATCAATCTTGAATATTATAATTTCTAATTAGTATTTTTTAATTATTATATATTGTCTTTTACTGTCTTTCTTATATAATTCCGACTCTTTATGTCCATCATCCATCCATAAATTTTACTATACACGTATTTTTTTAGACTTTCATTGTCAGCCTAGAATGTCACTTTAGCTGTCCTTTTTACCATTGTATTTCTTCTTTTTATTCGTACCCCTTTGATGTTTAATAACTTAATATAGAACCATTTTTTTTTTTTTCGGTAAATTCTTATTTCATATCATTATTTTATAATACATCTTTCGTATTTCTTCATGCGCACTGAATTTTCTTAGAAAAAATCCTTTTCGACGTTTAAATTTTGCAATCATAAGTCATAACTAGAAAGACATCGATCAAAAGCTTTCAATTTCAAATAAAAAATTTAATTTAAAAGTCACATTAATTTATCTGAAAAATTTTATTCCATCATTTATTTCATAAATACCAAAATCGAAATTCACACAAAAAAAACGATTTAAATCATTGAAACTTGATGAATCAAATTATGCAAAAAATTTACTACCATCATCAAAAACTCGTTTCAATTCAAAACACGAGTCGCAATCAGTCTCGGATCTAATCTGCATCGAAAACGGACCGTGCATTTGTATAAATATGTAGCTTATACATTCATACAACACTTTGAGGGTCGAAGGGGACAAAAGTGATGTCGTCTGCGAAATCTGATGATGACCGAAAAAAGGTCATTACACGACGACAAAACGAGGGTCGGATGTATTGTGATATAGTGAAAGAGCGACCACTTTCTGGACGACGATAACATTTTCATGAACCGTAAAGCTGTGATTTATTTGTCTGCCCGCGTATATATTAATATCGTAGAGCCAGATGAAATATGACCCAGAATAATATGGATAATTAAGTTGGTTTGCACCGAAATGCATTATATATGTATTATTTTTATATAATGTAAATGAATCCTAGAAAATAATTGTATTATATACGCACCTGAGAACGAATTCAGGTGTGGAAATCTCGATGCGGCAAACTCTCGATTTTAGGTTGTATTCAGACCGGAACTGCCTATTCGTTTGAAAAATGAAGCGAATATCTAGACGCCCTATTATTCGACCATGACCTATTAAATCAAAAGAACGCGCTTACGTACCAAGAACGTTTTACGTTTTATTCTCGAAGGGGCGGGAAAAAAAATTAAACAACTTCGCGTTTTTAACACACAACGCCCGTTTGTAAGCGTATCGCAATTAAATCTGCTATTAATTACTAGTTTTTTTCCTAGTGTTTTGTAATAAAGCGAAGAAACGTGAAATCAGCTCTTTTTGTCTGAAAAAAATATTTTTTGATAGAAATTAATTTTGAATTTTATTTTTAATATTTTCATTTGGATAATGAATATTTTTTTAGTGTTAAAAAAGTTATAAAATTTTTAATAAACGCGACTGTGAGCCAGGTCTACGCCGCCATATCGATCTACGACGTAGCACGTGGAGCTTTCGAAACAAATAAGCCCGAATACAAAAGTCTCTTTCTAACATCGATCCTTTTCCATACACACGAAAGAGATGGATATATTTTCACCATTTTCCAACCACGAGAGCATGCGGGATGAAAATTCAGGGTGTGCCTGCGACTGACGAAATATTTTTGGAGCTACGAGACTTTCGCTTTTCCATTTTATTAAAAAAAAAATTTTAATAATAATAAATTAGATTATGATATATTTTTTCAATCAAATTTTGTAATAGTTGTATAATAATATTTTTCATTTTTATTTATATTTATATTATGATCAACGGTAAGTTTTGAAAAAGTACTTTATGTGAAAAAAGATTAGAGTACTAAAAAAATATATATACATAATATAATAGGGTTATGAATGGAATAGCATATCGGGTAAAAGGCCTCAACGACTTTGCTGGCACATACGCATATATATAACATATACATCACTATCTTTCTAAATGAATAATATCAATTACCGATATAAATTCAAATATTTTCAAAATGAAAATACTCTTGATTTAAAAAGTATATGTAATATATAGCATACGCTGCATCTACAGCATACATTATCGACAAAACATCACTGAATATTATAAATTCGATATCAATAATTTTTGAGATAAATGATACCCATTAAGTTCCCAAATACAACCAAGTCTCTTTTTACAGGGGAATACGTTCCAGAGACTATCGTGTGAAAAGAATGTATAGTGACCATATAAAAATTAGAGATAGGTTCTATCAATATATTTATTTGGATCCAAATATACGTTTCTTCATAAAAAAATATGTAATGTGGCAAATTTTTGTCATGTCAAGTCATCAAAAAACATCGTAAATTTTCATTTAATAACAATAATTGTATACTGTCTGGTCCTGATATTACCATTGTGGCATAATAATCAGAGCTTTGGAGCGGAGCAGGAGCCGGAGCACGGAGCAGTCGGAGCACGGATTATTAATCAAAGCAGGAGCGGAGCCGATGCATGAAAATTTATAATGCTCCGCTGCTCCGATTTCAAATGTAAAATTGAAAAAAAATTTTAAATGTTGAAAAAAAATATTATCCAAAAATTTTTAATCATTGAAAAATTTGACCATTATTCTAATTTTTATTCATGATTAGATTGTATTGATTTTATCACTATTCTCTTCCACTTCATAGTGATATAGTTATATTATTTGTGTATTTTTATATTTACATTAAATATTTTAATAACACAGGTATGCAAAATTGAACTTTTTGAAAATAGTTTGTTTTAAAGGTATCTATATAAGGTACCTTTTGAGTGCTAAATTCGAATATGGTATTTATTTTTTTTTTCACGAAAAGTTTTCTAGATATAAGGAAAAAAAAAAAAATCCTTTTTATCGAAATTTTGAGTTTCAAAAAATTAGAACTTATGAATATGGCATCCAATCAAAAAATCCCTCGATTGTGTCTTTTAGATAATATTATAAAGAATATTTTTTGTAAATTTTAACAAAATCGGTTGTGTAGATCTTGAGATATCTTGTACACCAGATTTTCAAAAGAGAGTCCTATTTAATGCCTTATATCTTCGTCATTTTTTTTATTCGTTATTATTTTTAATTATTTATAAAATTACTATGTATATGTATAAAATAAAAAAATATTTTTTATACGTAAAGCTGCGTTAAAAAAAATGTTTGTTTTTAAACTTATTTTTCCTATTGAGAAGGTGATGTAACACCTTTAAGATTGGCAGCTTGGTATATGGGTAGCATTTATTAAGATTTCTAAAAGACCGTATGTGATGGATTTTTTTATTATTTTTCCGTTAATTTGAACCTCGAAATCTATAAGAAATCATTATTCAATTTCAGAAAATCTTACAAAATTTTATCGGAGCGTGGAGCGGAGTACGGAGCGTAGCCGGAGCAAGTACTTTGTTACCGGAGCAGAGAAACTTAAAAATGTGGTCGCTCCAAATCTCTAAAAAAATAATCGGTTATTTCCCATGAACCGTGTTATTTCGAGACAGTGTAATAATAATTTGGGTTCATATTGAAAAAAAAATGACAGTACACCTGATCCTCTTTTTACATGGGGGACACGTTCCAGAGACTACCGTGTAAAAAATGCATGGTGACCATACGAAAATTGGAGATAGGTTCCATCACTATATTCGGGTAGAACTTCCATCCAAAAGTACTTTATAAAAAATTGCTACGTGAAAAATTTTCGCCGTGAAAAATTATCAAAAAACATCGAAATTTTTATTTAAAAACTATAATTACATACATATAATTATATCAATATACTGGCCTGTTTCGAATCTTACCATTGTGAAATAGTAATACATATTTTTATTATTTTTATACCGTGTTAAAGTGGAAAATCCGTGTAAAAGAGTAATCGGTTCATCTTCCTTGAACCGTGTTATTTCGGAACCGTTTAAAAAGAGGGTTAGGTGTAATATGGTTTAAGGAAGATGAATCGGTTACTTTTTTTACACAGATTTTTTACTTTGACACGGTATGAAAATAATAAAAAATATGTATTATTGTACCACAGTGGTAAGATTCAATGCAGGCCAGTATACTGATATCCTAATCCTCTTTTTACACGATTCCGAAATAATATGGTTTAAGGAAGATGAATAACTTTTTTTACGCGGGTTTTTCACTTTAACACGGTATAAAAATAATAAAAATATGTATGATTATGCCACAATGGTATGATTCGATGCAGGCCAGTATACTGATATAATTATATGTATGTAATTATAGTTTTCAAATTATTTTTTTTGATGATTTTTCAAGGCAAAATTTTTTATATTGCACATTTGGATGGAAGTTCTATCCGAATATAGTGATGGAACCTATCTCCAATTTTTGTATGGTCACTATAGATTTTTTTACACGGTAGTCTCTGGAACGTATCCCCCGTGTAAAAAGAGGATCGGATATAATTATACTGATATAATTATAGTTATTAAATAAAATATTTCGATGTTATTTGATGATTTTTCACGGCAAAAATTTTTCACATCGCACAATTTTTATAAAGTACATATGGATGGAAGTTTTATCCAAATATAGTGATGGAACCTATCTCCAATTTTTGTATGGATACATTTTTTTACACGGTTTTTTATTTACACGGTAGTCTCTGGAACGTATCCCCCATGTAAAAAGAGGATCGGGTGTATTTTTATACCGTGTTAAAGTGAAAAATTCGTGCAAAAAAAGTAACCAGTTCATCTTCCTTAAACCATATTATTTCAAAACCGTGTAAAAAAAGGATTAGGTGAAAAAACATTGAATTTTTTTATTTAAAAACTATAATTACATACTGTGTGCCCCAGTATCAATCCCTCCCAAATCCACTTTTTTTCAAAGTTGAGATTTTAATGCAGATATATAGTATCCATTGAAATGAACAATTCTTTCATATAAAAATCTACCAAACCCTTCAGAATTTGGTAGATTTTTAACATTTTAAGACCAATATCTCCCAAATCCTCACGCACGCGCAATCAGTCAGATCAACTGGTCGAATCCACCAATAGGAACGCAGCATTCAAAGCTGCGACCGTTTAGTAGTTTGTTGGCCGTCGTCAGAGTGAAGTCAGAGTCACGTTGTTTTTGTTTCTGGCGATTTAAAATGGACGAAGACAGGATCCAACAGGAGGAACCAGTTAAGAATTTAACCAAGAAAAGGAAAAGGCAGCCTAATCGCTGGAAAATCCTGATCCTTAGAATCAATATCTCCTATCTCCATATTTATTTCCCTTTCTTTGCGTAGTGTATTGAAATTTACATGAAAATATACATGCCAATTTGCTCCAAACAATCCAAAGAATAATTAAAAAAATAAAAGTCATAGTTAAAAACGATGGTGAATAAATAAGAAGTTTTTCGTTGTTTGCCAAAAATTTACCAAAACGGATTTGGGAGGAATTTATACTAGGCTCCACACATATAATTATATCACTATACTGGTTTGCATTGAATCTTACCATTGCGGCACAATAATACATATTTTTATTATTTTTATACCGTATCAAAATAAAAAATCCGTGTAAAAAAAAATAACCAGTCCATCTTCCTTAAACCATATTACACTAGGTTCTCTTTTTATGCGGTTTTTTTAATGCGAATTCAGAGTTATGCGGTTTTTTTTAAATATAATATTTTTTTTTAATATTTTTTTTTGGACTATATGAACGTACAAATGTATGTACCTACAATGTAATAACTTAACTAAGAGTACATC